>CM060638.1:27633561-27666061 GCA_030578275.1 Meda fulgida
GAGGGTTTGACAACACACCTTGTTGGCTTTCCAATGGTAGATTGTAATTTATCGACTTTTATCCCAGCTCAGGATTTATTTCCGAGTTTTTGGCTGTTCCTCTCAGACTGTAGTTGGGTAGCATTTGAAGCATGTGCTTGTTTTCCAAAGACTTCAACAAAACACACTGTTTTGAGCCAAGTTACATCACTCAGCGCCTTTGGCATGGAGAATACAGAAACTAAAACTAATTTACTTATTTTTTTCATAAACTTTAATTCGCTTTCTAATAAGGCATATACTTCAAGCATGAGATCTGAAGAGGATCAAATCAATCAATTACACTTTTGACCGGTACTGTACATATAAATGAATATAATTAATTGCAAACTTTGATTCAAATTTTACATTTGAAAGTCTAGCCTATATATAAGGCCAGCTGGAAATGATCACTTCAAACTGGTCTTGTGTGTTGTGGAGATACTGGTGACACTCGAAAAATTAGAATATCGTGAAAAAGTTATAATTTTGATGATTATGAAAACCCCAAATTCAAAATCTCAGAAAATTAGAATATTACATGAAATTAATTAAAAAAAAGGATTATAAATACATAAATGTCGGCCCTCTGAAAAGTAGAGTCATGCATATAGTTATATATACTAAATATATTAGTTTCACCTTTTAATTTGAATTACTGAAATACATGAACTTTTGCACGATATTCGAATTTTTTGAGTTTTACTTGTATGTATCTTTGACAACTTTACATTATTTTGTGTATATTTGATCCTCTTGAGACCTCATGCTTGAAATGTATGCCTTATTTGAAAACGAATGAATTCTGAAGAGGATCAAATCAATCAAATATACACAAAATAATGTAAAAGTTGTCAAAGATACATATCTCTACAACACACAATCCTGTATGAAGTCATCATTTCCAGCGGGAAGCGTTTAAAGTCTGTTTAGAGAGAACGGCCTCGTCTTAGCGGCCCCTAGTTTAATAACAAATGATCATTTCAATGGATGTGATTCAATCAAAACTAGCTTTAGCTGGAAATAACATTATTCAAGATCCGCTATAAAGCCAAAACAATCTGTTACTTTCAATTATATGTTTATCTCTGTAAAGCTGCTTTGAAACAATCTACATTGTTAAAAGCGCTATATAAATGAAGATGACTTGACTATAGGCTTCCAAATTTTCTGAAATTTGACTCAATGTTTGCAATTAATCATAGATTTGTACACTGCCGTTCAAAAGTGTATAATGTTCATCAGCACACTCATGTGTGATCTACAAATATTTTGCATTTTCATTTTGATAGTTTAAGTGCATTGAATTGTAATAGGTATCCCATATATAGAGCATTCAGAAAATAGTTTGAGACATCAAATAATGCAAGGCAGTTTAGAAGTCTCATGGTCTGATCTTGGATCAGTTTTTCCAAACAGCAGGACTCAACAATTGAGTAATCGGAGAGGAGCAGATGTGTCGAGGTCGTCTGCTTCCTTATCTGACTTTTTCCACTGTTCTTTCTGTCTGTTTGGCAATGGAAATTCACAGAAGTGGTTCTGAAATTCACTCTGGGTCCTAAATCAGTTGGCAGCTGTCTTTTGTTTCGCAGCTTGCCTGAAAAAATGCAGATAAGGCAGTTCTTGTGCGCTAGCATGAGTGCCTTTAGCCTTCATCAGCGTTGCATTTATATTTTTGAACGATTTCCAAATTGTTGCTCTTATATCATTTTGGAAACAGTGCCGGTAAAATCATACGTTGATGAAATGTTTTTGTTAGTGAAAACAGAACTGCAAAAGTTGTTTGTGGTTGATGCATGTGTTTAGGTCATCCTGTGAGCATTCGGAAAATGTTGCAAAGCTTAATGGGTACTTAGCGCAGACCAAAAATATGCTGCTTTGAAAGATTCTGCATCCCTTGATCTCTTTTCCCTAGCACTACTATCCTTTTGCACTTTCCGTTTCTCTCTTTCCCTCCCTCATTAATTTTTTTCCCCATTTCTCTCCTTTTTCTTCAAGGTACTCTCTCTTTCTTTCCTTCTTTATGTGTCTCTGACGTTCTTTTGCTCTCTCCGTGTTTGCCAGAAGGAGGTTCACTTCGTAGTCTTGGCAGTATTTTGTGTAATAAACTCCACACTAACGCTGGCTCATAAACAAATAAACCCAGGCACTCTGCGACGTAATTTCATCAAATCCTCCCCCGTGCTCTTTGCTCTCCTCCCAAGCCAGCAAAGCCATCTGTCTGTGCGAAAGGCCCTCGCTCTTTGTAAACTCTCCTCTGGTGTCTCCCATAATTTTGTATTTGTGTCTGTGATTCCACTCTCGTGTCATGACATCGTTCTGAAAGCTTAAAGCTCTTTGTAGACAAAAACAGATGGCTGAACTTTTAGCTGGAAAGGAAACAATGCCTCTTTGGTGCCTTGTTAGCTTTGGGTATTAAGTTGTAGAGGACAGGTAATGATTAAACAGGTTTACCAACAAATTACTATGTTGACTATTGTGGTTTACAACGATACATTGGTAACCCTTTACCTTAGTTAACATGATCTTAGATATTATTAATTTCAACATTTACTAATACGTTATATTCTCAACTCAACTTTTATTTATAAAGCACTTTCAAAAACATTAGAATGGACCAAAGTGCTGTCCATAAATAGAAAATAACTCTAAAATACATAGAAATATAAAATAACATTAAAATGACACCAATAAAATCATACAACTAATCACTCAGTTCTCAGACCTAATTAAACACCAAAAGCTTGATAAAAGAAATAAGTCTAAGTCCTTTTTAAAAGTATCCATGCTTGATGAGGATTTTAAAGATAATGGCATCACATCCCAAAGTGCAGTTAGTAAATATACGTTATATTAGTTAATGCACTGTGAAGTAACACAAACAAACAATGAACAGCTGGATTTGTATTAAGTAACATTAACAAAGATTAATAAATACTGTAACAAATGTATTGCTCATTGTTAGTTCATGTTAGTTAATACATTAACTTATGTTAACTAATTAACCTTATTGTAAACAGAAACATTTGTAAACAGAAAGATTTGTCACCAACTGCTAATCTACTTTTCCCATTCGATTCTAGGGTTTGTCCTTCCAACTGAAGAAAACCATGAAATCTGCTACTTACAGCACCTGAGAGAGATTTACACATTCAAGACGCAATGGAAGAGCCGTACAAAGATTCTGTAGCCGTAGACATGGCGAACCCCCAAGAGGAGGCCACCAACACAGATGCAGTTGGGAAACTCGAAGGAGAAGCCACTCCAATGATTACAACAGAGACATGGAATGTAAGCTCTCCAACCATCACAAAACGATCCCTGTCACCCCTGCTAACTATACAAGCCACCCCAGTGGTGACCCCGGCTGCTGAGTCTCCCAGTGGTGTTGCCCTAAAGGTTGCTACAACTGTGCTTCAACCAATCTGCTTGGGAGAGAGTCCAATGATGTTGCCCATCCTTGCTGGTCCTGCTGCCTCTCAAGTTGGACAATCAGGGACAGCTTCATATCTAATGACTAGTCAAGGTCCTGTATCCCTACCTCTGGTCTTGGAACAACAAGTCCTCCAACATTTGAATCCTCAATTACTTCAACAAACAGCAACTTGTCCTCTCCCTCTACAGAACAACATACTGTGCCAGAACCCTTCCCTTGCTCTCGGACCACCTCCAGTCCTTGACCAGAAAGGCTCAAATCCAGTGTTGGATACTAGTCTACTGACTCTTCTTCAGAACCCTAACTTTGCAGCAATCTTGCAGGACCTCTTCCCTGGCCAAGGGAACTCTTTGCCCGGTTGTCACCAAGCGTCTTCCCCGCAAGTAGACCTCGCCTCTGCGTTTCTTTCTCCTCCGCCTCTTACAAACCCCTATATTTCTCCACTAGCCTCTCTGGTGCCTCCAGCCACCCTCCTCGTGCCCTATCCTGTTGTGATCCCACTTCCAGTGCCTCTTCCAATCCCAGTGCCAATCCCAGTCCCGGTCTCAATGTGCAAGGACTCAAAGATTGAGGTAGACTCCTCTAAACCGGCTTGTACTTCGAGCAAAAGCACACAGACGTCACCTAGTGACATCTCCCCTCATTTGACATTAACCAACAGGGAAATGGCACTAGTCCAGCAACCTTTTCCCTCTTGCTCGTCCCCTGTAGCGACAGACGGAGAAGTGCTAGACTTATCCATAAGGGCGCCTCAACCGTCAACGCGTGTAGATATTCCACAAGGGATCCAAGCATTTCAGCAAGAGAGTGTCCTTGATTTGTCTGTACCTAGTATAAGAAAGACATGCATCAAGTCTTGTAGCACGTATGGGCCATTGGCCCCAGAGCGGGAGAGATTGTGCCACATTGGGGACGATGTTAGCAGTGGGGCTTTGGCTCTTGGGGTTCTTCGACCGGTAGATTGCACGCCGAAGCTAGATACCAAGTTGCTGAGTGGTTTAGCATCTCTAGAGTTCAGCAGACAGCACAAGTGGGTTGTAGATAGCGGTCATGGTAGCGCTATGGCTGAAGCCGTACATAACTCTGCGCTCACCGGAAGCGGCAACATCGAGATCGTCAGCACGTCGCAAACTGCCAAAGTCATTGTGTCGGTCAAAGACGCCATGCCTGCCATATTCTGCAGCAAGCTAAAAGGATTATCAGGCGTTTCTACTAAGAACTTTTCCATTAAACGTGACTCAAGTCAGGGGGGATTCGCAACACTGCCCAGGATCCCGGGGGATCAGCGAGGAGAATCAAGTGACCCGCTCAAAAAGATCTCCAAAAACAGAGGTATCAAACTGAAGAAAGTGAGCTCCCAGGAGATTCATATACTCCCCATAAAGAAGCAGCGACTGGCAGCGTTTCTACCCAGAAAATAACACATGCTCTCGCTTTCAGAGTGAGAAGGGAAACCCAAGGACATGGGCAAAGAAACTGCTACTGAGTTGTTCCTAGAGAAGTAGCTACTGTGAAAATAATTGGTCTGAGAAATTTAACCAGGGTATGATGATGCTAAATGCATTCCTGGCAGAAACAAGGCCTAAAGCTTGTTTTCCAAGCTGTCCATATGATTTAGACTGCAGGCTGCCTTTGGTCTGACGTTTGGCATTTAATCCATTCATTATAAAGCATTCAGCTGAAGTCAACAGGATAATACTCCAAGTAAAAGAACCAATCTGAACAGGCCAAACTGCACTACTACTGATATTCTTTAGCATTTGCAGCATTAATGCCTGAATCGTTTCCCTTCCTATGCATTTTGATTTTGGTCACACATCCTCATGAATGATTCATCACACTTAATCTGCATTGGCATTAATATGCATGAGATCTGAGATCTGTTTTGAAACCTGGCCAGCTGTCAGCGAGAAACACATCGTGTAGTGTTGCCGACAAATTCTCCTCTTGCTAATATGCTTTTTTCGCCCAACTCTTGTTCTCCCGTCACTGTTTACACTTGGAGTGCAAGACGTTTGCCATTTTTGGTCCTAATGAACTGTAGAAGGGGAACCGTGACCTTTTGCTTCCCTAATCACTGTATTAATCAGTGGGGCATTGGAGCGGAGGATCCTCTTTGAAGAACAGGAGGGGTAAGCAGTTAGCATGGCAGCCTGATAATGACTTGGCAAAGCGCAGACCTCAGTTTCATTAAGTCTGATGATTGGAGGAAATGGTTGTCAGTAGCAACAAAGCATAGTTTTCATCATTCTCCCTTTGGGGGGGCAGAAAACCTCCCCCCACCCGCCCCCAACCAAATTAAAACTAAATAATCATCAGGGGTTCATCCCTAAACACAACAAATCTGAGTGAAATGGCTTATTAATGCTGTTTTTATGGCCATGGGTTCAACTCCGAGTCATTTTTTAGATTATTGTCCGCCAGCTGTGTGAACACACACACAAGGAGAGTTTATCTTTAAACAGTGTACGCATTTCAATGGTCTTTATAATGATACCTACAGTGTTTTGGATGGTGAACTGCCTAAAATGGACCGCAAGAGTTTAAAACTGAATCCCTTAGGAAGCATCATGGTCATTTTTTCATTCTTTATACATGTTACTGGTCTTATTGTGCAAGATTCATCAGTGTATGTATGTTATTCCACGTTTTGTAATCTTTCATGACAATGAGATTACTTTTATTGTCTTTCTGAGTGATGTCTGCAAGGTTGCACAAGCAATAGGCTAACATTAAGGCCTTTCAGTCATTGTTTTAAGATGCTGTTGCAAATCTTGATAATAGATAATGCAGAAATTTAAAGCCAAGTAACATTACTGGAATACAGTTTCCGCAATAATAGAGATATTGAAAAAGTAATTTGAATATGGGGAGATGCTCTCGACCTTCAGTCCCAGTTAAAAGGCCTCTTCAAAAGTGTGCGCTGGTAATATTTTCAATTAGGGCCGGCTTCATTCTCACTATTTTCTAATGGATAAAATCAAGTGCCACCCTACATTTACTTTTCATCTTTTATAAAAAAAAAATAAAAAAAATAAAAAAAAAGGATTGTGATTGCTGCTTCATGGCACTAAAATCTGCATTATTGTAGCTTTCATGTGGTTGTGATGCTCTGAGTTTGATTGATAGCGTGAGGGTGTGTATCAAACCGCAGGTTTCCACCCTCTCATTAACCTTCTGATCATCCCAGCAATCAACTTATTAAAACAGTCCAGACACCAGATCACACACTGAACACTGAATCCGAAAAATTATCCCAATCTGCACGTCATAACTTAAACGAGAGAAAGAAACTGTTATATAGCATTTTTGCATTGTGACATTATTTGTGACAGACACAGTTATAAGAAGGGAAAATGTATTAATGTATGTATATTTAGTACAAAATATTACTGTAATACAAATTTGTAAAATTTTGTACTAGTAAAACAGTCACAACGTGTAAATACAATTTAAATACTGACTTTTTGTGCATTACAATAATGAGAATTTGGATGGGAACATGCCTGGTGTTTATGACAATAATACCACAATGCAAAAAAAAAAAAAAAACAGGCTTCATTTTCTTGAAGCAAAATCTAATGGGTTATTTATTTCTGATAATTTTAGGGTGCAATATGACCTGCACGTGCTCTCGACAATTCACCCAAAATATAATTTCTGAACAACGTGAGAGAACTTAATAAATCAAATATAATTCTATAGCGAACGTGTTCCATTCCAAACATAGAGTGTGTGTTTAAAATAATTAACTGGTAAGTTTTAAACACAGACAGAACATCTGCCAAATGTAAGAGCATCTCCACAGCTAAATAATCTGGATCTTGGGCTACGGCCAAACCAAGATGAGTCTAATTTGGTCACAGATGAAGATTTAAGTAGCAATATAATGGATTGGCTCAGATGAGACTTTCCTTCAGGCCACTCAGCAGAATCGAAACGAGATCCTAAACACTCGCTCAGAAAAACTAAAAACTAAAATAATGAGCCAGGATTAATTTTGACATGTCAGTATGAAATGTGCCGACTGGTGTTTATGTGTTTGTTTATTGATAGTCCTGCAGAAGGAAAGTTTTCATGTTGAACTGATTGAACTTTCTCAAAATAGCAGCTTTCCTCCATTTTCACACAGTTCGCTCAAGTATTGGTTTATACAGTACATTTGATGAACTGCTGTGCAATTTGCCTGTTTTTTTTCTTGTCAGTACTGAAGTGTGTGTGTGTGTTTTTACTGTAAAGCCTTAAATCATTTCCCGGCCAGCATGTGATATATTTTCACTCTTCCCACATCTACTCGAAAGAAAAAAAACAACAATCACAATCAGCATGAATACCAGAAGTTTATGAATAAACCATGACTGTTTCTATGATGTGAATTAATTTATGTGTCAGATGACCCTCCAACTCTTTTATAGGTACTGAAATTTTAAGTATTGAATTTTTTTTTTTTGTAAAACTTTTGTAAATAACTGAATGGGTAAAAGAATGAAAAAAAGAGAGTCTGGTGATGTTTTAAATTATTTATTTATTATTTGTATCATTTAAAATGTTGAAAATGTGTATGTGACGAATGCATTAGCTTTAAAAATTTCATGATTAAAAACGTCTCTGGTATCAAGAGCGAAGCTTGTTTTGCTTTTTTCAGTTTTCGAACATTTCATGACAAGTATTGATATTCAATATTTGCTTAATCTATATGGCACGACGTTACGAATACATTTTTTTTGTACAAAAAAATGAAAAGTTCAACAAAGAAACAGAATATTCTAAACAATCACATTCACAACTAACTTGAAATGCTACGATATAAAAGATGGAAAAAAACCTGAGAAGTCTCAAAGTAAAGCAAGGCAGTTTTTAAAATGGACATTTCCTCCCGGTAAAAAGCGCTGGAAGGCAGTTCAATATCCAACAACCAGTCCGTAACGTATCGTCACATTTCCCACCTCCATATACAACGTGTGTAGCTTAAAATATTTCTTCTCTACAAAATGTACATTCCTGTTGCTGAGTTTTATGGTTAAACCCATAATACACCATTGATGTCTGACCTATCAACGCAAGTGATAAAATATCAACATAAACTTCAGGATAAAGATTGGAGGCCAGTGTAAAACACACCGGCATTCACATTACATCAAATTCCCACTATTTTAGTGATAGTTCAATGACACCTACTGAAATGATGTGGTGTGTGTTGAATACTGTCCTCCAGCGGGTGTAGATGTCAGGTTTTAACATCTAACCGTGACTCTGCAACACTCCGTAACACACACACCAACCCAAACATTCCCGAGATAAGAGCTCGACGTGAAGGCCTCGGAGAAACATCGAGTTTCTGTAACAAAACTGACGCCAAGTCAAACAAAACGCTCTGGAACGTCGAAACTCGTGACACTGACAGATTTTCCTGTCCTTCACTTCTTTAAAGAGACCTGGAGGACTGGAAACAAGAAAAATACAGCAGACGGAAAACTACAGCGATCATTTATAATCAATGCTGTTCAACTATTATGGGCTATACATGAAAGATTTATGCTTTTGAATTGCATATACAATTTCCATTCATTTGGCTACCACATCTTTAACTGATAAATCCGTATATTTTTCAGTCATACATTAATAAAACAGCTCAGATTTCTGTAATAACAATTTTAAATACACAATAACCATATTTATCATCAACATGTCCAAGTTGTTTCATAAATTTGAACTAATTGAATATTGCTTGTTCCACAGCCTGACATATTTTAAACATGTTTATACTTTTTAACTGGATACATTTTTCACACTTGCGCTGTTCTATGCAATTTGAAAATGTGATTATTTAAAGAGACTCAAATAATTATTAATAAACTATGACGTGCTTTTTATTTATTTTTAAAAAAAATTTGGAGTACAGAAACCGTACCTGTTTTTGGTTTATGTATGACTGAAAAATATGAAAATATAATCACTTGAAGTTTATTAGTTTAAAACTGCCGAAATGGATGGAAATTATAAATGCAATCAAATGACATAAATCTTAAATTTAGGCCTGAATATTGTACTGGTGTGATTTAATTCTTTGAGAACGTTATTCTACATTATTGTGTTGACAGTTTAGATGTGTGGAGTGAAAACTTTGTGGATTTACACTCTTAAATTTCATTTATGACCAAATATCTTCACAGAAACAAGTTAGGGTTTTCTTAGGTCAAAAATAATAATTCTGCCATCATTTACTCACTGACTGTATGAAAACGAGCAGCATAAACATTCTTCAAAACGTCTTATTTTTTTGCGTTTGACGGAAGAAATAAAATCACGCGGGTTTGATGACAGAACTTTCATTTTTAGCGAACTTTTCCCGCAAAATGGCGAAAACATAATGTGTGTAGCTCGAATGCGAAGTGTTTGTTTGAATCCAACTTAAACACATAAACAAGACTTGCAAAATTTTCAGTGGCACCTGTGAACTTGTAGGACGTCACAGGGAGGTAGAGCGATTAATCAGACTAAAAAACGGCCATTATCGATGAGATAATCGTCCCGTAAAGCCTCGGCATCTTTGGGGAGACGAGATCGCAGGAAGTAAGAACCGACTTCCTGTTGGTTCCTGACGAGGAGGTTCGAGGTTCGTTCCCAGAGAGCGGCGCTAGTGTTCCTCAGGCTGAACATGAACGTCCAGGAGAGATGGGGTGTGTGTGTGTGTGTGTGTTTATGGAGAGACGAGCGAGCAGCACACAGTGATTTCCCATCAGCCCCCTCTGTAGCAGCGTGTGTGTGTGTGTGTGTGTGTGTGTTTCACTGCTTCCCCTGCTTGAGTCTCTCGATGTGATGGCAGAGTTTGAGCGCTGGTCCCAGTTTCAGACCCATGTACTTCATCACCATGTCGCTGCGCAGTAACATCAGCGCTTTACCGTCGATCTCCTGCAGAGAGAAACAACATGAGTTTTACTGCTGATGATGTCAGAACCGGTGGCGGCCAATCAGAACTTCCGATTTATGTGACCAACCTGATCCTTTAAAAACTTAAAAAAAAATGAACCTTCTGTTCACCCATATGTCATTACAGACCTGTATGATTTTATTAATTCTGCAGAACAGGATAGAAGATATTTCGAAGAGAGCTGAGGTTTAAAGAACATTGGACCCCATTGACTTGCATTGAATTTTAGCACCTCACGATCCGATTCTCAATAACAATAACTTTATTTATCTGCACTTTGATCTTTAAAACTTTGCAGACCTTATAGATTCACAAACAACTTTATTACTCATAACGAGCAACTTGAGTTATGTAATCAGATTACTTTTTAAGTAACTAGTAAAGTAACATTACTTTTTCAATTTACAACAAAATATCAAAGTTACTTTTTCACATTTATTGACTGACAGCTCTCCTGTCCTCATGTTGAGAGAAATAAAGTGAGGAGGTGGTGTGTGTGTGTGTGTGCTGTGAAAACATGATGGTTATTTTAGTTCTAGACTAAATATGAACGTGGATTTACTCATCTCACTGACATGAAAACATTCAGTATTCCTCAAAATGAATAAAACAGTGAAATGCAATCTCAGAATTTTACGCAAAAGTTTTATAATTAACTATATTAAATTACACACATATACTTTATGTATTTAATCTCACTTTATTAACCAATGTCTTTGCTGCTAAGCTTCAATGATCTAATTAAACCACTAATAAGCAAAAATGACTCTAGATTAGATTCAGAAATAAGAGTGTTGAACTTCTTCTGCTGTATTATATTGTTCTGTAATCCAGAATATCAGCAGGAGAGTGTTTGAGCGGCGCCCTCTACTGTACAGGAGTAAACATGCGTTTCCATCAGCCTGAGGATTATTCACTTTACTTTTGGTGTGAAAGGGTTTTAACATTTGCCAAAAATAAAAAAAAATTGTGGTTATTAAAAAACAAACAAGCAAGACCAGCCCAAGTAAGAAAAAGTAACGCATTATTGTAATACATTACTTTTAAAAGTAACTTTTCCCAACACAGTTTATAACACACTGCATGAAAGGTAATATTTGAAAAAGCATAAAAAGGGCACTGTAATTCAAGCATTCTCAGTATTTTAATATATAAAAAAGTACAACAAAAAAAACACAGCTGATTTAGTAGCGCTGTTACTTCGTTTCTCACAGCGGTGACGGTGAGCCTGTCCAGACAGTGTGTGTGTGTGTGTGTTTATCTTGCCGGTCTAAAAACAGATGATGCATGTTCCCGCTCTGCTCCTCGCGGGTGACTGATTTAGAGACAGATATAAAAGTGTGAGTGTGTAAAGGTGTCTCAGTGATTCACTGACGTGTTTTCTGAAGAGCTCAGCATGCGGAGCGAGGGCTGTGGGATCCGCGTCACACACAAACTGCATCACTTCCTCTATGGACCAGGAAGACGGGCTCCTGCCAGGGGTTCTGGGAAGGTCTCGCTCTGCCGCCTCAGGACCCGTGGTCGAGCTCGCTGCTGGAAACACAGGGAACATGCATTTGATCAGCAGATAATGCAGTTTCTTCATCCTGGGATGCGTTTCCCGAGAGCAGTAACGCTAGTCAGTGACGCTCTGGATTTTCTGAAAGCAGTAACGCTAGTCAGTGACGCTCTGGTTTCCCGAAAGCAGTAACGCTAGTCAGTGACGCTCTGGTTTCCCGAAAGCAGTAACGCTAGTCAGTAACGCTCTGGTTTCCCGAAAGCAGTAACGCTAGTCAGTGACGCTCTGGTTTCCTGAACGCAGTAACGCTAGTCAGTAACGCTCTGGTTTCCTGAAAGCAGTAACGCTAGTCAGTGACGCTCTGGTTTCCCGAAAGCAGTAACGCTAGTCAGTGACGCTCTGGTTTCCCGAAAGCAGTAACGCTAGTCAGTAACGCTCTGGTTTCCCGAAAGCAGTAACGCTAGTCAGTGACGCTCTGGTTTCCTGAACGCAGTAACGCTAGTCAGTAACGCTCTGGTTTCCTGAAAGCAGTAACGCTAGTCAGTAACGCTCTGGTTTCTCAAAAGCAGTAAACGCTAGTCAGCAACGCTCTGGTTTCTCAAAAGCAGTAACGCTAGTCAGTAACGCTCTGGTTTCTCAAAAGCAGTAACGCTAGTCAGTAACGCTCTGGTTTCCCGAAAGCAGTAACGCTAGTCAGTGACGCTCTGGTTTCCTGAACGCAGTAACGCTAGTCAGTAACGCTCTGGTTTCCTGAAAGCAGTAACGCTAGTCAGTAACGCTCTGGTTTCTCAAAAGCAGTAACGCTAGTCAGCAACGCTCTGGTTTCTCAAAAGCAGTAACGCTAGTCAGTAACGCTCTGGTTTCTCAAAAGCAGTAACGCTAGTCAGTAACGCTCTGGTTTCCCGAGAGCAGTAACGCTAGTCAGTGACGCTCTGGTCTCCCGAAAGCAGTAACGCTAGTCAGTAACGCTTTGGTTTCCCGAAAGCAGTAACGCTAGTCAGTAACGCTCTGGTTTCCCGAAAGCAGTAACGCTAGTCAGTGACGCTCTGGTTTCCTGAACGCAGTAACGCTAGTCAGTAACGCTCTGGTTTCCTGAAAGCAGTAACGCTAGTCAGTAACGCTCTGGTTTCTCAAAAGCAGTAACGCTAGTCAGCAACGCTCTGGTTTCTCAAAAGCAGTAACGCTAGTCAGTAACGCTCTGGTTTCTCAAAAGCAGTAACGCTAGTCAGTAACGCTCTGGTTTCTCAAAAGCAGTAACGCTAGTCAGTAACGCTCTGGTTTCCCGAGAGCAGTAACGCTAGTCAGTGACGCTCTGGTTTCCTGAAAGCAGTAACGCTAGTCAGTAACGCTCTGGTTTCCCAAAAGCAGTAACGCTAGTCAGTAACGCTCTGGTTTCCAGAAAGCAGTAACGCTCTGGTTCCCTGAAAGCAGTAACGCTAGTCAGTAACGCTCTGGTTTCCCGAAAGCAGTAACGCTCTGGTTTCTCGAAAGCAGTAACGCTAGTCAGTAACGCTCTGGTTCCCTGAAAGCAGTAACGCTAGTCAGTAACGCTCTGGTTTCCAGAAAGCAGTAACGCTCTGGTTTCCAGAAAGCAGTAACGCTAGTCAGTAACGCTCTGGTTTCCAGAAAGCAGTAACGCTAGTCAGTAACGCTCTGGTTTCCAGAAAGCAGTAACGCTCTGGTTTCCAGAAAGCAGTAACGCTCTGGTTTCCAGAAAGCAGTAACGCTAGTCAGTAACGCTCTGGTTTCCAGAAAGCAGTAACGCTAGTCAGTAACGCTCTGGTTTCCAGAAAGCAGTAACGCTAGTCAGTAACGCTCTGGTTTCCCGAAAGCAGTAACGCTAGTCAGTAACGCTCTGGTTTCTCGAAAGCAGTAACGCTAGTCAGTAACACTCTGGTTTCCTGAAAGCAGTAATGCTAGTCAGCAACGCTCTGGTTTCCCGAAAGCAGTAACGCTAGTCAGTAACACTCTGGTTTCCTGAAAGCAGTAATGCTAGTCAGTAACGCTCTGGTTTCTCGAAAGCATCGTTAGCCAACTATGGTCGCAAGTTCTGTCGCTATCAGCAGTTCAACGAGTCGGTGTTTCCCGAAACCATCGTTCCAACAAACACTCGCAAACAGCATCGCAGAGTTGTGTGTTTGAGCGACAGGTCTCGAGGTGAGGTTAGAAGCAGTTTCTTGTTTGCATTTTTATTATATAATTAGAATTATTTACATTTTTATTATTGAATTATTTACAATATTTGTTATTCATATATATATATATATATATATATATATATATTTAGATGTTTTTATTTATATAATTATTTAGATGTTATGATTTTACAAATTATATAAATAATTATTGTAAATAATAATTAGATTTTTTAATTATTTATCTAATCTGATTTATTTGCATTTTTATGATTTTACTAATAATTATTCTACAATAATTTCGATAGGTTTATAAAAAAAGTTATGGTTTAACCAATTATTTACAATATGTATGTTATTTCTATAATTAAATTTATATATATATATATATATATATATATATACATACATATATATATATATAAATAATATAAATAATATATAAGATATAAATATAATTAGGATTATTTACATTTTGATGATAAATGATTAATAAAATGATTTCATTAATTATTTGCTTTCCATGAACTCACGAACCATACTTTAGGAAACCCTGGATCAGATGATTCAAAACAAATGAGTGAGTGACAGCTTCACACACAGAAACGCTCACCCTCCACGCGCCTGTGTGTGTGTGGGGGGGGGTTGGAGGCCTGTCGCCGTAGAAGGGGCCTGTTGCCATGGTAATATGGGCTGCTGGGTGCTGATTGGTATTCGGAGGTGCTTCTCAGGGTTTGTGGGCGGGGCGTCATGGAGTTGGAGGCGGAGTCCATGAAGCGCTGCTCCTTCAGTAACCCGTTCTCCTCTGGAGGATGAGTCTCGGCTGCACACACACACACACACACACACACACACACACACATGCAAGCACACACACATTTTCCCCATAAATCAATAGAAATTCAGTTTTCAACAAACTATTGAATACAGAGCTATCACCAAATTAAAATTGCAATCATTCAACTCTATGGAGTGTTGATGGTGATTAATTGTGCCTTTCTCTTCGCCTTTCGAAGGTTTTAGAGATAGCCGAGTTCAGTAAGTTTATCATGTAATGGGACAGTAATAATTATAAATAATAATAATAAATGTATATACTATATAAATAATAAATATGATACTATCTATTGTTATTGTTGGGAGGAGCTGAGAGTGAGGTGACGAGAGTAAGGGTAAAAGATGTTAAATTACTGAATACCTTAAAACACTCAACGGACATATATTTTAAATTATAAGGTCTTTTCTTTACCTTTTTTTTTCCTTCGTCTATCCTTATATTGTTGTTTGTCTGTTTTGTTTTGTTTTGTTTTTTTTCAATATGAGTATTTTGTACAATTTCTGTATGTATTCCTGTAATTTTGTTTGCTTTAGTTTCTGTATCTGTGAAGTGCTGTACCTTCTGAGGGGTGTGTGTCTGTGTGAAGGAGTTTCGGGGAGAGAGGAGCGCAGTACGGCGGAGACTCTCTGGAGATCCTCTTCACTGCCCTGATCAGAGACGGCCCGTCCGACAGCAGCTCCTCCTTCACTGCACACACACACACACAACATCACAACTCAGAGCTGCACACACACACACACACACAGCATGACCATTTAACTGCACACACACACACACACACACAACATCACAACTCAGAGCTGCACACACACACACAACATGACCATTTAACTGCACACGCACACACAAACACACACACACACACGCACAAGCACAAGCACACGCACGCACACACACACACACATCACAACTCAGAGCTGCACACACACACACAACATGACCATTTAACTGCACGCGCGCGCGCGCGCACACACACACACGCACGCACGCACGCGCACACACACACACACACACACACACACGCATACACGCACACACACGCATACACACGCATACACACACACACAACTCAGAGCTACACGCACACAACATCACAACTCAGAGCTGCACACACACACACAACATCACAACTCAGAGCTGCACACACACACACACACACACACACGCACACACATCACAACTCAGAGCTACACACACAACATCACAACTCAGAGCTGCACACACACACAACAAGACCATTTAACTGCACACACACACATCACAATATCACAACTCAGAGCTGCACAACATCACAACTCAGAGCTGCACACACAACATCACAACTCAGAGCTGCACACACACACAACAAGACCATTTAACTGCACACACACACATCACAATATCACAACTCAGAGCTGCACAACATCACAACTCAGAGCTGCACACACACACACAACATGACCATTTAACTGTACACACACATCACAATATCACAACTCAGAGCTGAACAGACACACAACATGAACATTTAACTGCACACACACAACAACCATTTAACTGCACACACACACAACATGACCATTTAACTGCACACACACACAACATGACAATTCAGCACTGCGTCGAAACCAAGACAAAAGGGTTTTGAAGCGGCATTGTAGTATTGTAAGCCATATTAATATTTATTAATATTTTAAATTTGCTTTTATTTTATATTTTCAATTTTCATTTTTATAATTTTGTTGTGCTTTTGTCATTTTTATTAGTTTTTAGTAGCCTTTATAATATTTATTCATATTTTTAATTCGTTTTTATTATTTTATTATGTGCTTTTATGATTTTTATTAGTTTTTAGTATTATTCATATACTATTCCAATATTTGGTATTTTAAATAAGCTTTTATTTTTATATTTTCAATTTTAATTTTAGTAACTTTGTTACGTGCTTGTCATTATTATTCACTTTTTAATGTCTGATAAATCTCTAATATTTTTTCCATCCAATATTTTTATTTTATTTTTAAAAAATATTTTAGTTTTAGTTTCAGTTAACAATGACAACAACAATGATTGTCACAGATGCTCTTTTCTATATAATGAAAGAATTTTAGGCACAATAGCTTTGAGTGATGAACCGTCACACTGAAAATCCTGCCATCAATCCACACTGACTGTAAAGAGCAGCTCGCACTTTCTTCCAAACATCTCCTTTTGTTTTTGACGGAAGATTTTAAATCAAACCGATTTGGAGCAACTTGAGAGGTAGTAAATGAAGAATTTATTTGGGAAAATTATTCCTTTAAAGGAGCACTCCACTTTTTTTTTAAAATAGGCTCGTTTTCCAACTTTCCTTGAGTTAAACAGAGTTTTACCGTTTTCGAATCCATTCAGCCGATCTCCGGGTCTGGTGGTAGCACTTTTAGCATAGCTTAGCATAGATCATTGAATCTGATTAGACCGTTAGCATCTCTCTCAAAAAAATGACCAAAGAGGTTCTATATTTTTCCTATTTAAAACTTGCCTCTTCTGTAGTTACATCGTGAACTAAGACCGACGGAAAATGAAAAATTGCGATTTTCTAGGACAACATGGCTAGGAACTATACTCTCATTCCTGCGTAATAATCAAGGAACTTTGCTGCTGTACCATGGGTGAGCAGCGCAGTGATATTACGCAGCGCCTAGAAAATCGCAACTTTTCATTTTCCGTCGGTCTTAGTTCACGATGTAACTACAGAAGAGGCAAGTTTTAAATAGGAAAAATATTGAAACTCTTTGGTCATTTTTTTTGAGAGAGATGCTAACGGTCTAATCAGATTCAATGATCTATGCTAAGCTAAGCTAAAAGTGCTACCGCCAGACCTGGAGATCGGCTGAATGGATTCAAAAACGGTAAAACTGTTTAACTCCAGAGGAGCTGGAAAATGAGCCTATTTCCAAAAAAAAGTGGAGTGCTCCTTTAAAGGTGCAGTCCACATTCAAAATATGAGATCGAGGCTCACACACGGGTCGCCAGTTTGAGACACACAACAGGAACGAGCGCAATTGACAATGCAAATTGTCAACGTGCAGTATCACAGACCAAAACAAAAACAGACTTTCCAACACGGAAACGCACATTTCACAGTAAAATAACTGGCTGTAGAAGTGTTTTCCAAAAAAACTAATATGTGAACTCAGCATGTTTCATCAATATCTGCAAACATATTATGGTATTGTTATGCTTTATAGAGTGAAAAAGTTACATACAGCCCCTTTAACTTTAACAGATCATATCATCAGACAAGGATATAGAGGTCATTAATGTACCTGATTTAGCGCGCTCATAGCTGTTGTGTGGACTGAACGGTTGACTGCTGAACAGATTATCACACTGCAGGTGTCGACACACCAGTTCCAGGAAGCGTAACACACACCCGGCGCTGGACGCTGACGGCAGCTTCACCAGCCGCGTCCCACCATCTGTTCGGACTAGACACACACACACACACACACAACAGTACGTCATTACGGGAGTGCTTTATTACATGTTCATCTTTCTTTTTAGTAGGGCTGGGTATTGTTTTCGATACCGATACCTGAACGATACTTTTTTTCTGATAACAATTTTATAACCAGATAATGTTATAGCAGGGGCTGTAACATTAATATGAAGAGGGGAAAAAAACAAGAAAGCTAAATTGTTAATGTAGTCAACCTTAAGGATAAGCACAGTTTAGATAACGTAGTTTAATGTGAGTTAATTCTGTTTTTCTCGTTTTAATTTTTCTGGATTCTGTTTTTTTTTTATTATAGTATATTAAACTATTATTCAAAAATCATGTGTAATTAATTGACATCATGAAAAATTTTAAATTTAACAGCAATTTATTAACAGTTTAACAAAAATTACATTCTAAATGTTTTTTTCCCCTCCAAATTCTATTTTATTTTTTACCCAATTCTGTGATTTCCGTTTTATTTTGTCTATATTTTATTTTAATGGTTTAATCAAAAACATATCTAATAAATTGAATTCATAAAAACAACTTAATTTAATAATTTAATAAAAAGGGCTTATGAATTATAATTTTTTTATTCTTTGTTGTGTATTTAAACTTTTCTGGTAATCAAACGAAGGCATAAAACAATTTATCTTTTAATTCAAATGACAACTAAACATGACCTTTAATATTTTGGCAAACAAGTACTACACAACAGAGGTTTACTGTTAAAATTATAACATGGAAGACAATTTGTTTTAATAATAATTGTATTATTATTATTATTATTAGTAGTAGTAGTAGTATTACACTATACTGTACAAGAGTTATATATTTCTATTGCAGTTTCTTTAAGTTAAACCAGACTTTTATTTTGACGGGTTGCCATGTAGACCTTCTTATGTGATGTGATGATAGTTTCTCTCAAATGAAATGTTGTCAAAGTGAGAATATTAAACTAACACAAAAGGACTATTTAAATATGAATATTGCATGTTCTGCGTGTCTCTGTCATATCAGACAGAGAATTTGGTACCGAACGACATTTTTTGATACTCAATGGTACTGAGGCAATTCGGTCGGTGCTAAAAAGTACGATACCCAGTCCTATTCTTTAGTGTGTAATGTTGCTGTTTGAGCATGAAAAAAAGTCCCTCCAATGGGAGTTATTCTCTATATCTGTAGCTGTGTTTCATTAGGCTTCAAATTGCGCAAATTGAAATTGCGAATTAAAATTTTGCCCAATGAAAACACTTCAATTTTGCAAAAACTCCCATATTTCGCAAAAAAGTTTTTACGCTCGCATGCGGTGGTTTTTCAGGCAATTAAAAAAATATTTCGCAAAACTGCAATGGAAACAGTTTTTCCGCATTTACAGGTCACCTGACGTAGATGACGCGGTGTGTTTGGACAGAATACGAGACAGAGTTCTTTATTAAACTCGCAAAAGTATCACAGGAATTCTGGATTCTTAACCTCAAAGAAATGCCACAATTGATCAAGAGCTTGAAGCAGAAATGAGGGAGAAACACTCCTCATATGACACGCTCACAGTATAAGAGGATTTCCTTGCCATTAATGCTTGGAGTGTGTGTGTGTGTGTGTGTGTGTGTGTGTGTGTGTGTGTGTGTGTGTACTATGGCTGCCGTCGCATCATCCAGGTGATGCTGCACATTGGTGGTGGTTGAGGAGATTCCCCACTTCAATGTAAAGCACTTTGAGTGCAGAGAAAAGCACTATATAAATGTAACGAATTACTATTATTATTATAACATCCGTCGCCTTGATTGTTGGAATGAATAATCGTGAGAGGAACAGCGTTTTGGTTGCCTTTCAAGATTTTGAAAACGGGTTTCAAAGTGTGTATCTTTTCAAAACCGAAATCTGAAGACGATGACGTCATGCACATGCGTATTACGTGTTCAGTCTATAGTGTTTCATCGCCATCTACTGGCCTGGCAGCAGAATACAACGTTTTCAGTCGCTTTCGTGGATCCGTGTGAATGGGGATCGTTTTGATAATGCTGTCGTCCATACGCGGAAAACTCAAAGGAAAAACCTCTTTAAGCATCTCGTTGTCGTGTTAAAAGTACCCTAAGAAATTATTGCAACAGTTTTGCGCAAATCTGTAATAGAAACGCGGCTAGTGTTGGCTAGCGATTTTTTCCAAATGTCGACAAAAAACTATGTGTTTCCATTAACGATGTTATGCGTCTAAAACGTAATTTTTTCTTCTCGCGATAAGTTATTACAAAAATCATGGCAACGGACGTTGGTAGGTTTATGTATATCCAAGCCACTGCACTGGCCATTAATGGAAGGAGACGTGTGTGTGTGTGTGTGTGTGTTATCCAATCATTATTGGCAAGGAAAGACTCTTTTATTGTGAGCGGCACATATGAGTGTTTCTGGGTTTTTCTCCCTCATTTCTGCCTCAAGCTCTTGATCAATTGTGGCATTTCTTTGAGGTTTAGAATCCAGTATTCCTGTAATTCTTTTGTCTTTTGCGAGTTTAATAAAGAACTCTCTCGTATTCTGTCCAAACACACCGCGTCATCTACGTCAGGTGACCTGTAAATGCGCAAAAACTGTTTCCATTGCAGTTTTGCGAAATATTTCTTTTTCGAATTGCCTGAAAAACCTCCTCAAGCGAGCGTAAAAACTTTTTTGCGATAAATGGGAGTTTTTGCGAAATGTATGTGTTTCCATTGGGCGTATTTTCAACATTCAATTTCAATTTGCGCAATTTGAAGGGTAATGGAAACGTGGCTACTGTTTCTGAACTCTGAAGACTGTGTACCTCTGACCACCTCTCCTCCGCCCCCTTGGCTCTGAAGGCATCCCAGAAGCACTTTGGGTTGGTACGCACAATCCAGACAGGCCTGAACCGTCTTCTGCAGAACCAGATTCACCGCCTCGGGCCCGAAGTGATCCGGCAGTCTCTGAACCTGCTTACGGTCCAGATGCGGCCCGCAGTTCCCGTGCTTCTTCACGTACACACACACTGATGGACAGGACATGTGTGTGTAAACACTACTGTATTGAAACATTCATTTCTACTGCGTTAAAGCTTTATTAACCTCACCATCCACATTGTTGACACCATATGGTAAGTCTGGTTAAAACTAGGGGTATAACAATATATCGTGTCACAAAATATCGCAATACAAAAATGCAGTGGATAGTGACAATACGTACTGTGGATAGTTCACCCAAAATAAAAATTACTGTGTGAGAAAAAAAAAATCACTTTTTTAGAGTTTTAGTGTTAGTCCTACATTAAACTACTATATATGATGTTGAATATAATGTTTAATAATGCAGTGGAGGAATATTTGTGGGTCCTGATAATGCCAAATGTCTTATGCAACCAGAAAAAAGTGTCCTATATTATTTTAAATATATTTAGTCAGTGACAGAGTTCAATCATATTAGTCTAAAATAATTCTGTATTTTCAGCTTCAGAATCATGAATATTGTTATTCTGGTGTCTCTATTGTCCTGTGCTTTGGGTTTCCAGCAATAAAGTCAGAGTCTATTCATTTAGACTCACAATGTAAAACCAAATTTAGCATTTTAATCAACAGTACATTTTTTGTTATCCTTTTATCATATGTCTTGGAATATCGCAATAATATCGTATCGTGAGTTCCGTATCGTGATATGTATCGAATCGTGACATGACGGTATTGTTACACCCCTAGTTAAAACAAATGTTTATTATGATTATGCAAGATGATTTTCATAGAGATTATTTTGGTTAGAAAGTCTCAATCACATTATGACATTACTATATATAAAGTCATTGCCGTTATACAATACTGCCACACTATTAGATTTATTTGGTTATGTATTCTGATTACTGCATGATTACTCTTAAATTACTGCGGCTATATAAGTTGATTATTATAGATATGTAGTCTGATTAAAGTGCTAATATGGTGTGATGAGTGTAGTAGTCAGATTATTGAGGTTATCTGGTCTGATCGTTGTAGTTATATAGTCTGATTTTTACGGTTGTATGGTCTGATAATTGTGGTTACAGTCTGATTACTGCAGTTCCTGTATATAGTCTACTTATTATGGTTACATAATCTGATTATTGTGGTTATATAGTCAGTTAGCCTAGGTAATATAATCTGATCATTGCGACAATGTAGTCTGACTATTGTAGTTATTTAGTCTGATCACAGTGGATACATAGCCTGATTATTGAGGTTATCTAGTCTGATCATAGTGGTTATATAATCTGATTATTATGGTCATATGTTCTGCTTATTGTGATTTTGTAGTCTGACTACTTTAGTTGCACAGTCTATTTAGTATAATCTGATCATCGTGGCTATGTAGTATAATTATTGTAGTTATATAGTTTGATTATTGTGGATATATAATCTAAATATACAGATGAGACGTCAGATGTTCCTCTGTGTGGCAGGATATACTTTAGTTATATAGTCTATTTAGTATAATCTGATCATCGTGGCTATGTAGTATAATTATTGTAGTTATATAGTTTGATTATTGTGGATATATAATCTAAATGTACGGATCAGACGTCAGATGTTCCTCTGTGTGGCAGCATACGGGATATTAGAAGTTGTATTTGATACCAGTAGACACCACAGATGACGGGGATCCCAGGGAAGAGAGTCCATCGCTGGGCATGCGAGTCATGGGAACCCTGGAGTCTGAGCTGGCTGATATAGACATGGAGCTCTGAAGGAGTCTGGACTTCCTCTGAGAAACAGAAACACATGATAAACTTCCGTATTTCACAGAATGACACCCTCCACAACATAGGGGTGCAATGGATCGCAGTTGATCAGTACGGACCAGTGATTTGCGGATTAACTGCTAAATTTAACCATCATAGAGTGAAAGTTAATAATTTGGACGTGTTTTGTCTTGCCAATTTACACATGAAAAAATTTTAAATGCGGAAGAAGAGATGAAAATAGAGGTGCGTTTTAGATATCGCTCGAACACTGAATTGATTGATCATTCGTGTTTTCTTGCCCCTGAACGGACACATAAACACAACATGATGTCTAAACGCCCGTCTCGGCAAGTATTCTCTCGGTTCTGTCATAAGTGAACAGTTGAGGAAGAAACCGGATGTGTGTCTGTGCATTCGGTCTTAAAGTGACAGCAGCCTAATATTCCTACTGGTTCCTGTGACATTAATGTTAATAAAACAACAGAGCTTTAACAAAGATGAAACTATATTTAATTACTAAGGTGAACAAATAGTGTTTTTTACATTTAGGCATAATTATAATTTTCTGTACTACTGTTTGACTTTGTAACTTTGTTATTTAGTATTCATCTCTGCTTGAATTTGTGTATTTGTTCTTATTTGATTACTGACTGTTCACTTGTTTTTAATAATGTTTGAACTTTATCAGGTGCGCTAGCTGTTTTTGACGTGGTATTGAAGAACTTCAAGTAATAAATAAAAAGCAAAGTTACAACTCAATTTTACAAGCACAATTTTTGTGGTATCAACTTCAAATTTGGAACTCAACTTAGACATAAGCCTTTGATTTTCTAGCTATTTTAGGGCCAGATTTAGAAACATCTTGCAACGCCAAGGTCATGGATTCAATTCCCAGGGAAAGCAAGAACTGATAAGAATGTAAAATGTGTACCTTGTAATGCAATGCAAGTTTCTTTGGATAAAAGCATCTGCCAAATGCATATATGATCCGAACCGTGAATTTTGTGATTCGTTGCACCACTACCACAACATTATCTCACGTGACAGTCCTTTCGTAAATACACACAGAACTCATTTAATGCTACCTTGCTGCCTGGTTTTGGTCCCCTCTTCTTGTACGGGCGCAGGGGATGCTGGGAGATGGGTGTGGTTTGGGGCGTGGCAGCTCCTGGGTCTTCCGTGTCCTGGGCCGAGGTGGAAGCGGCCAGAGCTTTCAGAAGCGCGATGGTCTCGCTTTTGGGCCGCCGGCCCCTGATACCCTTCCTCACGGGGAGTTGAGGAAGAGGAGTCGGCAGCCGGTACGGAGACGGCATGGTGCGCCGGGGCGGTTTGGGGTTTGAGGACGAGGAAGGTGTAGGACCCGGTTTTGGAACGGTGACTGCAAAAAATAAAGCAAAATTATAAACTGTCTCGAAACATATAAAATAATTTATTTGCTAAAATAATGACAAAACTGAGAAATCAGAAACATAATAAGAGCAAGGGTTCAACAATGACAATTATTGTTGAAAACTGTAAAAATATTATTATTTGTCAACTGTCTCAATACAGTGTAAGTGTCCTCAAAATCTTTTTTATTATTATTATTGTAACAGACTTTGTTGGATTGTACATGACAGAATCCAACAAAGTCTGTTACTATAATACCGGTAATGATGTACTGGCGCTCGTTGTATGTGTGTATGCGATCTATTTTTCCCCTCGGGGCTTGCCGTAGATAGGAATGGGTCGTGCGCACTTGGTACTGGAGTGTCGCGGGTTTTTGGAGTTAGTGATCTGATGTGTGGTATAATAAAGTGGAGAAGAGTTCAAACTGCTGTCTATTATTTATTCAAACTGCTACCCTTACACCTAGAAGGTTACGTTCCCCTGCGTCTATTTTCTCCAACTTAAACCGATACCGTGACTATACGCAGTTGCGCACGAATTGTCTTTGCACGTGCGAGGTGTCTAGATTATGCGCATGACTTAAACGCTGCAGTTGTTGGCATGTATATTGATCATGAAATCAGAATTTTCTTGTCTTGAATTATTCATTCATTCATTTATGTCACTTGTTTAAGTCATCTAAAAAAAAAAAAAAAAAAAATTAACTCGATAGGGGGTCCTAAGCAGCCGCTTAGTTCGATTATGCCTCGGGCCGGCCCTGAGCTTATTCATGGAAAGTGCTGTTAACATTCAGAAGTCATGACCTCACCAAACACACACACTTACATCTGAACACATACAGTCCTTTGACACACATACAGTAAAGCTCGTAAGCATGGCTGTGGATACGAGTGTGTGTACCCTAAATAACTCCAGTATAACTCAATTAGAGGGTGTGCGGGAGGAAAAAGCCCTTAAAGAGTTCGCCAGAGATCTGACAAACTCGCACTGAAGCATATGGCAGCGATCACACAGACGGGCTTGAGTTTCAACATGACACACTGCCCTACAGTACAGCACAGCTAAAATACAGACACATCCATGGTACATTGAGCCAGAGTCATACTGTTGTAATCAAAATTATTCAACCCGCATTGCAAATCAGGTTTATTGGTAAAATTGAGAGACTTTTTTGAAAGGTAGTTGAAATAGCTCAACAACAAATGTTTCAAGTGGTTTCCCCAAACTCAACTTGCCACTTTTAATGACTTCTGCAGTCTTAAAACGATTCAACCCCTTCATGGCAGCATCTTTAGTACTTATTAAAACAACCTTTTGCTGTTATGACCTGCTGCAAATGAGATGTATAAACAGACAGCAGGTTCTGGCAGCGTTTCTGAGGAATCTGAGCCGCTCCTCACGAGCAATGGCCTCCAGTTCAGTGATATTCCTGGGTTTGAGCCTTCTTCAAATCCCACCAGAGGTTTTCTACGAGGTTCAAGTCAGGTGACGGTGATGTCACTGTCGAATCTTCCAGGACGTCTTCTGCAACCAAGATTTGGTGATTATTTATATGATTTTGAGCACTTTTCTGGTGCGTTTGAATCAGTAGTGGTGTGGTCTTGGAGTTCTGGCATGCGTTTAGTATGTTTAGAAACCTCAGTGCCACCAAGTCTCTGCAGGTCTTTTACAGTCATTTCTCAGAGATCTGGTTGCAGCTGTTGATAGCTTCTTTTTTCTGCCCCACACAGGTACTGTAACCACTGTTCCTTTAACTTTAAACTTGCAAACTATGCTTAAGTCATTGCTTAAGTCATTAAAAGTTGCATTTTCAGCTGAATTTGGGGAAACCACTTGAAACTCTTCTTGTGTTGAGCTATTTCAATTACTTTTGTTTTGCACACAGCTGAAAGTCAATTTTGCCAATAAACCTGATTTGCAATGGGAGTTGAATAATTTTGATTTTAACTGTGTGATGTTGCTGTAACGGCAGTTCTTTGGCCTTTTCTGTAAACACTCTTACCACTTTCCTCTCCGCCTGTCCTGTTCCTCTGCTATTTCTCCATCTTTTCTCAGTGTGTTTCTAAGTGTGTGATTTGTTTATTTTCACAGAAAGTCTCAAATCCCTTCTGACCCGCACGGATCGCTCGCTAATTATCTCATTTACACATAATTACTTGGATGGGCTACAACAAAATAAACAGAGCAGGTCATTCCACATTATCTAGATCCAAAACAAATCATTTAAACAAATGTCTGTAATTCGCATCACAACATGCAGCGCAGAATTATAAACACTGGAACAGGAGATCCGGCACAAAGTTTTGTATAATTTGGGAAAAGTTTCTGCAAGGCACAAACTCAAAATTAATTCCAGCTGCAGCCGAATGAACATTAACGGAAACACGTATATCATCATCTATAACTCATAATGACTCCATTCAAAACACAAGATCTGGCTTAAATCCCAGCTAATTCATGACTTCAGTATGGGGTTTTATTTTTCAAAACATTATAAGACGCCCTGGATTGTGTTTGGTCGAATAAGGCACTTCCTAAAGCCTGTCATTACTTTTGCTTCTCGAGAGTACGAGATTGTTAAAAACAAAATGTTAAACTTCAGTAGCAAAAGTGACGTTACAGTTGGCAAGTTCAAATCATGTACTATATATACACTATACATACTAGATTGCCAGTATGAATTATGAACCTCAAGTCGAAGTCAAATGCAGTCAGTCTCGCTGTGAAAGCCTCCAGAACTAGCACCCGCAATTACCGGTATCATAATTAATCCTCCTAAATCACTAGAATTCAGTGAGAGATTGTTCACAAGCAGGAAACAGAGTGAAGGCGGGGCAACTGTGGGTCGTCATGACAACGAGAATGATTGACAGTTAGGCTGAACAATGTTGTTTTTGTTAACTAAACATGCATATTAAAAAATGCTTCTTGTTAGCTGAAATAAAGCTCTTATTAGGCCATTAGGCTCTTTGTCAAATGATTTTTTTTTTAATTTAATGAAATCATATTTTTTTTTCAATCCCAAATACCAGAGGTTTGAGTTTAGGACAGATGGGAATAGTTAATATAGTATAACTGAATTATAATGTTTTAAAGGCTGAAGCTGCAGAAAGACACTTTAAAATATAACCAGACATGAGAGGAATTCACAGAAGAAATCATGTGACTCGGATTGAAAGAAAAGTGCTCTGATGTCAGAAGATCTTCAACTGTTACACAGCAGCGGTCATGTGATCTCATGAGGAGTTTGAGAGAGCTGTTGCGCCCCCTGGTGTTCACACACACCGTTTACAGGGCAACATGAGATTTTTTTGCCTTTATTTTATAGGACAGTGTGCACTGTTCCTGAACTCCTGAAACACCTCTATTGTAGTCTTGAATTTCTTTCGCGAATGAACACGTCACAATATTCCTCATTATAATAATTCATACGCATTAGTTAGTTGTGTGTTAAACTGGCGGTTATGGTTAGGGGCGGGACATTTCCCAAACACACTCGAAGCGCTCGACCAATGATCCAGCCGACCAATTCTGACTTTATATCTCGCAATTCTGACTTTATATCTCGCAATTCTGACTTTATATCTCACAATTCTGACTTTATATGTCGCAATTCTGACTTTATATCTCACAATTCTGACTTTATATCTCACAATTCTGACTTTATATCTCACAATTCTGACTTTATATCTCACAATTCTGACTTTATATCTCGCAATTCTGACTTTATATCACGCAATTCTGACTTTATATCTCGCAATTCTGACTTTATATCACGCAATTCTGACTTTATATCTCGCAATTCTGACTTTATATCTCGCAATTCTGACTTTATATCTGGCAATTCTGACTTTATATCTCACAATTCTGACTTTATATCTCGCAATTCTGACTTTATATCTCACAATTCTGACTTTATATCTGGCAATTCTGACTTGATATCTCACAATTCTGACTTTATATGTCGCAATTCTGACTTTATATCTCACAATTCTGACTTTATATCTCACAATTCTGACTTTATATCTCACAATTCTGACTTTATATCTCACAATTCTGACTTTATATCTCGCAATTCTGACTTTATATCACGCAATTCTGACTTTATATCTCGCAATTCTGACTTTATATCACGCAATTCTGACTTTATATCTCGCAATTCTGACTTTATATCTCGCAATTCTGACTTTATATCTGGCAATTCTGACTTTATATCTCACAATTCTGACTTTATATCTCGCAATTCTGACTTTATATCTCACAATTCTGACTTTATATCTGGCAATTCTGACTTTATATCTCACAATTCTGACTTTATATCTCGCAATTCTGACTTTATATCTCACAATTCTGACTTTATATCTCGCAATTCTGACTTTATATCACGCAATTCTGACTTTATATCTCGCAATTCTGACTTTATATCTCACAATTCTGACTTTATATCTCACAATTCTGACTTTATATCTCACAATTCTGACTTTATATCTCACAATTCTGACTTTATATCTCGCAATTCTGACTTTATATCACGCAATTCTGACTTTATATCTCGCAATTCTGACTTTATATCTCACAATTCTGACTTTATATCTCACAATTCTGACTTTATATCTCGCCATTCTGACTTTATATCTCACAATTCTGACTTTATATCACGCAATTCTGACTTTATATCTCGCCATTCTGACTTTATATCTCACAATTCTGACTTTATATCTCGCAATTCTGACTTTATATCTCGCAATTCTGACTTTATATCTCACAATTCTGACTTTATATCTCACAATTCTGACTTTATATCTCACCATTCTGACTTTATATCTCACAATTCTGACTTTATATCTCACAATTCTGACTTTATATCTCACAATTCTGACTTTATATTAGGGCTGTCGCGGTGAAGGAATTTCCCTTGCGGTAATTTTAAGTGACTCAATAGCGCGATATGCGGTATTACCGCCATTTATTTATTTATATTTATTTTTTGCTATATAAATATGTGTTATGATGTGGTCAGCATACACAAAAAACAATGTAACCGAAACTAAACAGCGTCTCTGCACCGCTGAGTGACAGTCTTACACCAACGGACTGTCATAAAACGTTCATTCAACGAAAAACGTTCAAAAAGCTGATTCCTTAAATGATAGATGTAATGAAACAAGGTGTTAATTTTTTTTTTTAACTTTGAGCTCCACTTTTCAAGGCTCAGCTGGCCAGCAATGCTTCACTTTTGAGCAAAGCTGAAGCAAAGCTTTACTTATAGAGACCAATGGCATTGATTCAATGCGTGACTCGCTGCTTTCCCCCCACGGCTTCCTCGCGCTGTGTAATGCTGACCAGCGCTGACGCCATTCATGGTAAATACCCTTAAATGTTAAAAGGATGATACGACAAATATTTCGCTTTTCTTGGAAACGGCAACCTTTTCACGAATATAGGTGACTTGACTTCAAAGACAGACGCAGGTAATCGCACGTGCTCAGTCGATCACATTCACGGTCTATTTAGGCTAAAGTCCAAATCCACAAAGCCTCTGTACAAATCACCATGATAAACAGTCTCGTCATCATTATTAACTTATTTAACATTCAATACACATGGTACGAACTACGAAGGGTGGCATTATGAAAAAAAGGAAACGCGGTTCGCGGTTGCTGCCGTTACTTGCATTCCTCTGCGGTTGGCCTGTCAGTAGCGCGGTACTGCAATATTGCGGTTATCGCGACAGCCCTACTTTATATCTTGCAATTCTGACTTTATATCTCGCAATTCTGACTTTATATCTTGCAATTCTGACTTTATATCTCGCAATTCTGACTTTATATCTCACAATTCTGACTTTATATCACGCAATTCTGACTTTATATCTCACAATTCTGACTTTATATCTCGCATGCAATTCTGACTTTATATCACGCAATTCTGACTTTATATCTCACAATTCTGACTTTATATCACGCAATTCTGACTTTATATCTCGCAATTCTGACTTTATATCTCACAATTCTGACTTTATATCACGCAATTCTGACTTTATATCACGCAATTCTGACTTTATATCTCGCAATTCTGACTTTTATATCTCACAATTCTGACTTTATATCTCGCAATTCTGACTTTATATCACGCAATTCTGACTTTATATCTCACAATTCTGACTTTATATCTCGCATGCAATTCTGACTTTATATCACGCAATTCTGACTTTATATCTCACAATTCTGACTTTATATCTCGCATGCAATTCGGACTTTATATCTCGCAATTCTGACTTTATATCTCACAATTCTTACTTTATATCTCGCAATTCTGACTTTATATCTCGCAATTCTGACTTTATATCTCGCAATTCTGACTTTATATCTCGCAATTCTGACTTTATATCTCACAATTCTTACTTTATATCTCACAATTCTTACTTTATATCTCGCAATTCTGACTTTATATCTCGCAATTCTGACTTTATATCTCGCAATTCTGACTTTATATCTCGCAATTCTGACTTTATATCTCACAATTCTGACTTTATATCACGCAATTCTGACTTTATATCTCGCAATTCTGACTTTATATCTCGCAATTCTGACTTTATATCTCGCATGCAATTCTGACTTTATATCTCGCAATTCTGACTTTATATCTCACAATTCTGACTTTATATCTCACAATTCTTACTTTATATCTCGCAATTCTGACTTTATATCTCGCAATTCTGACTTTATATCTCACAATTCTGACTTTATATCACGCAATTCTGACTTTATATCTCACAATTCTGACTTTATATCTCACAATTCTGACTTTATATCACGCAATTCTGACTTTATATCTCGCAATTCTGACTTTATATCTCGCAATTCTGACTTTATATCTCGCAATTCTGACTTTATATCTCGCAATTCTGACTTTATATCTCGCAATTCTGACTTTATATCTCGCAATTCTGACTTTATATCTCGCAATTCTGACTTTATATCTCGCAATTCTGACTTTATATCTCGCAATTCTGACTTTATATCTCGCAATTCTGATCTGACTTTATATCTCGCAATTCTGACTTTATATCTCGCAATTCTGACTTTATATCTCGCAATTCTGACTTTATATCTCGCAATTCTGACTTTATATCTCGCAATTCTGACTTTATATCACGTATATCTCGCAATTCTGACTTTATATCTCGCAATTCTGACTTTATATCTCGCAATTCTGACTTTATATCTCGCCATTCTGACTTTATATCTCGCAATTCTGACTTTATATCTCACAATTCTGACTTTATATCTCACAATTCTGACTTTATATCTCACAATTATGACTTTATATCTCACAGTTCTGACTTTATATCTCACAGTTCTGACTTTATATCTCACAGTTCTGACTTTATATCTCGCAATTCTGACTTTATATCTCGTAGTTCTGACTTTATATCTCACAGTTCTGACTTTATATCTCGCAATTCTGACTTTATATCTCACAATTCCGACTTTATATCTCGCAATTCCGACTTTATATCTCGCAATTCCGACTTTAAATCTCGCAATTTCCGACTTTAAATCTCGCAATTCTGACTTTAAATCTCGCAATTCCGACTTTAAATCTCGCAATTCCGACTTTATATCTCACAATTCTGACTTTATATCTCACAATTCTGACTTTTATATTATATTCTGACTTTACATCGCGCAACTCTGACTTCTTTATATCTCACAATTCTGACTTATATTTATATTCTGGCTTTACATCGCGCAACTCTGACTTCTTTATATCTCACAATTCTGACTTCTTTATATCACGCTATTCTGACTTTATATCTCGCAATTGACCCTTCGCAAAGACCCGCCCCCCTTAGTTACTGTCGCTATGTCCGACAAGCTTCGCCGCTCTCATGTTCTCACGCAGTGAGAAATACATCGCGACGCAGACAGGAGACTGACAGACAGGACAGACCAGGTTACTTTTCGGTTACTTTTGATTTTAAACATATTAAACAAAGTCTCACCTTTCAAATTTGGTCATTTTTTTAAAAGAAATTTAAACAATAAATACCGTTTTGTGGCTCTTTAATG
>CM060638.1:27671061-27693561 GCA_030578275.1 Meda fulgida
GTTTACGTTGCTAAGAGTGGTTGCTAGGGGTGTTGTGTAGTGATACATAGAACTGTTGGGTGAAGCGGTCATAGCCGTGTTTTATCGTGAATAAAACACAACTATTGACCAATCAGAATCAAGGACTGTAAAGTATTTTACATTGTATAACATTAGTTATACTAGTGGCTGTTGAATGCTTGAATCTGATTGGTTGACAAACGTTTTAAGGTGTTCGATTATTTTTAGGGAAACGCACGCCTAAAGTAGTTCCAGGCCTAGACCGCATTACAGTTCCATATCACTTCGCCACATGATTTCAGTTATCTTAAAGGTCCTTACAGGTACCAACAGCAAAATTACTACAACCCACAAAGACACTGACCAAGCAAATAAATGTGTGTGTGTGTGTGTGTGTGTGTTTTACCTTTCAGTAGCGTTCGGCCCATGTTGACCATTAATTCTGGTGAGATTCCTGAAGAGATCCGAGCGCTCGACCTGAGAGAGACACACACAACCACATGCAGATTTGTCAAATGGACATCTTTGTGCTACTTGTGGTGTGTTTTTAAAATGCTATGTGAAGTTAAAAGTAGTTAAAAATCAAGTGAGATGCATTTCACACAGTTGTTGAATTCACAAACAATGCACAGAGTTTGAAGCTTGAATTTCTCCAATATTAGGAATTTTTGTGGTTGTTATATTGCAATTTATAAATGGGTCATGAAGCATGAATAGTACTTTGAATTTTTTTAAATCATTAATACTACCAAATTACCACACATTCGAAATATATGCTCACCGAGGCTGCATTTATTCAATCAAAAATACAGTAAAATTGTGAAATATTATTCTGATGTAAAACAGCTGTTTTCTATGTGAATATCTAGTAAAGTGTAATTTATTCCTGTGATCAAAGCTGTATTTTCAGCATCATTACTCCAGTCTTCAGTGTCACATGATCCTTCAGAAATCAGGATATATATGATGTTTGATGCACAAGAAACATTTATGATTATTATCAATGTTGAAATATGCTGCTTCATATTTTGGTAGAAACCATTATAAACAACCATTCAAACATTTAGGGTAAGATTAAAAAATATAAAAAAGAAATTCTTTTATTGAGCCAGGTTGCATTAAACTGATCAAAAGTAACAATAAAGATATTTATAACATTACAAAATATTTTATTTCAAATAAATGCTGTTCTATTTCCATATTAGACTGATTTCTGAAGGATTATGTGACACTGAAGACTGACATTTTGATCACAGGAATATATATATATATATGTATGAAGAAAAGAAAAACATAAGCAATTATGACGGCATTCAAAATCAAGAGAACCAACCTAACTTTAATAACTGATTATGCTGTAGTCAATGCTGTTTCCTATGAGCTTTTTGTTTTTGTATTAGTAAAATAACCTGTAGTCAAATAATTTTAATCAAACTTTTAGGTTCATTAAAAACAAAAATCCACTTCAGATATCACTTTTGGCCACAACTGTAGCTTAATCTTCAGTAGCGTTAGTAAAAATGCATAATTAACCAAACTCCATTTTTATGTTCCTCTTTTTAACAGATTAAGATCTTGCAGATTCTCAGTTTTACGTGTGAGAGCGTCACGCTTCTCTGCAATGAGAGACATGACACACACACACACACACACACACACACACACACACACGCACACGCACACACACTCTGCTGAATGCTGTCTTGTTCAAGAGCGAAACTTCCCACAGCACACAAACACACTCTTCCTGCCTAAAGCAAAGAAATGAATCTCCCGAACTGAGCGAAGGCCAGCGGATCGTTCCTGACATGAATAGTGTCTTATTAGATTAGAAACTGAATCCACAAGCCGGCAGACAATTATAGACAGAACAAATGAGTTCCTTATTTATGTCAAGCAAAGCAATTAAGAGTTCATTCTGCTTTGGTCTCATGTGAGCTTCTCGTTCTGTCGTTCATTTTCTCTTTCTCACATCATAATCGCTCTCTTTCACTCCGACTTTTCGCTGATGTCGTGAGAGGTTTCACTCCTGAGTCTCAGGCCACAGAATAATCTCTGTTTCTGTTCAGGAGCAGTCGCTGTCTCTCTAAACTAAAACCATTAAAAACACTCTCAAATCTTCAAAAAAACAAACAAAAAAAAAACACTAATTGAAATAAAATAAATTTTTTAAAAACTTATTTTATAAGCATTTCTAATTTTCCTTTAGTTGAATTACTAAAATCAAATAAAAGTGAAAAAGCTGACTATAAATTTGACTATAAATGTAACTTAAATTCACATAAAAATATTAATAAAAATATAATAATAGTATGATATTAAAATAACCTTTTCATTACTTCAAATAAATAAAATATATAAAAAGTAAAATAACTAAAACTGAATAAAAAACTATATAGACATTAAAAATGAATAAAAGTGACAAAAACACAAGATGACACATTTTTACTTAAATTCACATGAAAACTAAATATAAAAATTAAATAAAAAATATTCATAAAAAATATATAATAATAGTACATTAAGAATACTAAAATATACTTTATTACTTCAAATAAATATACATATAAAAATAACAAAACTATGATTAAAACTTAATAAACTACAACTTAAACTAAATAAAAAACTACATTAAAAACTAATAAAAGTGACAAAGATGACTAAATTTTTTACTTAAATTCACATGAAAACAGTACGAAAAGAACATAAAATTGAAAACAAAAATATGAGAAAACTATAAATTACATTTTCATTACTTCAAATAAAACAAACATTAACTGAAATAAAATAGAAAAACTTAAACTTATTTTATTTCAGGCCACATTTCTCATTTTCGTTTAGTTTAACTTGAAATAGCTACTAAAATAACTTAAATAAACCTCAAACTTAAATAAAAATGATAGACATAAAAAAGAGTAATAATGACAAAAACACAACAAAATAACTAAAACTTAAAAAAAGGAAAAAAATGTAAATCTAATTCATTAACAAAAACTATAATAATAGTTTATCAATGATAACACTGTCTCGGACAGACAAAAGGAAAGAGTTTGCAGTTTTTGCTTGAGTCGCTCTTTCAGGGTTAATATAACCAGAAGTTGTTTAAACGCTTTCTCAAAATCACAAGCTCCAATGTTGTTTTCATCAGGGAAAAAGTCATTTTACAAGCTAATTTAAAGACTTCTGCAAAAGAACTAGTCACTGGACTTGACAACGTTTTTGAGATTCACGAGTTTTGATTAAGGATTTACCCTCGAACGAAAACTACACTGAAAAAAAACAAGTAAAATTGACTTCATTTTTTGCACTCGTATTTTAAATAAATTTCACATCTACTTATAGGTCATGTAAACAATTAACAAAGAGAATAAGTACATTGAGAGTTGGTTGAGTAATTTCTACTTATTCATTTGAAGTTTTTACTTTGAAATACTCTGTTTCAAGTACATTTTACACACTATTTGTGATTTGTTCTACTTAGTGCACGGGTTACTTAGAACATTTTCTTGTTACACTTTTCAAGACAACAATCATAGTTTTTGAGTAAGAATGGGTCATTTTGAGTAGAAAATGAAATGTTGAGTAGAGTAACAATTAAACAGTGTAACTAGACAACTAGAAAATAGAGAAAATAAAACCTTATTAATTATGCATGCCCCAGTGCATGATGGGAACACCAGTATCAGAAAGTTGAGTAGGTATTACTTCATTTACAATACCATTATAATACCTTCATCAACTAACTCAACATAAACAATTCCAAGTAAAATATAGGCTACATATAAGTTAAAGCTTTAATTTCTATAAGATTGAATTGAGTACTAATATAGATTTGTTTTTTTATTCTTGCCTGAATTCTTGATTTCAATGTAGACAAATCACATTCGTTACATTTTTATTAGTGTACATAAAAAACAAAGTATCCTTCATCCGAACACAATGGATTTATTGGAACAATTTACATAAAAAAATTTGCAAATATTCATTATGCAAATGTCCAAAAGTTAGGAAAAATTTAATTCAATGTTACTTCAATAACATTTCAAATTTAATTCAATGTCATTTGTGTGTGGGGGGGCTTATTGGCTAATGCAGGTGTCAATTGTGGTGGGCGGGGCTTATTGGCTGATGCAGGTGTCATTTGTGTTGTGGGCAGGGCTTATTGGCTGATGCAGGTGTCATTTGTGTGGTGGGCGGGGCTTATTGGCTAATGCAGGTGTCAATTGTGTGGTGGGTGGGGCTTATTGGCTGATGCAGGTGTCATTGTGTTGTGGGTGGGGCTTATTGGCTGATGCAGGTGTCATTTGTGTTGTGGGCAGGGCTTATTGGCTGATGCAGGTGTCAATTGTGTTGTGGGTGGGGCTTATTGGCTAATACAGGTGTCATTTGTGTTGTGGGCAGGGCTTATTGGCTGATGCAGGTGTCATTTGTGTTGTGGGCAGGGCTTATTGGCTAATGCAGGTGTCATTTGTGTTGTGGGTGGGGCTTATTGGCTGATGCAGGTGTCGGTTGTTCAATGTTACAATCACAATTCAAAAATAATTTTAAAACACGAATTGCAAAGAACCTCGTTCTGCTTTTATTCAATTTTTAATGTTTTTTTTTATTGTGCTGGGGGGGCTTATTGGCTGATGCAGGTGTCGTTATGTGGTGGGCGGGGCTTATTGGCTGATGCAGGTGTCGGTTGTGTTGTGGGCGGGGCTTATTTGCTGATGCAGGTGTTGTTATGTGGTGGGCGGGGCTTATTGGCTGATGCAGGTGTCGGTTGTGTGGTGGGCGGGGCTTATTGGCTGATGCAGGTGTCGTTATGTGGTGGGCGGGGCTTATTGGCTAATGCAGGTGTCAGTTGTGTGGTGGGCGGAGCTTATTGGCTAATGCAGATGTCAGTTGTGTGGTGGGCGGAGCTTATTGGCTAATGCAGGTGTCATTTGTGTTGGGGCAGGGCTTATTGGCTGATGCAGGTGTCAATTGTGTTGTGGGTGGGGCTTATTGGCTGATGCAGGTGTCATTTGTGTTGTGGGTGGGGCTTATTGGCTAATGCAGGTGTTTTTGTGTTGTGGGTGGGGCTTATTGGCTAATGCAGGTGTCATTTGGGTTGTGGGTGGGGCTTATTGGCTAATGCAGGTGTCAATTGTGTTGCGGGTGGGGCTTATTGGCTAATGCAGGTGTCAATTGTGTTGTGGGTGGGGCTTATTGGCTAATGCAGGTGTCATTTGGGTTGTGGGCGGGGCTTATTGGCTAATGCAGGTGTCATTTGTGTTGTGGGCGGGGCTTACTGGCTGATGCAGGTGTAATTTGTGTCTTGGGCGGGGCTTATTGGCTAATGCAGGTGTCATTGGGAGTGGTGGGTGGGGTTCATCTGAGTTTCTATAGCTTTTCATAATTCACAAAAAACAAACACGCCCAGCACTCCTTTCATTTCCATGTTTGATTTCAAGCAGTTTGCATCATACAGCATGTGTTCCTACCAATAGCGCTCTCTCTCTCTCTCTCTCTCTCTCTCTCTCTCTCTTTGAACATGAGACTAATTGAGTGTTATATTCAACACAAACAACCTCCACCTGAACAGAATATTAATTACAGCTGACACAGACAAAATACTAAAGAGAAATTTACATCACAAACCAACATCTGCACAAGCCCATTATCTCACATAAATAAAAAACATTTTACAGTGATGTTACTAAATAAACGTTTCATCTACGAACCAATGTTTAATCTATTAACCACTAAACCACTCAAAAACTACTAGTTATTTTTACTATGATGAAAGTTTCTTATAATGTTTGAAGGAAATCCAGTTCATTTATTATTACTTTATCGGGTTTTTTTCTTTAGTTTTTTTTTTCTTTAACCAAAATACAGTTATACAACAGTGAAACCATAATAAATGATTATGTGATCTCTTATGGTACATTTCTGACACAAAAACATAATTATGCTACATTTTGAAGAACAAAAACACTAATAATAGAGAGGAACTTTAACCAGGATCAATACTTATAATAATATTGAAATATATTTTTATAAATGATAAATGTCAAATATATATATAAGCAATAACATTATATTTATTTATTATTACATACAAATAAATAAAAGGTTAACATATAACATTTTATTATTGCAAATAGTGCTATACTAAATATATTTTATTGTATATACTAACAAATAATAACAAATTTCAGCCGATATATACTTATCGACCTGATAAGAAAATCAGGCTAATATATTTAAGCATATAAATAATAGATTATTTCCTTCAGCTGAGAAAATCCAGATGACTATCGGCCAATTTATTAATTTTGGCTTTCAAATATAAAGAATTATCAGTTATTCAGCTAAAATGTTCCCTTTCGGAGCATCCCTGCCATGTACAGTAATTAATTAGTAACAAATACACTCATTGTCAAATAATTTTTCACTTTGTTTCACATGAAAATCGATTATATAAATAACAGTTATTAAGTATGAAAAAAACATTTAGTATCAGAACCACATACATTTAAAACAATGAACAAATTTAATGTTAAAATAATCCCCCCCCCAATTTTACCCTTACTGAGCCAGTACCATGATACTAAGATAATCTGATTTATAACCTAGTATTAAATGATTACCATATTAATTTGTCAAGTATTTATATGGAACTTCTAGATACTTCAAAGAATACCATAGTAAAAATATGGTAATTCTGAGGTTCTTTTTAGTACATCATGTTAGCGTAAACTTTGTAATTGTTATCTGTTGTTTGAACTGTGGAAGTAAGGAGATATATCCATTACTTACACGAAAATAAGATAAATAATGTATATGAGATTGAATGATCGCTATCTGGGTGTTTACATACGCCTGAGATTGACATCTGAAATAAAGGAAACGTCATCAGCGATGACGACACACCACTGATCATACACATCATCAACATCATAATGATCAATAGCGACGAAACACAAAACAAACACGTTATTTTATCAGCCCCGCTCGGATCCGCAAATACTTCTGATATAACAACATGAATAATCGCCACCAGCACAGAAAGAGTTGAACATCAGGCAAAACAAACGCCTAAATCATCACATATAGACTTTAAAAGGCTCATATTTGTCATGTAACATAACGATCAAGCGCATAACGTATGGGAGAAAATAAAATAAGAGTAGAAATGTCGACCAACCTTCGCAAATTTGTCGAAATGTAGTCAGAATTCAGCACTTTTCCCAGCTCTCTGTCGCCATGTTTGAGGTCAGAACTGCGCATGCGCAGAACCAGACCAGCGATGCGCGCTCGCTTTCTCATACGCACACGTTTATTCTACTGGACATTATGAAAGCCTTTCTTTGAGTTTTTACTATTACTCTAATGTTAAGCCTGGTTTAAATTACGCTTATTATAATTATTTAATAATAATAATACATTATTTAATGAATCAGCTATTCATTACAGTCAGCATGTACAGGTCCCATTCGGGCGTGTTTAGACTATTAATTAATCAGTTTTTGAAGATGTTTATGTTTTGTTTTAATGAAGTTTTTTTTTTAAATAAAAAACATTTAAATAATGTAATTTTGGTGATCAAAGGTGAGTTTTAAGGGATACAATAATTGACTCAAATGTATTTTAATTATTTGGTAATTAATCGCATAGGCATACTTGTAGCTACTGTCAACGTGTATACTATTGATCTTTTTTTTGTGAAATTACAATTTTCTCCAACAGCTCATATAGGACTGATTTTATATATTTTCTCCAACAACTTATATATATATATATATAGAATGGTGCATAAAACAAATTGTTAGTAAACATAAGTCTCGTAGCTTTGGAGACGCTCGTGCTTTCAAAGCTAGCTTGCTATTGCTATAGCCTCTCTGAAATTACATACCCTACATTTAAGTCTGATCAAAATTCTGTGTAAAGACGTAAATGGCGCACTTCTGACCCCACTTCAGCCCGTACCAAAGTATACAGTAGTAAATGCTGTGTAAATGCCTTCATGCATGAAACAGTCAGTGTAAAACACCTAATGCCACTTCAGAAGAGCTTCTGCTCCACTAAAACTCATCTAGGCTAATCCATTCTGAAGCGTTTCCAGTCTTTTATTTATTTTCCAACCACCAGATGCTAAAAACAGACTGGATTTAAAATAGCATCATAGTCAAAGGCCAGAAATGAAAGTAGATTAAATCTCTTAAAAATCGAACATTTACTAAACATAGTTATTATAGGCGATTTTAATTCCAGTAGTCTCGGTGCACACATCTGTGAATGACAGAAAATGCATTGTTTTTTTTTTTTTAAATAAAACGTTTCAAATGTTTTGATCAATCTTTCCTTCATTCATCGTCTGTCACAATAATAATCGCTGTCCTTCATATTTCCACTAGGTGGTGTGAGTGGTTTGATCTGAAGGCGCAAATACATGAACAGGGCATTTATGGCATTCCATAACCAATATAAACCAGTGCTTTCAATGTATGTTTCATGCATTTTTAAAAATGTATATAATATATGAATTGAACACTAATGATAATAATTGTAGGCCTTCGTGTTTCTTGAGCATCAAATAATCATATTCTCCTGATTTCTGAAGGATCATGTGACACTGAAGACTGGAGTAATGATGCTGAAAATTCAGCTTTGATCACAGGAATAAATTACACTTTAATATATATTCACATAGAAAACTGTTTTTTTTAATTGTAATAATATTTCACAGTATTAAGGTTTTTACTGTATTTGACAAACAGGTTTATATATAAGTTCATAGTATATATACATAGGCCTATTTATTAATTTACAAATCGAAATTCACTGAAATGTGAAAAGCCCTAAATAAAACCTCTAAATAAAAATTATTACATTATATATGATATGATATGATATTATATTAAATTTATTAGCCTACAGTAATTACATTATATTACATTATATTTATTACATTGCATTGCATTACATTACATTATATTAAAATAATATATATTATATAATAATATAATATGTATAATTTATAATATAATAATACTGTATAATACTGTATAATAGGCTATATAATATAACACAGCTCTACAAAGCTGAAACAATGGCTAAAATCTGTACAGCGATGGTGAACATTGAGTCTTTTTCAGATTAGTTACGTTATTTTTATGAAGTTGTTTGTAAAGTTGATGCGTGTTTAGGTATGTTGTTTGGGTACAACATATACAATGTATACATGTGTGTAATTGTATTTGCTTTGTTCCTTGTGATGATTGTGTTTGTTCTTTTTTGTTTTGGATGTTTTGATTTTATGTAAAAGCCTAACCAGCTTTACGCAAACTAGCTTTACGCTATGTGTCTAGTGTAACAATGGTCCCTGTTAAATAAACAAACAAAATATATATATCTTTTTTTTTTTTTTTACAGTGGTTCTGTTCTATTATGCCACTGTTTGCCACGCCCACATCGAGCTACCGGCCTCCTGATTGGTGAATATCCCACAAAGGGGCGTGTCTGTGACTAGCGTCAATCATTGGAATCGTCTCACTGACGCCAGTCTGAAACTGTTGCTGGTGTCGCGGGGTGGGTTGAGGTTCACATACATCAGCGCGTTTGAGGATGTGGAGTGTTTTTATACCGCGTCCTGGTCTCCGGAACGCGTAAGTAAACACGACTCGTTTTTCTGATTCCCTTCGAGGTGTCATTATTATTTGAGTGGTTTCATGCGTGGTTTTGACTGCAGCACTTTGACATGCTGTTGTTGTACTGCGGCTCTGAGAGTGTTGTGGTATTCTGTGTCATAATTACAGTCTGTCAGGGGCTGATGTGGGTGAAGTGCGTGGGTTCAGATCCGTGTTTCTATGTGCGTGTGACTCCCACGCAACGCGAACCCGCTCAATGCGACGCAGAGACACAGAAACACACGCAAGCCGCGAGCTGGAACACGAGATGCGTGACTGAGTCTGGCAGTGCATACATGACCGGTGCATTAGTCATATATATGAACATATGAGCACATCAGCACATCGGTACTGTCTTATTTACACTCTTAAATCACTGTCACACTGCTGTTGCATGGCATTTTACTTCAAAACAGGCTGTTTTCTCAATTATTGGTTCTTAAATACTCCTAAAACACTCTCACAAGTTAAGTGAATTTGTATACTACAGTGCACTCTTAAAAATAATATTGGCATCTATGGATTCATGAACAATCTTTAAAGAGATAGTCCACCCAAAAATGCCTAAATGTGAATAAAAGCCTGAATTAAATATCATTTTACTTCAAAACTGTTTTTTTTTTCAATGTCTGGTACTTAAATAGGCTACTCCTAAAACACTCTCACAAGTTAACTATTTTTTTCAGTACACTCTTAAAAATAATGCTTCGTTAATGACATTTATGGATCCATGAACTATCATTAAAGGGAATGAAAAATGTGAATAAAAGCCTAAATTAATATAATTTCATCATATAGGCCTATAACGCGATTGAGTTTCTTCAGAAAATTGAGTAACCATTCAATTCATACTCGTTAGTTTTACCATCTCTTTCTGAACTTTTTTGAAGCATTGAGTGGTAGTTGTGTAGCTGTCAATGGAGGGGCAGAGTCGGACGAGTAAATAATGACAGAATTTTCATTTTTGTGTGAATATCACCATCATCCATACAATATTTCCATTCCAAAAAAGATTCATTATGTTGGAAAATGGTTCTAGTAATATGTTTTTCACTCAAGAACTTCTTTAAAGAATTGTTCACTAAAAGGTTCTTTGATGAACCAAAAACGGTTCTTCTCTTGCATTACGGCAAAAAATTATATCTTTTTTATTATTAATTTTTAATTTTAAGTGTGTGAACATGTATGAATCATTTTCATTTAAAAGATTTCTTACTCAGGACATTTCCAAATCATGTATTGTGTTACTGTTTAGTAACATATATTTTGATGGAAATTACATTTTAAACACTTTTTGCATTAGAAAGCCCCATCTTGATAAGACTATTTTCATAGATAGTATTTTATGTAGCCTATACATGCACATAATTAAATACAATTTTCACTTTTTTTGCATAATTTGACAAAAGTACAGCTGAGGAAATGCAAGATCTTGGATTGGATGAGGGTAAAACAATAAAAACATCTCCAGATAATAGCCATTTGATGGTTAGAAGTTTACAAGACAGTTTTAATGTGAACTTTATATCACAAAAATAAAAAAGATATCCACTGGGACATAACAGTGACCTTTTAAAAAAAAAACACTCTTTAATATCTCAAATCTGACAGTCACACATTTGTCTGCTACAAATGACAGTTGTGTTGTAATCTACTACTCTAAATGGTGTAATAGCTGTTAAATTGACTGCAATGACATTTCTAGTATTATACAGTAAAGTTTGAGCTTGCAACGCCAAGGTCTTGGGTTCGATTCCCAGGTCTTGCATGATGAACCTGAAAAAATGTTTACCATGAACGCAGTGAAAGTTTTACCACATCTACAGTTTTCTTCTCATGCATGAGTGATTTAATAAAGTAGCTCGTTGTAATTATGATGAGTTAATGGTATGCGGTGATGTCTGATGAAGATCTCCAGATGCTTTGACCTTCATCATCATCATGAGTGTTGAGTGTTTGAGGTCACGCTGACCTTGTTTACATGGAAAAGAACAGAAATCATCGTTTCTCTTCAGCTCTTAGAGAATAATTCTGTTACAGGCTAAATAAAACTGCAGGGTTTTTAATTTCAGAACAACCTCTTATTTGCATGAAGTTAAAAGTGTCATTTTATTTAGATGTTGAAATACTTTCTTGCTTAATATGCAAAGTGCTTTCAAATCTGTTTGTTTGAGCGACCAGCCCGAATCATTAGTTATTGACTCAACCAATGGCATGAGTTTGGGGGCGGGACTATCCGTTTGGCTGACCAATGGCAGATGAGGGGAGTGTCCAGGAAACCTGTTTGAAACGGTCATCGTTTTTAAAGCTTTAAAATGCAACGTTTAGCCAGTCAAATAAACCGTTCTCAAACATAAAAACATGCTTTAACACAAATAAAGAAATGCACGATGCATACAGTCTATGTTTCTGTTCAGAAATGCAAATGATTTCAGAAGGTCGTCATTATATTCAGTTCAGAGGTGCTCATAGTATCAGCAGTCTCTTTCTCTCTGTCTTTTTTCCCCTCGTCCTCCTTACACGTTCTCATTCTGTGCGTCTGGGGACTGAACCCAGAAACACGGCGTTTATACGGATCAGGAGCTCGTCCAGGTAGATCTGTTTTAAGACCAGCTGAGAAGATTCTTTGTGTTTCTAGGACTCTCTTTGTAAGCAGAAACAGCTGAACAGCCAAGCGTCACTCAAAACACTGTTTGTGTTTAATGCCAGATTTTCTAGCATTTATTTATTTATTTATGATTTAATATATATAATATTTTATTTATTTAATATATATAATGTTTTTATTTATTTATTCATGTAGTTATTGGTATTTTGGCAGATATTTGTAAATCCAGCTACATTTATTTTATTTTTTAATCTGTAAAAATGTATTAATTTAATCGGTATTGCCAGATTTTCTAGCATTTATTTATTTATGATTAAATATATATAATATTTAGGGCACATTTTATTTATTTATTCATGTATTTATTGGTATTGGCAGATATTTGTAAATCCAGCTAAATTTATTTTATTTTTTAATCTGTAAAAATGTATTAATTTATTCGGTATTGCCAGATTTTCTAGCATTTATTTATTTATTTATTTATTTATGATTTAATATATATAATATTTTATTTATTTATTCATGTATTTATTGGTATTGGCAGATATTTGTAAATCCAGCTAAATTTATTTTATTTTTTAATCTGTAAAAATGTATTAATTTAATCGGTATTGCCAGATTTTCTAGCATTTATTTATTTATGATTAAATATATATAATATTTAGGGCACATTTTATTTATTTATTCATGTATTTATTGGTATTGGCAGATATTTGTAAATCCAGCTAAATTTATTTTATTTTTTAATCTGTAAAAATGTATTAATTTATTCGGTATTGCCAGATTTTCTAGCATTTATTTATTTATTTATTTATTTATGATTTAATATATATAATATTTTATTTATTTATTCATGTAGTTATTGGTATTGGCAGATATTTGTAAATCCAGCTAAATTTATTTTATTTTTTAATCTGTAAAAATGTATTAATTTAATCGGTATTGCCAGATTTTCTAGCATTTATTTATTTATGATTTAATTTTTGTAATATTTTGTAATATATTATTTATTCATGTATTTATTGGTATTGCCAGATAGCATTTATTTATTTATATATGAATTGGTATTGGCAGATATGTAATATTTCAGGCAAAAAAATTTTTTTTTTATTCTTTACCAATATTGGGAGGTATATCGTTCTTCCCCAAACTCACGGCCTGATGTGTTTGTGCTGTAAGCGTTCCCCGGTCTGCTATTTCTGACGTCTAAAGGCTGACGGCTGTATTTTTAGCTCTCTTCAGAGAGGCTTGATTGAATTAGTCCGAGTCCAGAGCTCATATGCAGTGAAAAACAGGCTGCTTTGGCATTTTTGTTTGTTCGTTTGTCAGTGCATGAGGAAGTGACAGAATGACCTCCGTCGAGCTCTGTGCCCTTGACTCTCTCAGAAAGATTCATTAAGGCGAAAACACATTACTTTAACAAACTTATTTTAACTGTGAATAAATTTTTAGTCCTTGAGAACTTTTTTTAATAAACCATTTTAAATGGATGATATTCATAATGTTTAATCCAAATGATCAACTAATCCATTGTATTGGTAGCCCCTCCCCTTTTCTTGATCACCTGACTTCGTTCTGTAACGCCCACTTTTCCATTGTTAAAAAAATCAGTCTGACTAAGACAGTCTTTTCTTTTTCTGATTAATTAACAAGTTTCACAATTTAAATGGGTTTTGTATAGTTGGATTGGTTTTTGAATCTCGTTTATAATTTTGTGAAATGTTACATTTTCATATGCCAAATTCCCTGAACATGTTTATATATTCAATATTTGATCACATTCTGAATTAGAAAATCATTATGATACAGTTCATTATTGGTCACTTGACAGACTCAAAATGTTTTCGAATGACTGTATCATAAACAATATATATCGGTTACTTGGTGATATATGTGATTTATTTCTTCAATTATTCCTTTATTTATTTGTGTATTTATTGATATTGGCAGATATTTGTTATTTCCAGCTAAATTTTATTTAAGTTTTTATTTAATCAGTATTGCTATATATATATATATATATTTATTTATTTATTTATTTATTTATTTATTTATTGCTTGCTTGCTTGCCAGATATTTCAAACATTTATATATTTAGTTATTTATGAATTGGTATTGGTAGATATGTAATATTTTTGACAAAATGTATTTATGTATTATTATTATTATATATTCTTTAACCATATTGGGAGATATTTGATTTCAGTCACATTCCACAATTAAAAATCATTATCATGAAGATAAATATAAATTATGAGAAATAAAAATGTGTATTTCACCTGAAGAGCATTGAGCTTCTTATAGTCTTTAGTTCATTTGTCACAAATTGTTCCTGAACGACCAATCACTAATGTGAGCTTCACCTCATGTTGAGGTGTGTGTGTGATATTGTTGATGGTGTGTTTGTTTTCCTGATCTCAGTTCTCAGTGTAATCTCACTGATGTGACGTGTCTGCCCCCCCCCCCCCCCGAGTCCCAGACCGTGATCACGTTCATCACTGATTTGTTGGCGTTTTGGTCTAAAGTGATGACATACACAACTCTGCCAGCGGAAACACACGCTCACACACAGATGAAACATAAAGACGTCCATCTGTTTGTGTGTAGTGCACATACTGAGACCCAGAAACACCAAATGGAGACTTTAATTTTACATGAGATGCTCCAGAAAAATCACGAGTCTTGAGTCGAATTTTTTCCAATTATTAATGAAAGTCCTTTTTTTTTTGTCACCAAATAGAATTACAAAAATAATGATTGTGTTCAAACAGGTTATCAGAATGGTTTTTAGTTTATACAAAATTTGATATAGGAGAATTTGTCTTCTGATGTTTCTCCTACATAAAGACGCCAGCAATCTCATATTCGTTTAGGTCTTATGGTTTTTGGCCGCCATTTCTCAGCAGCACCAGAATAGCACAAAGATATCTGTTCATGTTTGCAGTTCCCTTTGCCCAGAGCCCGTCTACAGAGAGCCTGGACACTCCCTATTAAGTCCTATTGTACCGAATTGTGGTTGTAGTTCCACCAGAGCTCCAATGGGGGCGATCGAATGAATGGGAGTCTATGGAGCTCAACGCTAAATGTGTCTCTTTCACACGATTGCTGTTGAGAAATCTCAGATTTGATTGTAGGTTTTGCAAGTTCAACATGGGTTATAGATCGAGAGTTGAATGAACGAGTACTTATGTCCTTTCGAGTTCTTACAGGTTGAGTTGTTGTTGCCCATAATACGCTAGCGTTCTGCTAATGATGCTGATTGGTCAGTGAAGGACTGATTACGACAGAGACACCGCTTGATGGCATCGTGGCGTCCGAAGCGGGAGAATGTTAAGGCGGGCTGAACTCTTCTAGACGTGTGTTTACTGTGTCAGCTGTGCTGTCAATGCCTCGAGAGTAAAGAAAGTGCAGAGCGCGAAAGCACCAGTGACTGAAGGATTGCCGTAAAGCAGTATCTCTGGTCTTACGATGTGTATGACGTCATTTACATTTTAAAAGACTTTTTAAAGCAAATAATCTAACACACAGCAATGTAATTTCTTTGCATCTCCTTGAAAGATTCAAATTACTAGATAAAAAATGATATCCTAAGAAAAGTGGATTTTGAGGGGTATAGCTCCATAGACCTCCATTCATTCTGCACTCGTCCTGTGAGCGCCCTCATGTGGAGCCAGAGTGGAACTGCACTCGTCCTGTGAGCGCCCTCATGTGGAGCCAGAGTGGAACTGCACTCGTCCTGTGAGCGCCCTCATGTGGAGCCAGAGTGGAACTGCACTCGTCCTGTGAGCGCCCTCATGTGGAGCCGGAGTGGAACTGCACTCGTCCTGTGAGCGCCCTCATGTGGAGCCAGAGTGGAACTGCACTCGTCCTGTGAGCGCCCTCATGTGGAGCCAGAGTGGAACTGCACTCGTCCTGTGAGCGCCCTCATGTGGAGCCAGAGTGGAACTGCACTCGTCCTGTGAGCGCCCTCATGTGGAGCCAGAGCGGAACTGCACTCGTCCTGTGAGCGCCCTCATGTGGAGCCAGAGTGGAACTGCACTCGTCCTGTGAGCGCCCTCATGTGGAGCCAGAGCGGAACTGCACTCGTCCTGTGAGCGCCCTCATGTGGAGCCAGAGTGGAACTGCACTCGTCCTGTGAGCGCCCTCATGTGGAGCCAGAGCGGAACTGCACTCGTCCTGTGAGCGCCCTCATGTGGAGCCAGAGTGGAACTGGACTCGTCCTGTGAGAGCCCTCATGTGGAGCCAGAGTGGAACTGCACTCGTCCTGTGAGCGCCCTCATGTGGAGCCAGAGTGGAACTGCACTCGTCCTGTGAGAGCCCTCATGTGGAGCCAGAGTGGAACTGCACTCGTCCTGTGAGCGCCCTCATGTGGGGCCAGAGTGGAACTGCACTCGTCCTGTGAGCGCCCTCATGTGGGGCCAGAGTGGAACTGCACTCGTCCTGTGAGCGCCCTCATGTGGGGCCAGAGTGGAACTGCACTCGTCCTGTGAGCGCCCTCATGTGGAGCCAGAGTGGAACTGCACTCGTCCTGTGAGCGCCCTCATGTGGAGCCAGAGTGGAACTGCACTTGTCCTGTGAGCGCCCTCCTGTGAGCGCCCTCATGTGGAGCCAGTGTGGAACTGCACTCGTCCTGTGAGCGCCCTCATGTGGAGGCAGAGTGAAACTGCACTCGTCCTGTGAGCACCCTCATGTGGAGCCAGAGTGGAACTGCACTCGTCCTGTGAGCGCCCTCATGTGGAGCCAGAGTGGAACTGCACTCGTCCTGTGAGCGCCCTCATTTGGAGCCAGAGTGGAACTGCACGTCCTGTGAGCGCCCTTATGTGGAGCCAGTGTGGAACTGCACTCGTCCTCTGAGCGCCCTCATGTGGAGCCAGAGTGAAACTGCACTCTTCCTGTGAGCGCCCTCATGTGGAGCCAGAGTGGAACTGCACTCGTCCTGTGAGCGCCCTCATGTGGAGCCAGAGTGAAACTGCACTCGTCCTGTGAGCGCCCTCATGTGGAGCCAGAGTGAAACTGCACTCGTCCTGTGAGCGCCCTCATGTGGAGCCAGAGTGAAACTGCAACCAGTTCAGAAGCCGGAAGTTTACTGAGGGGAAGTTCTCCCCGTATTAGACATTCTCTGCTTTGGTGCTGTTCTCCACTAATACAGCATCTAGTCACCAAATGAATTACTGTATAATGATATGAAAACACGTACGGTAATGTACTGTATAACATACTGTCTGTTTTAAATGCGTATCTTAAATGCAGTGCTGCCTCGCGTATCACAACAAACTCCACGAGGCGTCAGTGAGGGTTTTATTTGGCCTCTAGAGGGCGCTCTCGTACTGTATAATGACAGCAGACGCGTCTCAGCCGCTCCAGCTACAGACATAATACGGAAAAAACATCGGAATGGACTTTTGCCCAGAACCGATTGATCCAGCAATCGGATATCGGTGGCGGTGAATCGGCAAAACCAATCAATCGGTTGACCTTTATATATCAGTATTGACAGATGTTAATTTTTAGACAGATTTATTTATTTATTTGGTTCTTGCAGATATTTGGTATTTTGAGCAATATTTATTGAATTATTTATTTAATCGGTAGTGGCAATTTTGCATATATTTGATATTCTCTGCAATATTTATTGAATTATTTATTTATTCGGTAGTGGCTATTTGTTCAAGTCTTTTTTTATTTAGCGCTTTATACAATACAGGTTGTTTCAAAGCAGCTTTACAGTGATAACAGGGAAATGTATGCATTTCTGCCGTCGGTCAGCTGAAGTCAGTTTAGTGTTGATCAGTTCCATTGTAAAGATCATCAATTATTAAATTAGTTAATTTCTTCTATAAAGCAGTTCTGCAGAAAACAGTGATGTAATTATCCAGCTCAGGCCAGTTCTCATAGTGTCAGTACAGTCAGATCAATACAATAGTTGAATATTAAATACGAATATTGAATAATTTATCTGTAGTGGCAATTTGGCAGTAAATTTGATATTTTAAGTTGAGATCGACCGGAAATCGGTTTTACCGATATTGATGCATAACTAGACTATCAATTGAGGGACAGAAATCTCTCTTTAATTTAAAAGATCCTTATTTGTGTACGACATGAAGGACAGTACTTAATGACAACTTAATGACAGAATGTTAATTTTTGGGTGAACTTTCACCCAAAGATTTTTGGGTCCTTTAAGCATTTTTCCATAATCGAATATCGGTTATGAAATATCATATTCACCGATAAATGGCGCCATCTTGTGGGTGTTTTGAGGCCGCCATTAAAGCACTGCGGTCAACAATGATGTTCACAGGTAAAGTTACGTGCTTTGCTTTAATTAATCAACTTTATTTACCATAACAGCCATTAATGCACATGTATCAGTTCTGCATATTGGTTATTGGGCAAAAAAAAATGCTAATAATCTCTATTGGTTATAAAAAAATCAGCAATATTTTATCAATAATATTGGCAGATATTTGAAATTTCAGATATTGCTTATTTTACAATCTCTATTTACAAATACTTGATATTTATCAGGTGAAATGGACTCTCTCTACAGAGAACACTAGCACGCTGTCTAGTTGAACTTCTTAAATGATATCGGTTTTACCGATATTGATGCAGAACTGAACTATTAATCATTTGTGAGTATGAGATATGAGGATGAGTAATTAATGACAGATTTTTCATTTTTGGGTGAACTATCCCTTTAAGCATCTTTCCTTAATCGAATATCGGTTTTGTAATATCGGATTCACCGATAAATGGCGCCATTTTTGGGGCGTTTTGAGGGTAGGCGAGTCAACAATGGTGTTCACAGGTAAAGTAATTTGCTTTGCTTTAATTAATAAACTTTATTTACCATAACAGCCATTAATGCACAAATATCAATTCTGCATATCGGTTATTGTGCATATATTAAATGCTCATAATCTGTATCGGTTATAAAAAAAAAAATCAGCAATACTTTACAATAATGATATTTCAGATATTATTTATTCATTTGTTTTACAATCTCTATTGGCATATACTTGATATGTATCAGTCGATATGGACTCTATAGAGAACACTAGCTTGCTGTGTAGTTGAACTTCTTAAATGATGTCCTTATAATTGCAGGTGTTTTGATCTATTTGTGACTCACTAAACTCAATTCTTCATCTATACGTGAGCCGTGTGTTTCTCTGTGTGTTCTGGACAAGTCGAGTCTCGTTCTCCTTCAGTTCTGTGTGTCGTTCTTTAATGGCTCTGAATATGCTTCTGCCATGCACTATTTATAGCTGCATCCTAATTATCTGTGACCCACACGCGCACAAATACTTAGCTCTGCCGCCACACGTGAAACAGAACAAACCGCCACTGAGGAGACATTTGCTCCTTTGTGAGATGAAATAAGATTGTGCTGATGTTGGTTTTAGGATTTTTTTTTTTTTTTGGAGAGCATTTGGTGAAACTGGTAAACAACCACCTAACAACCCCCTAGAACACACTAGCAACCCCCTAGAACACAATAGCAACCCCCTAGAACACACTAGCAACCCCCTAGCAACCCCCTAGAACACAATAGCAACCACCCCCCTTGCAACCTCCTAGAACACACTAGCAACCACCTAGAACACACTAGCAACCCCCTAGCAACCCCCTAGAACACACTAGCAACCCCCTAGCAACCCCCTAGAACACACTAGCAACCCCCTAGAACACACTAGCAACCCCCTAGAACACACTAGCAACCACCTAGAACACACTAGCAACCACATAGAACACACTAGCAACCACCTAGAACACACTAGCAGCCCCCTAGCAACCCCCTAGAACACACTAGCCTAGAACATACTAGCAACCCCCTAGAACACAATAGCCTAGAACACACTAGCAACCCCCTAGAAGAACACACTAGCCTAGAACACACTAGCAACCCCCTAGAACACACTAGCCTAGAACACACTAGCAACCCCCTAGAACACACTAGCCTAGAACACACTAGCAACCCCTAGAACACACTAGCCTAGACACACTAGTAGCAACCCCCTAGAACACACTAGCCTAGAACACACTAGCAACCCCCTAGAACACACTAGCCTAGAACACACTAGCAACCCCTAGAACACACTAGCCTAGAACACACTAGTAGCAACCCCCTAGAAGAACACACTAGCCTTGAACACACTAGCCTTGAACACACTAGCCTAGAACACACTAGCCTAGACACACTAGCCTAGAACACACTAGCAACCCCCTATAAGAACACACTAGCCTAGAACACACTAGCCTAGAACACACTAGTAGCAACCCCCTAGAAGAACACATTAGCCTAGAACACACTAGCCTAGAACACACTAGCCTAGAACACACTAGCCAAGAACACACTAGTAGCAACCCCCTAGAAGAACACACTAGCAACCCCCTAGAAGAACACACTAGCCTAGAACACACTAGCCTAGAACACACTAGTAGCAACCCCCTAGAAGAACACACTAGAAACCCCCTAGAACACACTAGAAACCCCCTAGAACACACTAGCAACCCCCTAGAACACACTAGCCTAGAACACACTAGTAGCAACCCCCTAGAAGAACACACTAGAAACCCCCTAGAACACACTAGAAACCCCCTAGAACACACTAGAAACCCCCTAGAACACACTAGCAACCCCCTAGAACACACTAGCCTAGAACACACTAGCAACCCCCTAGAACACACTAGCCTAGAACACACTAGCAACCCCTAGAACACACTAGCCTAGAACACACTAGTAGCAACCCCCTAGAAGAACACACTAGCCTTGAACACACTAGCCTTGAACACACTAGCCTAGAACACACTAGCCTAGAACACACTAGTAGCAACCCCCTAGAAGAACACATTAGCCTAGAACACACTAGCCTAGAACACACTAGCCTAGAACACACTAGTAGCAACCCCCTAGAAGAACACATTAGCCTAGAACACACTAGCCTAGAACACACTAGCCTAGAACACACTAGCAACCCCCTAGAAGAACACACTAGCCTAGAACACACTAGCCTAGAACACACTAGTAGCAACCCCCTAGAAGAACACATTAGCCTAGAACACACTAGCCTAGAACACACTAGCCAAGAACACACTAGTAGCAACCCCCTAGAAGAACACACTAGCAACCCCCTAGAAGAACACACTAGCCTAGAACACACTAGCCTAGAACACACTAGTAGCAACCCCCTAGAAGAACACACTAGCAACCCCCTATAAGAACACACTAGCCTAGAACACACTAGCCTAGAACACACTAGTAGCAACCCCCTAGAAGAACACATTAGCCTAGAACACACTAGCCTAGAACACACTAGCCAAGAACACACTAGTAGCAACCCCCTAGAAGAACACACTAGCAACCCCCTAGAAGAACACACTAGCCTAGAACACACTAGCCTAGAACACACTAGTAGCAACCCCCTAGAAGAACACACTAGCCTAGAACACACTAGCCAAGAACACACTAGTAGCAACCCCCTAGAAGAACACACTAGCAACCCCCTAGAAGAACACACTAGCCTAGAACACACTAGCCTAGAACACACTAGTAGCAACCCCCTAGAAGAACACACTAGCCTAGAACACACTAGCCTAGAACACACTAGCCTAGAACACACTAGTAGCAACCCCCTAGAAGAACACACTAGCCTAGAACACACTAACCTAGAACACACTAGCCAGAACACATCTGTCTATCTATCTATGCAGATTTTTTATGTAATTGTTTAACTGGTATAATCATATATTTTATATTTCCGGCAATATTTATTTATTTGTTTGTTTGCTTATTTTTCATTAATTTATTTGCTTATGTAATAATCATATTGACAGATATTTTATATTTCTGGCCATATTTAATTAATTAATTTAATTGGTATTGTCAAATATTTGATATTTACAGCAATACTTATTTATTTGTTTTCTTATTTGTTTATTTATTTACTTTTGTAATTATCGGTATTAACAGATGTTTAATATTTCTAGCAATATTTTATATATTTATGTAATTGGCATTGTCAGATATTTGATATTTCCACAAATATTTATTTATTTCCTGGAATATCAAATATCGGTATTGACAGATATGTGATATTTCAGGAAATATTTTATTTATTTAGTTGGTATAGTCAAATATTTGATATTTACGGCAATATTTATTTATTTGTTTTCTTATTTGTTTAATTTATTTACTTTTGTAATTATCGGTGTTAACAGATATTT
>CM060638.1:27698561-27791061 GCA_030578275.1 Meda fulgida
GAAATAAGAATAACTGACATCAGAAAACATTTTTTTTTTTTAGTATTTCTACTTCAAAATGTCATGTTTAATTCAATGTGTTACCGTTTCTTTTATTATTTGTGATATTTGCTTGGAGTTTCTGAGTAAAAATGTTTTTTAGTGAAGGTATCTAAATAACACTGAGAGACGTGTGCGATTACTGGTGTCTTTTTCCTCAAGAGAAACCTCTGAAAGCAGGATTCTTCATCAAAAGTCTCCATTTGCTCTCATTGTTGTGTAATTGAGATATTAAAGCGATTTAATGTCTGATTTTTCTTCAATGCTGAACAATTATTCCGATCCATAATAAATGTCTTTTCCTTTTTATTATTCATGTCAGTGAAATGATCAAATCTTAACATCTTATTATGTTAGAATATGAAATGGTGTGATTAACGAATGAATGGCATCATCGTTAATCACATGAATCATCTTTTTTTGGGGGGGAAAAACACACTATGCTTTTATGAGTTCTTCTCTACAGTTAGTCCAGTTTATATATATTTTATATATTTGCTATTATGCGAAAAAATGCATAGAAAAACTAAAAGCTCACAGAAAAAGCATACATAATCAGTAATTAATATTTTGTTGGTTCTATCTTGTTTTTACTTGTGATCGTCAACGAGTGGATCTCTGAGTGAGTGAGTGAGTGGAGGCGGGGCTCATTTGCATATTCATAGAACCGCGCATACTAAATGAGGCAAGGGTGTCGAGTTACATTCAAGCTATTGTAAGGCATGGAGAATATTTTTTCCAAGGAAAAAACGATTAAATATGTCATTTTGGTGATTAAAGATGAGTTTTAAGGGATTAAATGATTGACTACAGAGGACTTTAAGACATAATTGAGTGTAGATACTCGCAAATACAGGAATTTTGACACGTGTATTTGATCGGTCAAGCTCAATAAAGGAGGCAGAAAGAACTCATTTCAGTTCTCACACACTCTTCAAGCGTCTAAGAAAACGCATGTGTAACAGTATATTGGATGCGTGCGTCAGGTCTTAAAGTGACAGCAGCCTAATAAACCTGCTGCCAAATTATGAGATAATATTAAAATATCTATATGGCAGTTTTCCATGACATGACTTGACCTTATTATTATGCTTTTCTTTTTTTTTCTTTTTTTTATATGTATTACATTATTTGATGTATGCAAACCCGGGATATTTATTTTCTGTTAGGTACCATTGTTTGTTTGTTTGTACACCTTGCTTAACTTCCCTGAGTTGGTTATTAAGTTCTGCATTAATAAAAAAATAAATAAAAAAAAACGGACAACTGGAGGCGGCTAATAAAAACCAGCACAGATTCGGCTACATTATAACGAGCTTAAATTATTATTATTATTATTATTAATAAATGTCATCTTGTTGTGTTGTTGGGTGCAAGAATCAATGAAAAATTAATATGCTGTACCTGGAATTTTTATTTCTAGAAAATATTCACATCATTAAAAATGCACGATTGAACTCTTTGAAATTGAACAATTGAACTCTTTGGCGCCGGCAGAACTGCGGATCGTACACACAAGTCTCATACATGAGCATTCAGCACATAGTTATAGGCATCTAAAGATTGATATGCGCTCGGTTTCTTTATCGACCGGAGAGCGCTAACGTTAATCCTGTCAGATCATCCATCAGTGAGTGAGTGTGTACGGGTCGGCCAATCTGGTTCCGTCCGTTAAAATGAGCTTTTGCAAATAACAACGGTCCTGGACAATGCCTGACCTTGCACATTAAGATAAAATCTGATTTTCTCCCGTCATTGTTAAAAAACAAGCTAACAAAACTTGCTAGCTACCGTTGTTGAAGTGTTCAGGGGAATCTTTAAGCCCCGCCCACACATACGTCACCATGTTTAGAAACTGTAAAAGGGTCAAGAACTCAATATTGACCTTAATAACCGAGTAGCCCTGATATACTCTATACGAGCTTTCTGTGGTAATCGTTCTGGGATCTGTTGTTCGGATGAGCTCAGATCCTGCGGGACTGTAGATTAGTGCCACAGATTGAGCCAGAACACACACACTCCCATCAAACAACACAAACACCTGTGTGCCAATTTGCGGATTGTTTGGGCTAAACGCGCTCATATGAGATTTCTAATGAAGTGTGCTGATTAAACGAATGTGTTGGCAGCGATTTGTTCCTCGGTTGCGTCCCGTCCCGAAGGTCTTAAGAGAAAACGGGATGTTCTTACGGTTCTCTCTCTCTTTGCCAGGTGTAAATCAATGCCTTGTCTTTCTCCGTCGCTTTATTCATCAGACACTCAACGCTCAGGGTTTTTTTGGACGGAGGTTTTGGCATTCTGATGAGAATCGTGTTTACAAAGACAGGTAACTGGGTGAAAGTTTGAGTAAAACCTGTTTGTTTCTCTGTCTTTCTCTGGCAGGAGCTTACGGTGTCGTCCTGAAGTGCAGACACAAGGTACGAGCTCAGTGCTGTTCTCTGCAGACTTCAAATCACCTTTTATGCACACAAGTCATTTCATGTATTTTAGCTCATTTGCAGCTTTAAAGGAGTAGTTCACTTTTTAAAAACTTTAGCTGATAATTTACTCACCCCCATGTCATCCAAGATGTCCATGTGTTTCTTTCTTCAGTCGAAAAGAAATTAAGGTTTTTGATGAAAACATTCCAGGATTTTTCTCCATATAATGGACTTCAATGGGGTCCAAACGGTTCAAGGTCCAAATGACAGTTTCAGTGCAGCTTCAAAGGGCTTTAAACAATACCAGACGATGAATAAGGGTCTTATCTAGCAAAACCATCGCTCAAAAATAAATAAAAAAGTTTAAGTTTTATAAGCACAAATGCTCGCCTTGCTCTGTTCTTGATTCTAGTAAAGTGTAATTTATTCCTGATTAAAGCTGTATTTTCAGCATCATTACTCCAGTCTTCAGTGTCACATGATCCTTCAGAAATCAGGACAATATGATGATTTGATGCCCAATAATCATTTGATTATTTCTGATTCTGATTTCAGAGATTTATATTTAGTGATAAGTTAACATAAACAGATTTTTTTTCTCTGCATTATGCTGTATACTAGTTTCCATGTGTTAAAATGATAGTAACAGGTTTCTGTGATGTGACATATGTGCGTTTATCTATTAATATCTCCTCCGGTTATGAGCAGTGCTGGTCCGTATCCCCGCGGCCGTGAGACAGATGGTCCTCAGCCTCGACACACACACACACACACACACACACACACTCTCACACACTCACTCTCTGACCCGAACACACTCGGTTCACTCCATCTGCTTCTCTCACCTGCCGTGTTTTCCTGTTGTGCCGATGCTCACTGCATGCCATGCTTTACTATCACACTTCTGCTTTACTGGTAGTGTGCAGAGAAATGTGCATTTGTTTACATTAATGGAAATGAATCCAGTTTGATTTCGGATCTGTTTAAATGTAAACCCTAAATGTTGCAATCCGATTCAGATATTCCCATATTACACGAACTCCAAACAATTCTTCAGTGCATGAGCAGTTCCCACATTCACATCAAATTATATTTATTTATTTCAATCAAATTTATGTAATCTTCTTTTTTTGTGTGGTAAATTACATTTATTTATTTATATCAATCAAATTTGACTTATTTTAATAATTTATTTATTTTAATCACATTTATTATTTATTTATATATGTATTTCAATCAAATTTGACTTATTTAATCGTTTTTATTTTAACCATTGTATTTTTTTCAATCAAATTGGACTTATTTGAATCATTCTTCTTTTTTTCTAAATCAAATGTATTATTTATTTATATAAAGTCGTGCTCAGAATTAATGGTACCCCTGGTAAATATGATGAAAAATGGCTGTAAAAAATAATTCTGCATCGTTTATCCTTTTGATATTTCATTCAAAAAATTGGCAAAAATCGAACCTTTCATTGAAGTAAAATAATTGAAAGTGGAGGGGAAATCACATTATGAATTAAATGTTTTTCTCCAAAACAAGTTGGCCACAATTATTGGTACCCCTAGAATTGTTTACGAGTAAAATAGCTCTGAAGAATATTCCCATTCATATTTACCTTTTTTTTGCACACCAGGGTGACTAGGAACATGAAATTGTCCAGCCATGACTTCTTGTTTTACAGGAGTTTAAATATGGGGAAACACAAAGGCCAAATTCCCTTAATCATCCATTACAATGAGTAAAACCAAAGAATATAGTTCTGATGTGCATTAAAGATTGTTGAGCATCACAAAATAGAAAGTGGCTGTAAGAAAATAGCTAAAGCATTGAAAATCCCCATTTTGACCATCAGGCAATAATGAAGCACTTCCAATCAACTAAAGATGTTACAAATCTGCCAGGAAGTGGACGTGTGTCTATATTGTCTTAATGCACGGTGAGGATGAAAGTTTGAGTGGCCAAAGACTCTCCAAAGATCACAGATGGAGAATTGCAGAGATTAGTTGAGTCTTGGGTTCAGAAAGCCTATTAAAACAAAAATTAAACAACCCCTACATCACCACATGTTGTTTGGGAGGTTTTCAAGAAAAATCCTCCTTGCTCATCCAAAAACAAACCCAGCAAATTCAGTCGTCACTCATGACTGGACCTTCAAACAGCACAGGGCTCTGTGGTCAGATGAAACTAACAAATAGCTTTTTGGCAGCAAACATGCAGGATGGGTTTGGTGCACACAAGGATAAAAAATACCCCATGTGTACAATTTAATATACCATCTTTAATGTTGTGGTCATATTTTTCTGCTGGAGGTCCTGGACTTCTTGTTCAGATACATGCATGGCATCGTGGATTCTATCAAATACCAACAGATAAAAAATCTAAACCTGACAGCCTCTGCTAGAAATCTTATAATGGGCCGTGGTTGGATCTTCCATCAGGACAACGATCCAAAACAAACATCAAAATCAACACAAAAATGTGTTAAGTAGCACAAAATGAAGCTTCTGCCATGACCGTCCCAGACCTGATGAGTGGAGTGAACTGAAGAGAAGAAGCACCAACATGGATCTGGGAATCTGAAGGATCTGGAGAGATTCTGGTCTCTGATCTCTTGTCTGTGTCTGTGTACAAAAGTTTAGATTTTTGCCAATATTTTGAATGAAAGATCAAAAGGATAAATGATGCAGATTTATTTTTTACAGCTATTGTATTGATCATATTTACCAGGGGTACCATTAATTCTGAGCACGACTGTATTTATTTCAGACAAATTTGACTTATTTAATATTTTTTTATTTTGATTATTTATTTATAATTTTTTTCTGACAAATTTGACTTATTTAATCAATATTTTTATTTTAATCAAATGCATTTATTTATTTATTAAAATTCAAATTTGACTTATTTAATCAGTTGTTTTATTTTACTCAAATATATTGAATTATTTCAGTCAAATTTAGCTTATTTTATTGCTTATTTATATATTTTTTTAAATAAATGTATTATTTATTTATGTTTATTTAAATCAAATGTCGCGTATTTTAATCTTTTTATTTTAGTCTAAGTTATTAATTTATTTAAATCAAATGTGATTTATTATATTTTTTAATAATGCATTAATATAGTAGGCTGATCTCATTGTTATTCCTTGTTTATTTTCCATTTTTTCCAATTTTTTTCTCAGCTTTTGGAAAACCCTGTGCACTGAGAATGCACTTACTTTCCATTAAGTTTTGCATTATATTACATTATTTAGTGTATTATTATTGATTATTATTACTAATTTACCGTTTTCTGCTCCTCTTAATTTTTTGATGTGTGTGTGTGTGTGTGTGTGTGTGCGCGTGCGTGCGTGCGTGTGCGTGCGCGTGCGCGTGCGCATGAGTGTGTGTGTGTGTGCGTGCCTGTGTGTGTGTGCGTGCGTGTGTGCGTGCGTGTGTGCGTGAGTGTGCGTGTGCGTGAGTGTGCGTGTGTGTGAGTGTGCGTGTGTGTGAGTGTGCGTGTGTGAGTGTGCGTGTGTGTGTGTGTGTGCACTGCTGCACCTGGCCATTGACATGAAAGAAACCCAGCCAGAATAAAGGGAATTATCCGCTGTATAATTCACACTGACTGTGATCTACTGCCAACCACACACACACACACACACACACACACACACACACACACACACTCAACATAGCCTCAAACGCTCGGCCAGTGCATTGCAGTAACTTCTGACGACAGTATTGATCCGTTCACGCTCGTGTCTGATAGATTACGAGTTTTCAGGTCCTTTACATTTAATCATTTAGCAGACGCTTTATAAATATGTGAAAAAATTGAATGCGTAACATCGTTACTCACTATAGTACTGTACGGTTAGATGTATTGTTTATTTTCATCATTTTGTTCATTTTAATCATATTTATTATTTTAAATATTTTATTTATTATATAATTTTATTGATTTACTTTTTCATTTATTAAACTTTATTTATTATATATAATCATATATTTTTATTCTTTTTATTTATTTATTTATTTCAAACAAATATGTTATTTTTGGTTTTAAATAAATAGATTAGTATTTATATATATAATAGATTATTAAATAGATTATAATTCATTACTAATTAATTATACATTTATATATAAATGTATAGTTAATTAGTAATGAATTATAATCTATTTGTTTATTAAATTCATCAATTAATTGTCAATAAATTAATAATTAATAAATTAATTATTCATTTATTTAAATCAGTGTTATTAATTTTAAATATTTTTTTATTTTAGCCAAATGTATTTAGTTAGTTCAATCTTATTTTTATTATTTATTTTATTTTAGGGTTTATTTATTCATTTATTTATTAGTGCTGTGGTGCTGCCAAATCGATTAATCGCAATTAATCACATCTAACAAAACTTTGTAAATACACACACACACACGTAACCTATATTATAATATATATATACAAAGTTTTACATTCGATGCGATTAATCGCTTTGACAGCACTATTATTTAATTATATTTTTATTTTCCCCCTTTTTGCGTTTTTTTCAAACAGTAATAAGTTATATTGTTGTCACATGACATCATCATGTTGCATGTTTAATTATGTCCAGTTAGAATCTAAATCAGTGCTATCTTTTGCCCTTTTAAAACATTTACTTTGTTTTAAATAAAGATAATAGAGATAGAATAGAAGATGAAGTGTTAGTGTTAATGGATCAAGTGTTGCTGAATAAGATTTGTCTTCAGCCGTTTCTTGTAAATGGTCAGGAATTTTTTTTTGGCAACACAAAACAATTTTGTGTAAAAATATCTCAGCCTTTGACAGTCCAATCAAGACATTTGTCCAAAAAAAAAAAAAAAAAATCTTCTGGTTCATTCATCACACTGGAAATGGAGGATCAAGTCCAGCACAGTGCATTGTGGGTGTTTTCCGTTGTAAATGCGTCAGAGCTGATCATGATAATAACGCATCTGAAGGTTTGATTGACAGGTGTGTGTGTCGATCTACAGGCTCGTTCACTCCTCATGTTGATCAGAAGCACATTCGAGATCTGTGTGATCTCCGCAATAGATGCGTAATGAGTTTACAGCGTCATCGGGTCAAATATAATAATATTATGAAAATCCTCACGTATAGAGAAAATTATAGCCTACTGTGAAAAAAATGAAAGCAATGAATTAAAATAATTAATCCTATTAAGCCAGATTTAAGAGCCGAGTTAGGTGTATATTTAATTAATTGATTTATTTTAATTTGTTATTAAAAAATCTTTTTTTTTAATTATGATCATTTACATTATAAAAACTAATTATATGAACTCATTTATTTTAATGGTTATTTATTTACATTTTTACACTCTTTTACTTGTAACTTTTTATCAGATCCTGAAGTACTTTGAATTTAAATGTTAATTATATATTATAAATATTAATTTTAATTTTAATTTATATGTATATATATATATATATACAATTTATTTATTTAAATTTTAATTTATTTTAATTTATTTATATATGTATGTAAAATGTATTCAATCGATTTGATTTATTTATTTTTAACTTTTCAGCAGCCCTGTTGCAGTCCCATGTTCCTCAAGACATGTATTTTACACTATTCACTTTTATTCACATTTTCTCTAAAAATATCTGAGTGCTGGTAGACTCTGGATATTTCTGATAATCTGCCAGGTTTGGCTCAGTTAATAGTTGATCAAGTTCAGCCTTTGCTTCCTTAAAGCAGTTTCTCATTTCCCACAATGCACCTGTGCTCTCCTCTCCGAGCGCACAGTGAGAAAGAGGTCAGCATGTATTCTTAGTTACAGAGACGGCTTCTGCTTGTGTTTCACTGAAGGCTGTGGCTGGTGACTAACATCAACTTATAATCAGCAAATATAATCTTGCTTTGGCCAGTGCTCTGGTTTCCTGAAAGCAGTAACACTAGTCAGTAACGCTCTGGTTTCCAGAAAGCAGTAACGCTAGTCAGTAACGCTCTGGTTTCCAGAAAGCAGTAACGCTAGTCAGTAACGCTCTGGTTTGCAGAAAGCAGTAACGCTAGTCAGTAACGCTCTGGTTTCCAGAAAGCAGTAACGCTAGTCAGTAACGCTCTGGTTTCCAGAAAGCAGTAACGCTAGTCAGTAACGCTCTGGTTTCCTGAAAGCAGTAACGCTAGTCAGTAACGCTCTGGTTTCCCGAAAGCAGTAACGCTAGTCAGTAACGCTCTGGTTTCCCGAAAGCAGTAACGCTAGTCAGTAACGCTCTGGTTTCCCGAAAGCAGTAACGCTAGTCAGTAACGCTCTGGTTTCCCGAAAGCAGTAACGCTAGTCAGTAACGCTCTGGTTTCCTGAAAGCAGTAACGCTAGTCAGTGACGCTCTGGTTTCCTGAAAGCAGTAACGCTAGTCAGTAACGCTCTGGTTTCCTGAAAGCAGTAACGCTAGTCAGTGACGCTCTGGTTTCCTGAAAGCAGTAACGCTAGTCAGTAACGCTCTGGTTTCCTGAAAGCAGTAACGCTAGTCAGTAACGCTCTGGTTTCCTGAAAGCAGTAACGCTAGTCAGTAACGCTCTGGTTTCCTGAAAGCAGTAACGCTAGTCAGTGACGCTCTGGTTTCCTGAAAGCAGTAACGCTAGTCAGTAACGCTCTGGTTTCCTGAAAGCAGTAACGCTAGTCAGTAACGCTCTGGTTTCCAGAAAGCAGTAACGCTAGTCAGTAACGCTCTGGTTTCCAGAAAGCAGTAACACTAGTCAGTAACGCTCTGGTTTCCAGAAAGCAGTAACGCTAGTCAGTAACGCTCTGGTTTCCAGAAAGCAGTAACGCTAGTCAGTAACGCTCTGGTTTCCTGAAAGCAGTAACGTTAGTCAGTAACGCTCTGGTTTCCCGAAAGCAGTAACGCTAGTCAGTAACGCTCTGGTTTCCAGAAAGCAGTAACACTAGTCAGTAACGCTCTGGTTTCCAGAAAGCAGTAACGCTAGTCAGTAACGCTCTGGTTTCCTGAAAGCAGTAACGTTAGTCAGTAACGCTCTGGTTTCCCGAAAGCAGTAACGCTAGTCAGTAACGCTCTGGTTTCCCGAAAGCAGTAACGCTAGTCAGTAACGCTCTGGTTTCCAGAAAGCAGTAACGCTAGTCAGTAACGCTCTGGTTTCCTGAAAGCAGTAACGTTAGTCAGTAACGCTCTGGTTTCCCGAAAGCAGTAACGCTAGTCAGTAACGCTCTGGTTTCCCGAAAGCAGTAACGCTAGTCAGTAACGCTCTGGTTTCCCGAAAGCAGTAACGCTAGTCAGTAACGCTCTGGTTTCCCGAAAGCAGTAACGCTAGTCAGTAACGCTCTGGTTTCCCGAAAGCAGTAACGCTAGTCAGTAACGCTCTGGTTTCCCGAAAGCAGTAACGCTAGTCAGTAACGCTCTGGTTTCCTGAAAGTAGTAACGCTAGTCAGTAACGCTCTGGTTTCCTGAAAGCAGTAACGCTAGTCAGTGACGCTCTGGTTTCCTGAAAGCAGTAACGCTAGTCAGTAACGCTCTGGTTTCCTGAAAGCAGTAACGCTAGTCAGTAACGCTCTGGTTTCCTGAAAGCAGTAACGCTAGTCAGTAACGCTCTGGTTTCCAGAAAGCAGTAATGCTCTGGTTTCCAGAAAGCAGTAACGCTAGTCAGTAACGCTCTGGTTTCCTGAAAGCAGTAACGCTAGTCAGTAACGCTCTGGTTTCCAGAAAGCAGTAACGCTAGTCAGTAACGCTCTGGTTTCCTGAAAGCAGTAACGCTAGTCAGTAACGCTCTGGTTTCCTGAAAGCAGTAACGCTAGTCAGTGACGCTCTGGTTTCCTGAAAGCAGTAACGCTAGTCAGTAACGCTCTGGTTTCCTGAAAGCAGTAACGCTAGTCAGTAACGCTCTGGTTTCCTGAAAGCAGTAACGCTAGTTAGTAACGCTCTGGTTTCCAGAAAGCAGTAATGCTCTGGTTTCCAGAAAGCAGTAACGCTAGTCAGTAACGCTCTGGTTTCCAGAAAGCAGTAACGCTAGTCAGTAACGCTCTGGTTGAGTGGCCAAAGACTCTCCAAAGATCACAGATGGAGAATTGCAGAGATTAGTTGAGTCTTGGGTTCAGAAAGCCTATTAAAAAAAACTTAAACAACCCCTACATCACCACATGTTGTTTGGGAGGTTTTCAAGAAAAATCCTCCTTGCTCATCCAAAAACAAACCCCAGCAAATTCAGTTGTCAGACATGACTGGACCTTCAAACAGCTCAGGGTTCTGTGGTCAGATGAAACTAAAAAATAGCTTTTTGGCAGCAAACATGCAAGATGGGTTTGGTGCACACAAGGATAAAAAGTACCCCATGTGTACAATTTAATATACCATCTTTAATGTTGTGGTCATATTTTTCTGCTGGAGGTCCTGGACTTCTTGTTCAGATACATGCATGGCATCGTGGATTCTATCAAATACCAACAGATAAAAAATCTAAACCTGACAGCCTCTGCTAGAAATCTTATAATGGGCCGTGGTTGGATCTTCCATCAGGACAACGATCCAAAACAAACATCAAAATCAACACAAAAATGTGTTAAGTAGCACAAAATGAAGCTTCTGCCATGACCGTCCCAGACCTGATGAGTGGAGTGAACTGAAGAGAAGAAGCACCAACATGGATCTGGGAATCTGAAGGATCTGGAGAGATTCTGGTCTCTGATCTCTTGTCTGTGTCTGTGTACAAAAGTTTAGATTTTTGCCAATATTTTGAATGAAAGATCAAAAGGATAAATGATGCAGATTTATTTTTTACAGCTATTTTTGATCATATTTACCAGGGGTACCATTAATTCTGAGCACGACTGTATTTATTTCAGACAAATTTGACTTATTTAATATTTTTTTATTTTGATTATTTATTTATAATTTTTTTCTGACAAATTTGACTTATTTAATCAATATTTTTATTTTAATCAAATGCATTTATTTACTTATTAAAATTCAAATTTGACTTATTTAATCAGTTGTTTTATTTTACTCAAATATATTGAATTATTTCAGTCAAATTTCGCTTATTTTAATCTTTTTATTTTAGTCTAAGTTATTAATTTATTTAAATCAAATGTGATTTATTATATTTTTTAATAATGCATTAATATAGTAGGCTGATCTCATTGTTATTCCTTGTTTATTTTCCATTTTTTCCATTTTTTTTCTCAGCTTTTGGAAAACCCTGTGCACTGAGAATGCACTTACTTTCCATTAAGTTTTGCATTATATTACATTATTTAGTGTATTATTATTGATTATTATTACTAATTTACCGTATTCTGCTCCTCTTAATTTTTTGATGTGTGTGTGTGTGTGTGCGCGTGCGTGAGTGCGTGCGTGCGTGCGTGCGCGTGCGCGTGCGCGTGTGTGTGCGTGCGTGCGTGTGTGCGTGTGTGTGTGCGTGAGTGTGCGTGTGCGTGAGTGTGCGTGTGTGTGAGTGTGCGTGTGTGTGTGTGTGTGTGTGCACTGCTGCACCTGGCCATTGACATGAAAGAAACCCAGCCAGAATAAAGGGAATTATCCGCTGTATAATTCCCACTGACTGTGATCTACTGCCAACCACACACACACACACACACACACACACACACACACACTCAACATAGCCTCAAACGCTCGGCCAGTGCATTGCAGTAACTTCTGACGACAGTATTGATCCGTTCACGCTCGTGTCTGATAGATTACGAGTTTTCAGGTCCTTTACATTTAATCATTTAGCAGACGCTTTATAAATATGTGAAAAAATTGAATGCGTAACATCGTTACTCACTATAGTACTGTACGGTTAGATGTATTGTTTATTTTCATCATTTTGTTCATTTTAATCATATTTATTATTTTAAATATTTTATTTATTATATAATTTTATTTATTTACTTTTTCATTTATTAAACTTTATTTATTATATATAATCATATATTTTTATTCTTTTTATTTATTTATTTATTTCAAACAAATATGTTATTTTTGGTTTTAAATAAATAGATTAGTATTTATATATATAATAGATTATTAAATAGATTATAATTCATTACTAATTAATTATATATTTATATATAAATGTATAATTAATTAGTAATGAATTATAATCTATTTGTTTATTAAATTCATCAATTAATTGTCAATAAATTAGTAATTAATAAATTAATTATTCATTTATTTAAATCAGTGTTATTAATTTTAAATATTTTTTTATTTTAGCCAAATGTATTTAGTTAGTTCAATCTTATTTTTATTATTTATTTTATTTTAGGGTTTATTTATTCATTTATTTATTAGTGCTGTGGTGCTGCCAAATCGATTAATCGCAATTAATCACATCTAACAAAACTTTGTAAATACACACGCACACGTAACCTATATTATAATATATATATACAAAGTTTTACATTCGATGCGATTAATCGCTTTGACAGCACTATTATTTAATTATATTTTTATTTTCCCCCTTTTTGCGTTTTTTCAAACAGTAATAAGTTATATTGTTGTCACATGATATCATCATGTTGCATGTTTAATTATGTCCAGTTAGAATCTAAATCAGTGCTATCTTTTGCCCTTTTAAAACATTTACTTTGTTTTAAATAAAGATAATAGAGATAGAATAGAAGATGAAGTGTTAGTGTTAATGGATCAAGTGTTGCTGAATAAGATTTGTCTTCAGCCGTTTCTTGTAAATGGTCAGGAATTTTTTTTTGGCAACACAAAACAATTTTGTGTAAAAATATCTCAGCCTTTGACAGTCCAATCAAGACATTTGTCCAAAAAAAAATAAAAAAATCTTCTGGTTCATTCATCACACTGGAAATGGAGGATCAAGTCCAGCACAGTGCATTGTGGGTGTTTTCCGTTGTAAATGCGTCAGAGCTGATCATGATAATAACGCATCTGAAGGTTTGATTGACAGGTGTGTGTGTCGATCTACAGGCTCGTTCACTCCTCATGTTGATCAGAAGCACATTCGAGATCTGTGTGATCTCCGCAATAGATGCGTAATGAGTTTACAGCGTCATCGGGTCAAATATAATAATATTATGAAAATCCTCACGTATAGAGAAAATTATAGCCTACTGTGAAAAAAATGAAAGCAATGAATTAAAATAATTAATCCTATTAAGCCAGATTTAAGAGCCGAGTTAGGTGTATATTTAATTAATTGATTTATTTTAATTTGTTATTAAAAAATCTTTTTTTTTAATTATGATCATTTACATTATAAAAACTAATTATATGAACTCATTTATTTTAATGGTTATTTATTTACATTTTTACACTCTTTTACTTGTAACTTTTTATCAGATCCTGAAGTACTTTGAATTTAAATGTTAATTATATATTATAAATATTAATTTTAATTTTAATTTATATGTATATATATATATATATATACAATTTATTTATTTAAATTTTAATTTATTTTAATTTATTTATATATGTATGTAAAATGTATTCAATCGATTTGATTTATTTATTTTTAACTTTTCAGCAGCCCTGTTGCAGTCCCATGTTCCTCAAGACATGTATTTTACACTATTCACTTTTATTCACATTTTCTCTAAAAATATCTGAGTGCTGGTAGACTCTGGATATTTCTGATAATCTGCCAGGTTTGGCTCAGTTAATAGTTGATCAAGTTCAGCCTTTGCTTCCTTAAAGCAGTTTCTCATTTCCCACAATGCACCTGTGCTCTCCTCTCCGAGCGCACAGTGAGAAAGAGGTCAGCATGTATTCTTAGTTACAGAGACGGCTTCTGCTTGTGTTTCACTGAAGGCTGTGGCTGGTGACTAACATCAACTTATAATCAGCAAATATAATCTTGCTTTGGCCAGTGCTCTGGTTTCCTGAAAGCAGTAACACTAGTCAGTAACGCTCTGGTTTGCAGAAAGCAGTAACGCTAGTCAGTAACGCTCTGGTTTCCAGAAAGCAGTAACGCTAGTCAGTAACGCTCTGGTTTCCAGAAAGCAGTAACGCTAGTCAGTAACGCTCTGGTTTCCTGAAAGCAGTAACGCTAGTCAGTAACGCTCTGGTTTCCCGAAAGCAGTAACGCTAGTCAGTAACGCTCTGGTTTCCTGAAAGCAGTAACGCTAGTCAGTAACGCTCTGGTTTCCTGAAAGCAGTAACGCTAGTCAGTGACGCTCTGGTTTCCTGAAAGCAGTAACGCTAGTCAGTAACGCTCTGGTTTCCTGAAAGCAGTAACGCTAGTCAGTAACGCTCTGGTTTCCTGAAAGCAGTAACGCTAGTCAGTAACGCTCTGGTTTCCAGAAAGCAGTAACACTAGTCAGTAACGCTCTGGTTTCCAGAAAGCAGTAACGCTAGTCAGTAACGCTCTGGTTTCCAGAAAGCAGTAACACTAGTCAGTAACGCTCTGGTTTCCAGAAAGCAGTAACGCTAGTCAGCAACGCTCTGGTTTCCTGAAAGCAGTAACGTTAGTCAGCAACGCTCTGGTTTCCCGAAAGCAGTAACGCTAGTCAGTAACGCTCTGGTTTCCAGAAAGCAGTAACGCTAGTCAGTAACGCTCTGGTTTCCCGAAAGCAGTAACGCTAGTCAGTAACGCTCTGGTTTCCAGAAAGCAGTAACACTAGTCAGTAACGCTCTGGTTTCCAGAAAGCAGTAACGCTAGTCAGTAACGCTCTGGTTTCCTGAAAGCAGTAACGTTAGTCAGTAACGCTCTGGTTTCCCGAAAGCAGTAACGCTAGTCAGTAACGCTCTGGTTTCCCGAAAGCAGTAACGCTAGTCAGTAACGCTCTGGTTTCCCGAAAGCAGTAACGCTAGTCAGTAACGCTCTGGTTTCCCGAAAGCAGTAACGCTAGTCAGTAACGCTCTGGTTTCCCGAAAGCAGTAACGCTAGTCAGTAACGCTCTGGTTTCCTGAAAGCAGTAACGCTAGTCAGTAACGCTCTGGTTTCCTGAAAGCAGTAACGTTAGTCAGTAACGCTCTGGTTTCCCGAAAGCAGTAACGCTAGTCAGTAACGCTCTGGTTTCCCGAAAGCAGTAACGCTAGTCAGTAACGCTCTGGTTTCCCGAAAGCAGTAACGCTAGTCAGTAACGCTCTGGTTTCCCGAAAGCAGTAACGCTAGTCAGTAACGCTCTGGTTTCCCGAAAGCAGTAACGCTAGTCAGTAACGCTCTGGTTTCCTGAAAGCAGTAACGCTAGTCAGTAACGCTCTGGTTTCCTGAAAGCAGTAACGCTAGTCAGTGACGCTCTGGTTTCCTGAAAGCAGTAACGCTAGTCAGTAACGCTCTGGTTTCCTGAAAGCAGTAACGCTAGTCAGTAACGCTCTGGTTTCCTGAAAGCAGTAACGCTAGTCAGTAACGCTCTGGTTTCCAGAAAGCAGTAATGCTCTGGTTTCCAGAAAGCAGTAACGCTAGTCAGTAACGCTCTGGTTTCCAGAAAGCAGTAACGCTAGTCAGTAACGCTCTGGTTTCCAGAAAGCAGTAACGCTAGTCAGTAACGCTCTGGTTTCCTGAAAGCAGTAACGCTAGTCAGTGACGCTCTGGTTTCCTGAAAGCAGTAACGCTAGTCAGTAACGCTCTGGTTTCCTGAAAGCAGTAACGCTAGTCAGTAACGCTCTGGTTTCCTGAAAGCAGTAACGCTAGTCAGTAACGCTCTGGTTTCCAGAAAGCAGTAATGCTCTGGTTTCCAGAAAGCAGTAACGCTAGTCAGTAACGCTCTGGTTTCCAGAAAGCAGTAACGCTAGTCAGTAACGCTCTGGTTTCCAGAAAGCAGTAACGCTAGTCAGTAACGCTCTGGTTTCCCGAAAGCAGTAACGCTAGTCAGTAACGCTCTGGTTTCTTGAAAGCAGTAACGCTAGTCAGTAACGCTCTGGTTTCCCGAAAGCAGTAACGCTAGTCAGTAACGCTCTGGTTTCCCGAAAGCAGGAACGCTAGTCAATAACGGTCTGGTTTCCCGAAAGCAGGAACGCTAGTCAGTAACGCTCTGGTTTCCCGAAAGCAGGAACGCTAGTCAGTAACGCTCTGGTTTCCTGAAAGCAGTAACGCTAGTCAGTAACGCTCTGGTTTCCAGAAAGCAGTAACGCTAGTCAGTAACGGTCTGGTTTCCCGAAAGCAGGAACGCTAGTCAGTAACGCTCTGGTTTCCCGAAAGCAGGAACGCTAGTCAGTAACGCTCTGGTTTCCTGAAAGCAGTAACGCTAGTCAGTAACGCTCTGGTTTCCAGAAAGCAGTAACGCTAGTCAGTAACGCTCTGGTTTCAAGTGTGTTGTGATTGGTCGAGCGCTTCGAGTGTGTTTAGGAAATGTCCCGCCCCTTACCATAACCACCAGTTTAACACACTACTAGTACTAACTACTAGTACTTACTTTAGTACATACTAAAGGTACTAACCTTTATTCTGCGTATGAATTATTAAAATTAGGAATATCGTGACGTGTTCGTTCCCAGAAGAAACTCAAGACTAGACCTGAAGTGTCCACTAGACTCCTCCACACGACAGCACTGATCCTCAACTAATCCCGCGCCTTCGCTTTAAACCAGATGAACTGGATAATATTCTGATCCAATCTGTCTTCTGACCTATAATGCTGCCATAATCATAATCATAATCATAATCATACACTGTTGGTTCGCTGGCCAGAGGAGAACTGACACTGAGTCTGGGTTATCACAAGCTTTTTCTCCATTCTGTCACAAACTTTGTTACATTATTTTCCTGTTATCTCTGTAAAGCTGCTTTGAAACACTCTGTATTGTAAAAAGCGCTGTATAAATAAATGTAACGACTACAATGGAGGCGTTTCAGGGAGTTCAGAAACAGTAATATAGAGAATAACTCTATATGCTATATTTTTCACGCTCAAACAGAAGCATTACACACTAAAGAAAGATGAACATGTAAAAAACGCTGGCAGGTAAAGAGTTAAAAGCTCCCACGAGTCTGAGCCAACGATATCTGGCGTGAAATGTTTGTTTAGGCTGTTGTTCACTTGTGTGTCTTACCTGAGGCTTTGGACCCCATCCAGTTTTAGCCACATCACACAAGCGTGTGTTTGTGGAGGATAAATATGTAAACGCTTCTGTACGGAGACACCAGGAGAAACCCACAATCACAAGAGCAGTTTTCCATGAGCCTTTCATTTCACTGGGATTTTACTGTGTCGTATCTTGCTGATCTCAGATCTGTCATGATGGGGTTTGATAATGTCTCTCAGAGACTCAATAAAATATGAATCTACACCATGAAATATGACACTGGCTGTTATTTTATTAGAGATTCAATCTTCAACCCTCTAACGTTTAACCCTCACTGTAAAAAGTGATCAGTCGACTTAACTTAAAAAAATGTAAATATTAAGTAAACATGCTTAATCGAAAAAATTAAGTAATGTGGAATTGTCAGGTTCACATAACTTAATTTTTTCAATTAAGCAATACATTTATTTACTTAATTATTTTAAGGCAACATGTTTACTAAATTTTAAGTAAGTAAACTGAACACTTTTTACTGATGACGCATGTTTTGATCAAATCTTTGTACTTTATTCACTTTATTCACCCCTAAAAGGTTCATAGTAAGTGTGTTTTGGTACTCTAAGGTGCAAATGTGCACTTTTAAGGGGTAAAAAAGTTAGAAAGCTGCCCTTTTACGTTAAGTGTGTATGTTTTAAAGCTGTGTAAAGCTGTTTAGACATCGATCTGATTCAGTGTTTGCTCTGCAGAGGAATGCCACTCACTGACTAACCTGTGTGACCTCTGACCTCCACGGCTGCTTTCATTGGTCAGATTCAAGGACAGACTGTTGATCTTGTCCTCCATACATTTACATTTATTCATTTAGCAGACGCTTTCATCCAAAGCGACTTACAAATGAGGAGCAATACAAGCAGTGAAACTAACAATGGGACAACAATATGCAAGTGCTGTGACCCTTCCCAGTTTAATCAGTATATGTACTTTAAAAAAAAATGATTTATGTGTTTTTTTTTAAATAACTTTGTACATAAATTTTTCTGTTTCACCCGACAGTGTTTGTGTGTCTGTGCAAATCATGCATCATTCATATAGTGAGTGTTTGTGTGCTGATGTTCCTCTCACTCGAGAACTATTAAACTTCAGACGTTAATTCACATCACACCAGTATTATATTATTATTTTTAAATTAAATAATCAATTAAAGAGTGAACATTACAATAGTAACATTTCGTATTTAATATTTCTTTTTATATGATAATTTTATACTAATATTGATGTATAATCACTAAATATTTTGCCAAATCATGCATCCCTATACAAACAAGCACAGTAAACCTGCAAAAGCTTTTTTGTTATATTAAACTGGGATTATTATTATTATTTATTTGATTAATAAAAACTCACATTATTAATTTTACAGTGAAGTATTATAAATAAATAATAATTATTAATCAATATAGTAACATTTCTTATTTGTAGTTTTAATTTTTATTGTCATAATGATGTATAATCACCAAATATTTTACCAAATTGTGCAAACCTGCTAAAGCTTTTGTATTATATTAAACAGGAATTATTATTAGTAGTATTAAATACTAAATACAAATACTAAATATAAACTTAACTTATAAATAAATTTTTTTATTCAACAGTGAATATTACAATAGTAATATTTCTTATTTTGTTTAACATTTTTATTTATTATTATTATTTGTTTTTTATAGTCATGTTAATATATAATCCCAAAGCGTGCAGCTCTAATTCAGACATATATATATATTTTATTATATATATATTTATATATTATATTTCATATAATTCTAAAGTATAAAAGTTTGAGAAAGGTACAATAAAAATGTGAAATGTTCCATCTGAATAGAATGTTCAGCATTCAAATGTCTGACTAATGTTGACATCATCATGTTTGCAAATTGTGATTGGCCTTCTTCCATGCATATATTTGCATAATGATCCGTGTTTGGTTTTGTGTTCCTTTGCATCTATTTAGCAATCTGTAGCTGTCATTTTTATGTGATGAGAAATTAAAACCGAGATCTTTGTGCATAAATCAGCAAAATGCAAATATAGTTAAATAAGAAGTGTGTAAAAGTCTTTGATTTAATAATATGTGACCCTTGACCAGACAACCATAAGGGTCAATATTTTTAAATTGGAGATTTATGCATCATCTGAAAGCTGAATACATAAGCTTTACATTGATGTATGGTTTGTTAGGACAATATTTGGCTGAGATACAACTATTTGATAATCTGGATTCTGCGGGTGCAAAAAAATCTCAATATTGAGAAAATCGCCTTTAAAGTTGTGCATTTATGTTCGTGATTGTTCGTGATTTTTATTATGGTAGGAAATTTACAAAATATCTTCATATTTAATCACAAATATACTAGTGCGACTTATGACTGGTTTTGTGATCCAGGATCACATTATGTCCAATAAATGCTATCGGGCTCAGTGTGACACAGATTTCTCCTCAGTAAGTGTTTATGGAGAGAACATAAAATGGGTCAAAGCTGTGAGACGAAAGAAGGAAAGAAAGAGCTCTTTCCAAGCGTCACCTGTTGTAACACACACACACACACACACACTCATATACAGTATGTCCGTGTTTCAGCTGAAGCGAGTGCATTGGCGTCACGCTGTCAGAGAGATTAAAATAGCGCGGGCGTCTCGCTGATGTCTCACCACCTTCTCTTATTGTTCGGATTGTTTTCATTTCATCTGTGCTGGGATCCGTTGGGCTCAGCCAATCAGGAGACGGTGCGTGTGAGAGGGATATGAATATGCATGAAATGGTAATTCCTGTTATATTTAAATGTGCTGGATGGCCCATAGCATTGGCTCCTGTTTGAGTGCTGTGTTTTTAACAGGGACACTGTGACTCTTTGCTGTGAGCTGTGGTGTGTATGAAGCGCGAGAGCCTTCAGGGTGATCAGAAATCTGTCTGCGCTCTCAGATAAACCAGTTCCGCTCTCTCGCCCCAGTCCATGCTCTTATCATGAGCAAACATGCGGCATGCGCTGCAGGATTCATTTATCTGTTTGTCTAATTATTATGCAGTGATTTATTTATGATTTTATTTATTTATTTATGCATTTATTTATTTATTGGTTTATGCATTTATTTATGTATTTATTTATGCATTTATTTATGCATTTATTTATTTGTTTATGCATTTATTTATGCATTTATTTATTGGTTTATGCATTTATTTATTGGTTTAATGCATTTATGTATGCATTTATTTAGTATTATTTTGTAGTTTCATTGAATAGTTTTTGTTTATATCATTTTTTTATTTTATGATTAGTGCCTTTAATTCTGGTTGTGGTTTAGATAAGTGCTTGCTGAAAAGCTTAATTTTCTCACTATTGCTGCACACGTTTTACATTAATATATGTAACATTAATAATGTTACACAAAAGTAATGTTGATTTTTTTTTTTTATTCATTGTTGTTCTTATTGGTTCTGAATATTTTCTAAATATTTCCAATCAGAGCAGAGTAGACCAATCACAACAGACTGGATCATTTGACCAATCAGAGCAGAGTAGACCAATCACAACAGACTGGGCCATCTGACCAATCAGAGCAGAGTAGACCAATCACAACAGACTGAGCCATCTGACCAATCAGAGCAGAGTAGACCAATCACAACAGACTGAGCCATCTGACCAATCAGAGCAGAGTAGACCAATCATAACAGACTGGGTCATCTGACCAATCAGAGCAGAGTAGACCAATCACAACAGACTGGGTCATCTGACCAATCAGAGCAGAGTAGACCAATCACAACAGACTGAACCATCTGACCAATCAGAGCAGAGTAGACCAATCACAACAGACTGGGCCATCTTGACCAATCAGAGCAGAATAGACCAATCACAACAGACTGAGCCATCTAACCAATCAGAGTAGAGTACACCAATCACAACAGACTGAGCCATCTGACCAATCAGAGCAGAGTAGACCAATCACAACAGACTGGGCCATCTTGACCAATCAGAGCAGAGTAGACCAATCACAACAGACTGAGCCATCTAACCAATCAGAGTAGAGTACACCAATCACAACAGACTGAGCCATCTGACCAATCAGAGCAGAGTAGACCAATCACAACAGACTGGGTCATCTGACCAATCAGAGCAGAGTAGACCAATCACAACAGACTGGGTCATTGACCAATCAGAGCAGAGTAGACCAATCACAACAGACTGGACCATCTGACCAATCAGAGCAGAGTAGACCAATCACAACAGACTGGACCATCTGACCAATCAGAGCAGAGTAGACCAATCACAACAGACTGGGTCATCTGACCAATCAGAGCAGAGTAGACCAATCACAACAGACTGGGTCATCTGACCAATCAGAGCAGAGTAGACTCTCAGAAAGGCGCGGTTTAGAGACAGTCAATCTCCAAACTAGCTGTTTTTAGACTCTTCTAGTAAAGAGCTGTTGCTGCAGGGTAAATTATGAGAAAATTAAAGTGTTGTTTGACCTTGGATGCATGTAAACCTATTATAGGAGACTCCAGAACAAAATTAGGAACCTTTCAAATCTCTCGCGGCCCATTTCTCTCAAACAGCATCATTTATGTAAATGTTTGCAAATCTAATATCTGTACACATGTGTAGCAGACCCACAAATAGCTTTCAATACAGATTATATCGCCGTCCTCTTCTCACGTCCCGTGTCCTGATGACTGTTGTGCTTTTGCATGTGATTTCTGTGTTTCTTCCATTCGTCCGTCCTCGCTTTAACTTCCTGTTATGTGTCGGTCTCTAACAGGTTCACGCTGGGCTCAGTTAGTCATTAATCAATGAAATCCACTTCTATTGTGTTATGAAGAATTTTTATGATGCTTTTTCAGTTGTTTTTGAAGCTTGACAGCCCAAGTGCTTATTTACTTCCATTAGGTAGAAAAAAGCAGCAAGGACACCAGCGTTAGACCTTCATACATTCAACTGAAAACTTAAAATAAAGGTACACTGTCACGACCACAAACACGAGCAATCAATACAGATGGTCTGAGGAGACGCAGGGGTCAGAGGTCACTGAGGAGCTGTCACTCACTCTCAGAATGAAAAGCAAAAAAATCAAGACAAGCAAAATGGTTGAAGGCCGATAAATACAATACAATACCATTTTTGACCAATAGGTGGCGCTGACACCTGTGTTCAGTGTTGGGTGACAATTACACACATAAAGTTTTGTGTCAGAATGTACAATCTTTCCTGAGATACAGCTTCAGATGCAGTTTGGCATTGTGCCATCAAATTTGTTGATTTGTTGATTTCAACTTCGAATACTCATTTCGACTATTGCCACGAAAAAGTAGGTTTTCAAAATGGCGGTTGGTATGGCAAGATTGGTATCTATTTTCTCGGCACGAGCCAAGGAATCTATTAAGACCAGTTTCGTTACAACAGGCTAATTTAATAAAAAGTTATTGCCATTTTATAAATCTCATAACTTTTGACCGCATGGTGGCGCTGTCTTGAAACTTTTTGAGTAAATTCGACACGAGACGCATTTTCTTCACACACAGACACAGTATGATATGAGTTGCAATCTGACATATTTTTCCACACCTTTTGATTGACAGGATACAATATAGAACAAAAAAATTGCTTATATTGTATGATAAATCGGTCCATAAGAAATGTTTTGTTAGCAGCAAATAATCATATTATACTGATTTCTGAAGGATCATGTGACACTGAAGACTGGAGTAATGATCCTGAAAATACAGCTTTGATCACATAAAAAAAAAGATTTTTTAAAATATATTAAAATAGAAAAGAGTTATTTTAAATTGTAATAATATTTCACAATATTACTGTTTTTTTTGTTGTATTTTTTATAATCAAATAAATGCAACCTTGGTGTGCAGAAGAGACTTCTTTAAAAAAAAAAAACTAAAAAACATTTTTTTAAACGTACCGATCCCAAACTTTTGAACGCCAGTGTATATGTATAGAACAAGATGTAGCAGTGTGTGATTTATTAAGCATAAATGTGCCGTCATCAACGTTTGCAGCACCTGTGATCAGGTTTTGTTTAACATACTGTATGCAAACACACATTTATGAACACCTAACTGCTTTTGCATGTTCTTCAGTGTTAGTGAGATTTATTTCAGCTGTGTCTGTAAGAGTTAGTTTTACACTGAAGTGTGAATCTAGAGCACTGAAGGATGCTGGGAGGATATAGAGACACCGAGTGTGTAAAATAGGCCAGAGAGAGAGAGCGAGTGTGTGTGTGTTTGTGTGTCGAGTCCTTTAGTTCTCCTCAACACACATTCACAGGGTCCAAAATGCCCGCCAACTATATTGTGAGTATAAATGGGCTCTGCTGAGTGTGTGACTGCCACAGAGTTCGTCTCCATATGTTGGTAACCATATGCTCATCATTTATTAGGAAAATGGCTTTAATTGAACTGTAAGAACAACAATGACGTGAGCAATTCAAACTAAAGACACAAAACAGTCTATCAGCAGTTTATCTAGATGAAGTCAACTAGCATTCAAAAATACAGTAAAAAATGTGAAATATTATTCCAATGTTAAACGGCTGTTTTCTATGTGAATATCTAGTAAAGTGTAATTTATTCCTGCGATCAAAGCTATATTTTCAGCATCATTACTTCTCACAACAAGCAACAAAAAATTAAGATTATTCACAGCAAAGAAAGCAAGAGAAGTGCTACACAGGGTGTAAAATCTCGGTGCTCTTTGGTTGCTCGGGATAATTGTACTCAAAAACAAAAAATACTCCAAGGCACTCGAATTGTGTAGAAAAAAAGTATAAAAAGCCTTTATTAAATCATGGCTTTTAACAATAAAATTGGTGACAGATACACCTACGCGTTGCGGCTATATGCCTTCGTCAGGGTGTGTGTAACAAACAGAGTTACAGGAACATTTTAAGTAGCAGTTAATTAATCAAATAGCAAACACCTGGTCACACTATGCAAGGCAACCTGAAGGGAGAACAATTTAAAGAATGGAATAGTATCTCACACATTGTGAAGTTGAATCAAACTCAATATAAAGAGAAAAAAAAAAATATATATATACACACGCACATACATACGGTATACATATATAAACACATATACATATATACATATATATACATACACACACATACATACACACATATGCACACATACATAAAAATAAAAATAAAAATTAAAAAAAAAAATTAAAATGAACAATTTCATCGATATCTTGAATACGGTATACAAATCAAAATAAACAAATCAATATTATATATTTAATGAGATAAAGTATTTTAGAACAAGTGACAATGATCAAAGTACACTAATCAGTTGATGTATACATCAAATAATATAATACATTTTATTGCACAAACTAATTAAGATTAGTTTGACACGTCCAGTTTGAGTGACACTGACTTGCGGTTTGTTACACATGTGTTGAAAAAAGCGCTAAATAATCCAAAAATGTGCATTATTTTATTTTTTATAATGCATAATACAGTATTTATGGTTGGGAAATGTTCTCGGCCAGCGCTGCTTGAAGTCCTCAGTGAAACGTCTTGATGTTGTGTTTTATTCCTTCTCTGTTGCAGGAGACGAATGAAATCGTGGCCATTAAGAAGTTCAAGGACAGTGAAGGTGTGTGTGATGCAGGATCTGCGTTCTGAACTCTTTTACTCATTATTCATCGCATAAAAGACCACCAAACATCATGATGCAGCTTAACTCATGAATATTAATGAGCTTGCACTGATGACACGCTCATATTCAAATTATAATCTCAACATGTATTGATCTGAAGAACAAATTTATACAATAGCATGTGTTCTATAAACATTCTAATATATCAAAATAATAAACAGGTTTAACTTAAAGTTATGGTTAGAAATGAATATGCATGTTTAAATAAAATAAGTTTTTTCACATCTTTATCTTTGTATTCGGTTCCAGTGTCACTTTCAGGGGTTATTATCGTTAACTAAAACTAATTTAAAACATTTTTGTTAACTGAAATGAAGCTGTAATAAAATAAAATAAAATATAAATATTAGATGTGAAACTCAAACTAAGTGAACATTAGAAATGTTGCCTAATTCTAATAAGTTTAAGTTTAAGCACTAAAATAAATAACACACAGTAAATAAAAAAACTAAAACTTATATATTATATATTTTTATTAAATAGTAATATTAAAGAGGCAAAAAGGTACATAACATTTCTAAGAATTAAACTACAATGAATTTGAAACTGAAAATATATTACTAACTAAACATCCTTTCTTTCTTTTTCTTTCTTTCTTTCTTTCTTTCTTTCTTTCTTTCTTTCTTTCTTTCTTTCTTTCTTTCTTTCTTTCTTTCTTTCTCCTAAAAGTTACACTAAAATTGAATGTACAAAAATAAAAGCCCTTTCAAAATATGAATAAAAAACTTTAATAGTATATAAATAATATTAAAATAACACGGGTTACTTTTAAAAGTAATGTTACTTTGCTTTACAACTTGATAACAAGTAACAAATAAATTGATTATCTTTTTTTTTTTAACAATAAAATGACTTGCTGTTTTTGTTTGTTAGGTTTGTATTGTATTTATATGATATTTGTATTTTTGTAATTGAATTTTTGCCATGAAAATAAAATAGCCTTGGATGCTGACATGGCACTAAATAAAACAATCTGAATCTGAACCTTAAAAAGCAACACATTTTTTCTAGGTTCTGTTACTTGCTCTGGTTGAGCAGAAATGAGCAGAAAACGAATGCATGTTACTTTTAACAAGAAACAATCCAAGGAGGCACTCGAGTCATTCGTTTTTTAGAAAAATACTTTTATTCTTTCATGGCTTAGATGTTAAAAGCAGGTGAGAAGCAACGGCACACGACGCGTTGCGGCCGATAGGCCTTCACCAGGTGTGTGTGTGTGTGTCTGTGTGTTCAGAGAATGAGGAGGTGAAGGAGACCACGATGCGTGAGCTGAAGATGCTCCGAACACTGAAGCAGGAGAACATCGTGGAGCTGAAGGAGGCGTTCCGGCGGCGGGGGAAACTCTACCTGGTGTTCGAGTACGTGGAGAAGGTGAGACGAGACCAGAGCCCGTCTACAGAGAGCCTGGACACTCCCTATTAAGTCCTATTGTACCGAATTGTGGTTGTAGTTCCACCAGAGCTCCACTGGGGGCGATCGAATGAATGGGAGTCTATGGAGCTCGACGCTAAATGTGTCTCTTTCACACGATTGCTGTTGAGAAATCTCAGGTTTGATTGTAGGTTTTGCAAGTTCAACATGGGTTATAGATTGAGAGTTGAATGAACAAGTACTTATGTCCTTTCGAGTTCTTACAGGTTGAGTTGTTGTTGCCCATAACACGCTAGCGTTCTGCTAATGATGCTGATTGGTCAGTGAAGGACTGATTACGACAGAAACACCGCTTGATGGCATCGTGGCGTCCGAAGCGGGAGAATGTTAAGGCGGACTGAACTCTTCTAGACGTGTGTTTACTGTGTCAGCTGTGCTGTCAATGCCTCGAGAGTAAAGAAAGTGCAGAGCGCGAAAGCACCAGTGACTGAAGGATTGCCGTAAAGCAGTATCTCTGCTCGTACGAGGTGTATGACGTCATTGATATTTAAAAGGACTTTTTAAAGCAAATAATTGACTGAGCAATGTGTAATTTCTTTGCATCTCCTTTACAACATTCAAATTACTAGACAAAAAATGATATCCTAAGAAAAGTGGAGTTTGAGGGGTATAGCTCCATAGACCTCCATTCATTCTGCACTCGTCCTGTGAGCGCCCTCATGTGGAGCCAGACTGGAACTGCACTCGTCCTGTGAGCGCCCTCATGTGGAGCCAGACTGGAACTGCTCTCGTCCTGTGAGCGCTCTCATGTGGAGCCAGAGTGGAACTGCACTCGTCCTGTGAGCGCCCTCATGTGGAGCCAGACTGGAACTGCTCTCGTCCTGTGAGCGCCCTCATGTGGAGCCAGTGTGGAACTGCACTCGTCCTGTGAGCGCCCTCATGTGGAGCCAGTGTGGAACTGCACTCGTCCTGTGAGCGCCCTCATGTGGAGCCAGAGCAGAACTGCACTCGTCCTGTGAGCGCCCTCATGTGGAGCCAGAGTGGAACTGCACTCGTCCTGTGAGCGCCCTCATGTGGAGCCAGAGCGGAACTGCACTCGTCCTGTGAGTGCCCTCATGTGGAGCCAGAGAGGAACTGCACTCGTCCTGTGAGCGCCCTCATGTGGAGCCAGAGTGAAACTGCACTCGTCCTGTGAGCGCCCTCATGTGGAGCCAGAGTGGAACTGCACTCGTCCTGTGAGCGCCCTCATGTGGAGCCAGAGTGGAACTGCACTCGTCCTGTGAGCGCCCTCATGTGGAGCCAGAGTGGAACTTCACTCGTCCTGTGAGCGCCCTCATGTGGAGCCAGAGTGGAACTGCACTCGTTCTGTGAGCGCCCTCATGTGGAGCCAGAGTGGAACTGCACTTGTCCTGTGAGCGCCCTCATGTGGAGCCAGAGCGGAACTGCACTCGTCCTGTGAGCGCCCTCCTGTGGAGCCAGAGGGAAACTGCACTCGTCCTGTGAGCGCCCTCATGTGGAGCCAGAGCGGAACTGCACTCGTCCTGTGAGCGCCCTCATGTGGAGCCAGAGTGGAACTGCACTTGTCCCGGGAGCGCCCTCATGTGGAGCCAGAGTGGAACTGCACTCGTCCTGTGAGCGCCCTCATGTGGAGCCAGAGTGGAACTGCACTCGTTCTGTGAGCGCCCTCATGTGGAGCCAGAGCGGAACTGCACTTGTCCTGTGAGCGCCCTCATGTGGAGCCAGAGCGGAACTGCACTCGTCCTGTGAGCGCCCTCATGTGGAGCCAGAGTGAAACTGCACTCGTCCTGTGAGCGCCCTCATGTGGAGCCAGAGCGGAACTGCACTCGTCCTGTGAGCGCCCTCATGTGGAGCCAGAGTGGAACTGCACTCGTCCCGGGAGCGCCCTCATGTGGAGCCAGAGTGGAACTGCAACCAGTTCAGAAGCCGGAAGTTTACTGAGTGGAAGTTCTCCCCGTATTAGACATTCTCTGACGAGATCTTCAGCCCATGCTCTTCTGATGGGGCTGTTAAAGCAACACCATGGAGCTTTTCCTCTGCGGTCGCCTTACTGGTTGGAAACTAAATTGTCGATTACCGCTATCGTAAATAATTTAGCCTAGTGTCACACGCTGTTTATCCAGCACCGGCTTTAGAATGAACGATGTCCACAGACAAGGTCGAGTATGTTACATGATTTCATGAAAGTGTGATGTATCGCGACATCAGAATTGAAGAAAAACAAAATAATGACTATTGTAACGCTTGACGTAAAGCAAGTCAAATTTGTAGTTTTCTCATGTCTCATTCGAACTACAGAAACACGACTCGATCTGGCAAACTTGCATAGCAGATATAGTGTGGTTATAGCAGATATAGTGTGTTTATAGCAGATATAGTGTGGTTATAACAGATATAGTGTGTGTGGTTATAGCAGATACTGTTTAGTGTGGTTATAGCAGATATAGTGTGTGTGGTTATAGCAGATACTGTATAGTGTGGTTATAGCAGATATAGTGTGTTTATAGCAGATATAGTGTGGTTATAGCAGATATAGTGTGTTTATATCAGATATAGTCTGGTTATAGCAGATATAGTGTGTTTATATTAGATATAGTGTGGTTATAGCAGTTATAGCAGATATAGTGTGTTTATAGCAGATATAGTGTGTTTATATCAGATATAGTCTGGTTATAGCAGATATAGTGTGTTTATAGCAGATATAGTGTGTTTATATCAGATATAGTGTGGTTGTAGCAGATATAGTGTGTTTATAGCAGATATAGTGTGTTTATATCAGATATAGTGTGTTTATAGCAGATATAGTGTGGTTATAGCAGATATAGTGTGTTTATAGCAGATATAGTGTGTTTATAGCAGATATAGTGTGGTTATAGCAGATATAGTGTGTTTATATCAGATATAGTCTGGTTATAGCAGATATAGTGTGTTTATATCAGATATAGTGTGGTTGTAGCAGATATAGTGTGTTTATAGCAGATATAGTGTGTTTATATCAGATATAGTGTGTTTATAGCAGATATAGTGTGTTTATCTCAGATATAGTGTGTTTATAGCAGATATAGTGTGGTTTTAGTGTGGTTATAGCAGATATAGTGTGGTTATATCAGATATAGTGTGGTTATAGCAGATATAGTGTGGTTATATCCGATATAGTGTGTTTATAGCAGATATAGTGTGGTTATAGCAGATATAGTGTGTTTATATCAGATATAGGGTGGTTATAGCAGATATAGTTAGCAGATATAGTGTGGTTATAGCAGATATAGTGTGGTTATATCAGATATAGTGTGGTTATATCAGATATAGTGTGTTTATAGCAGATATAGTGTGTTTATAGCAGATATAGTGTTTATAGCAGATATTGTGTGTTTATAGCAGATATAGTGTGGTTATGGCAGATATAGTGTGGTTATAGCAGATATAGTGTTTATAGCAGATATTGTGTGTTTATAGCAGATATAGTGTGGTTATATCAGATATAGTGTGTTTATAGCAGATATAGTGTGTTTATATCAGATATAGTGTGTGTTATAGCAGATATAGTGTGTTTATCTCAGATATAGTGTGGTTATAGTAGATATAGTGTGTTTATCTCAGATATAGTGTGTTTATCTCAGATATAGTGTGGTTATAGCAGATATAGTGTGGTTATATCAGATATAGTGTGGTTATAGCAGATATAGTGTGTTTATCTCAGATATAGTGTGGTTATAGCAGATATAGTGTGTTTATAGCAGAGATAGTGTGGTTATAGCAGAGATAGTGTGGTTATAGCAGAGATAGCAGAGATAGTGTGGTTATAGCAGATATAGTGTGGTTATAGCAGATATAGTGTTTATAGCAGATATAGTGTGTTTATAGCAGAGTGTAGCAATGTTCAGGGAAGAAGGAGGCGGGAACCGGCGAACGATCAAAATATAATTTATATAAATAAAACAAACAAACGAAAATACCACCAGCAGCCCCTCGCGGACGACTGCTGGCTACCGAAAATAAACATAAGGAACTGCCAGCAGCCCCTCGCGGACGACTGCTGGCTAAAATAAAATACAAAAACAAAACACAACTAAAATACAGGCCTGTTCCTCTCTCGATCATCAACGTCGTCGCGCCTCCTTTATGCTTCCGCTCCTCCGTGAGAGATGCGAGACCGGTGTGCCTCACAGGTGTTGCTCATTAGCAATCGCACCACCGGCCTCGCGCCGTTCTCTCACGTCCCTCGGCCGTCCTGTTCGCCACATACCCCCATCGCCCCTCACAGGCCGGGGGGTACCCACGAGCCTGTGCCTACTCCCCCCCCCGGCGGCGGCGATCCCGGGGGAGTATGGACAGACAAACCGAGGGAAACGGAGACGGAAGCATGAGGAGCGACAGATCGAGAGTGGGGAGAGAGGAAAAAAAAAAAAAAAAAAAAAACTTGGTCCGGTTCCCACAACGTGCTGCCATCTGGTCCCCCACCAGCTGTGCGCTCTCCTCCGCGGTGCCTGGCGGTGACGCTGGGTAGCCCTCGGTGGACGGCTCGACGCTCCTCCGCCGCCCGGTGGACGGCGACGGCTCCTCAGGTGCCTTGGGCAGACGGTAGGAGTCCCCCGCTCCCTGCTCCTCCCCTTCACTGGTGGACTGCAGCAGGCTCCGGCCCACGGCGAGCGGCGGCGACTCCTCCTCTCCCTCCCGGATGGCAGCCGCCCCTCCAATACCCAGGCGGCCGGCAGCGAGCTCGACCGTCCCACCGGCAACTCACTCCAGCGCCCCGCCTCGAGCGTCCCTGGCCGCGAGTCCCCCGCTCCCTGCTCCTCCCCTCGCTCGGCGGATGGCAGCAGGCTCCGGCCCACGGCGAGCGGCGGCGACTCGCGCACCATGCTCGATGGCACCGCGGATTCCCCACACCGGCGAGGACTCTCTGACAGCGCGTTCCTCCCTCTTCCCGGGTTTCGGCACCAGTGTAGCAATGTTCAGGGAAGAAGGAGGCGGGAACCGGCGAACGATCAAAATATAATTTATATAAATAAAACAAACAAACGAAAATACCACCAGCAGCCCCTCGCGGACGACTGCTGGCTACCGAAAATAAACATAAGGAACTGCCAGCAGCCCCTCGCGGACGACTGCTGGCTAAAATAAAATACAAAAACAAAACACAACTAAAATACAGGCCTGTTCCTCTCTCGATCATCAACGTCGTCGCTCCTCCTTTATGCTTCCGCTCCTCCGTGAGAGATGCGAGACCGGTGTGCCTCACAGGTGTTGCTCATTAGCAATCGCACCACCGGCCTCGCGCCGTTCTCTCACGTCCCTCGGCCGTCCTGTTCGCCACACAGAGATAGTGTGGTTATAGCAGATATAGTGTGTTTATAGCAGATATAGTGTGTTTATAGCAGATATAGTGTGGTTATAGAAGATATAATGTGTTTATAGCAGATATAGTGTGTTTATAGCAGAGATAGTGTGTTTATAGCAGAGATAGTGTGTTTATAGCAGATATAGTGTGTTTATAGCAGAGATAGTGTGTTTATAGCAGAGATAGTGTGTTTATAGCAGAGATAGTGTTTATAGCAGATATAGTGTGTTTATAGCAGAGATAGTGTGTTTATAGCAGAGATAGTGTGTTTATAGCAGAGATAGTGTTTATAGCAGATATAGTGTGTTTATAGCAGATATAGTGTGTTTATAGCAGAGATAGTGTGTTTATAGCAGAGATAGTGTTTATAGCAGATATAGTGTGTTTATAGCAGACATAGTGTGTTTATAGGACTGCAAAGCGAAGACAGAAGAGCCTTTCACCCTGTTACGACTTTATGAATCACTGATAAGATTTTGGAAACATTATTTTAAGGTAAAAAATGTTCCATTAGTGTTGCTTTAAAGGGATAGTTCACCCAAAAATGAAAACATGCACTTTTATGATGTATAGATGCACTTTGATGGACTTCAAAAAATATACCAATTTACTGCGATTATAAAGCTTGGAAGAGCCAGGACATTTTATAATATAACTCTGATTGTATCCGTCTGAGAGAAGAATGTCAAATAGACCTAGGATGACTTCAGGGTGTGTGTGTGTGTGTGTGTGTGTGTGTGTGTGTGTGTGTGTGTGTGTGTTGCAGAACATGCTGGAGCTGCTGGAGGATATGCCGAACGGAGCTGCGCCTGACAAGGTCCGGACGTACATCTACCAGCTGATCAAAGCCATTCACTGGTGCCATAAGAACGACATCGTACACAGAGGTGCGAGACCCCGGGAATAAAATCAATTATATAAAAAAAAAGTATTATATAATTTCATTTTATTCTTCATACACAGAGGTGTGAAAACACCTGTAATAAAATTAATTATATATATTTAAAAAAATAATGAATGATCTTTTAATTATATTAATTAATTGTATTTATTATGCACAAAATTACCACCTGTAATAAAATATTTCACATGCTGATTGTATAGATTTGTCTCTTTCGCTCTCTAGACATCAAGCCGGAGAATCTCCTCATCAGCTCTGACGACGTGCTCAAACTGTGCGACTTCGGTGAGTTTCTGCAGTCATGTGATCGTGAAGCTTTGGCCACACCCACAGTGAATCCTGATTAGCATTCTGTCCTGTGTGTGTGTGTGTGTGTGTGTGTGTGTGTGTGTGTGTGTGTGTGTGTGTGTTTGTGTGTGTGTGTGAGAGAGAGAGATTGAGAGTGTGTGTGTGTGTGTGTGTGTGTGTGTGTGTGAGAGAGAGAGTGAAAGTGTGTGTGTGTGTGTCTGTGTCTGTGTGTGTGTGTGTGTGTTTGTGTGTGTGAGAGAGAGAGAGAGTGTGTGTGTGTGTGTGTGTGTGAGAGAGAGAGAGAGAGAGAGAGAGAGGGTTTAGAGAGTGTGTGTGTGTGTGTGTGTGTGTGTGTGTGTGTGTGTGTGTGTGTGTGTGTGTGTGTGTGTGTGAGAGAAAGTGAGAGAAAGTGAGAGGGTGTGTGTGTGTGTGAGAGAGAGTGAGAGTGTGTGTGTGTGAGAGAGAGAGAGAGAGTGTGTGTGTGTTTGTTTGACTCATCGTCTGTCTCTCACTCCAGACTCGCTGTGAGACGCTCAGGCTGTTCTCCATTCTGCACATGTTCTCATTGTTTTACTGGGAAATGTAGCCGAACACACACACACAAAAAAAATGTATTTCTTTACAAATATTTCTCATGAAATGATCGAGCTGCAAACCATGTTAGATGGAAAAAAATGAAAGGAAACATTAGAAATATTGAAGCACTAAACTATAATAAACTTGGATAGTAATATTTTAAAAAAAAAATCCAAAATATATGAAGCCCATAAGGGGATATGTGGTGATAGAAACAAATATGTGATTATATTTCAATGCTTGAGCACAGACACACGTGAGATTACGAGTCCTCTGAGAAGCTGTGACTGTGATGTGAATATGCTAATCAGGGTTTCCTCCAATCAGACGCTCTCTGAGGCCTTCTGGTTTCTCTGGCAGGGTTTGCGCGGGATCTCTCTGAAGGAACCGATGCGAACTACACTGAGTATGTGGCGACCCGATGGTACCGCTCACCAGAACTGCTGCTGGGGTGAGTGTGTGTTTCTCTGGACATCAGCCTCACGGCGTACACTAATACCTTTTCATACACTGTCTTTCTATGTATAACAGTTCTGATAACGTATTACACCGGACTGTTAGACAGTCACAATAAAAAATAAACCGTAATTTTAAAAAAGCTGTGATTGCCAGCACTTTGCCGTCAAAAATACGGTAGCAACGTTATTGGTTTAACAGACTTAACTTAAAATTTACAGTAATAAACCGTATTTCATTATCTGATATAATGTTAATTTACCGACCTATTGAAGTATTAATATCTGTTTTGTACCATTGTAATACACTGACAACCAACATGATCAAAGCTCATCACAAGCAGGTTTTCCACAAGAAAGTTAATACATTAGTATAGAATATATTAATATAGAACAAACATTAAACACCATCATGGTAGCAGACATGACATTTTTAAAATGCAATAAACATTAATTTAACAACATTAAATGTAACATAAAACCCTAATGTACATAACTGATTAGGAAAAAACTATGAAGAAACAGTTATTTCAACAAAAATACATCAAATGAGAAGTGTCACACAGGGAATTGTGGGAATGTCAAATTACGGTTTTTCACTGTAAATTATACAATGAGTTGTTCTTTTTCTCTTTCAAAAACTGTAAATTTAACGGTATTTTACAGTAAAAGTACATTAAATGAACCATTGGATCTATCAGAGTTATTTACCGTATATAGTAAGGAAACTTTCTGTTAACCAATTAACAGTTTTTCACTGTAGCATTTTTACAGTATTTTACTGTTAAAATCACGATAATTTTTACAGTGTAATCATAGAATTTGCATCCGCTGTAATTCTGTGACTCTCTCTCTCTGTGCGTGCGTGTCCGTGCGTGTCCGTGCGTGTCCGTGCGTGTCCGTGTTTGTGTGCGTGTGTGTGTGCGCGTGTGTGTGTGTGTGTGTGTGTGTGTATGTGTGTGACTGTCTGTGTGTGTGTGTGTGTGTGTGTGTCTGTGTGTGTATGTCAATGACTGTGTGTGTGCATGTGCGTGAGTGTGTGTGTGTGTGTGTGTGTGTGCATGTGTGTATGTGTGCGTGTGTGTGCCTGTGTGTGTGTGCCTGTGTATGTTTGTATGTGTGCGTGTGTCCGTGCGCGCGTGCGTGTGTGTGTGCGTGTGTGTGTGTGTCCGTGTGTGTGCGTGTGTGTGCGTGTGTGCGTGCGTGTATGTGCGCGTGTGTGTGCACGTGTGCGTGCGTGTGTGCGTGTGTGTGTCCGTGTGTGTGTTTGTTTGTGCGTGTGTGTGTGTGTGCGTGTGTTTGTGTGTCCGTGTGTGTGTTTGTGCGTGTGTGTGTGTGTGTCAGGGCGCCGTACGGGAAGGCGGTGGACATGTGGTCAGTGGGGTGTATTCTGGGCGAGCTGAGTGACGGTCAGCCCTTGTTTCCGGGTGAGAGTGAGATTGACCAGCTCTTCACCATCCAGAAGGTCCTGGGACCCCTGCCGCCCGAACAGATGAAGCTCTTCTACAGCAACCCACGGTTCCACGGGCTACGGGTCAGTCTGTCTCACACACACACACACACACACACACACACACACACACACACACACACACACACACACACACACCATCTTAAAGGGACAGTTCACCCAAACATGAAGATTAGCCCATGATTTACTCACCCTGTAGTCATCCTAGTGTATATGACATTCTTCTCTCAGACGAACACAATCAGAGTTATATTAAAAAATGTCCTGGTTCTTCCAAGCTTTATAATCGCAGTGAATGGCTGATTCTGTTTTGAAGTCCATAGATGCACTTTTATTGAGTTCAATCTGATGGTTGCATTGTTTGCTTTTCACTGCCATTATAAAGCTTGGAAGAGCCAGGACATTTTTCAATATGGTTCCAATATAGCTCTCACTGTGTGTGATTCAGCAGTGCACGTTATTTTATAAGACTCTTGTGTGTGTAGTTTCCCTCAGTGAGCCATCCACAGACGCTGGAGAGACGATACCTCGGGATCATCAGTCCAGTCATGCTCGACCTCATGAAGGTAAGAGACACACACACACACACACACACACACACACACACACACACACACACACACACACACACACACACACACACAGTCCTGCTCGACCTCATGAAGGTAAGAGACAAACACACACACACACACACACACACAGTCTGCTCGACTTCATGAAGGTAAGAGACACACACACACACACACACAGAAACACACACACACACACACACACACACACACACACACACACACACACACACACACACAGTCCTGCTCGACCTCATGAAGGTAAGAGACACACACACACACACACACACACACACACAGTCTGCTCGACTTCATGAAGGTAAGAGACACACACACACACACACACACACAAACACACACACACACACACACACACACACACACACACACACACACACACACACACACACACACAGTCCTGCTCGACCTCATGAAGGTAAGAGACACACACATACACACAGAGTCCTGCTCAACCTCATGAAGGTAAGAGACACACACACACACACACAGTCCTGCTCGTGTGTGTGTGACTAATGGCGGTTCATTCATCTCACACACTCGTTTACTGGGGTTTCCATTCGCTTGCACTTCATTCGTGTTTACCTGACGATAGAATCAGTTGGTAAAGCTTATAAACCACACTTCACTTGTGTTTTAGTTCCTGTGAGGGCATCAAGACACACAGATACTCAACATGTTGTAGCGTGTGTGTTAGCGAATGACTAGCTTCATTAGGTGAAAGTGTCATTTCATCACTGCGATAATTATATTTTCATCACAGTGATTTCCTTGTTTGTGCAGATGAATCCTGCTGCTAATAATCCTGATATTGCTGTCATTAAACTATCCTCCTGAAAACACGCCGCTTGTTCTGTCATGTCTTTTATTAAAGGATGAGTCATGCGTAAAACAGTTATCTGCAACAAATGAGGTTTAGGACATTGTGGTAATAATGCTAGCGGTGTTCTTGTGTGATGGGCTTGTTGAAGCTTGCTTCCTCTAGAGGATATTAATAGATGTTTGTTGGGTAATATATATATATATATATATGCAAAAAAAACATAATGGTTCTAAAAACAAGTTAAATATGTGTATTTGTATATATATATATACAAATACACATATTTAACTTGTTTTTAGAACCATTATGTTTTTTTTTGCATCATGATATGGAATAGAAACAAGTTTTTCTCATTACTATAATGTGATACATTTAATTATATGTTGATTTAATTAAAATGATTATTTTGCAAAATTTTTATACATAATACAATATATAAAGTATGTGTGTGTATATATATATATATATATATATATATATATATATATATATATATATAATTTACTGTATTATAATAATGAGAAAAACACTTGAGAATAATGACCTCAAAGAAAACAACTCAAAATAAAATTTATTAAGAAAAATATCCAAATGCATAAAATATGCTTTCTTTATGCTTATATATGCTATTTTTTAAATATATTTTTTTAATCTGTGACCTTGTTTTCATGTTTCATGTATATATATATAATCCTACATTTTATTACCGAAAAGCAAATAAATCTTTCTCATTAATAATTTTATATAAATATATATACATATATATTTGTAATTATTTGTATTTTGAGTATATTTATCTCATGTAGCAGTGGTTGTTCTGGCTTTAGTTAAATTTGTTAATTTCAATTCAATTCACATTTACTTGTGTAGCGCTTTTCACATCGTTTCAAAGCAGCTTTAAGTAAATGCATGAGTCCACATTACAATTTAATTTATATTACAATTTAAGTGTATTTATATTACATTTTGATGATAATTCATAATAATTGAAATATATAAATGTTTGATTACATTCTACAATATAATACAAAAAAGTATAGTAAAATATTGCAAGTAAAAATGTTCCAATGCATTTTTATTAATGAGATTAACTATAATGTGCTTAGTTTCATGAAAATAAGGTGGGGGGAAAAAAGAAACGACTGGACATCCTCTTGTTAGATTTAGATTATCCCTGTGAAGTGTTTTTGTTTGAGAGATCTACCATTGTGGTTTTATCCTTTCAGAACCTGTTGTTGTTGTACCCGAACGAGCGCTATCTGACAGAACAGAGTCTGAACCATCACGCCTTCCAGACTCAGCGCCTGACGGAGCGCCCCGGCCCGCTCACACCCACTCCCATCCGCTCGTCCAAGAGGAAGCCCCTTCTGGACAACAGCGCCCCCAGCAGGTCAGGAGGAGCCACTCAACCGCACTGGGAGACTGTATACAAGCCCATCATGTGGTTAACCATTCAATAGTTCAAAGAGTAGTATGGTAGATTGTGTGATCCTATTTCCTATCCTACTTCACTTTTCATCTTGAAAATAGTCATTTTTCATTTTTAAACCCTTTTTGTGTAGGTTTTGGCTACTTATTTAATTTAGATTCGTCATACTTCAAATCAAGGTCACATCAACTTAAATGGAAAGGCAATTTGAATGCATTGCATTATGGAATACAGAAGATTACACAGTGTGCTCTGGTTGTAATCTGCACATTTTTGCAATGTTTAGTAGGTCATCCAGTATTCCACGCATGAAAATACTGTGCACCAAATGTTCAATATTGGGGGGAGGGCATGTGTTATGTTCAGTTAATTGAGAAAGAAAACACATGTGTAACAGTATATTGGATCCGTACATTCGGTCTTATAAAAAAGGGACAGCCTAATATACCTGCTACCAAATAATGAGATAATATAAAAAATATCTTTATGGCAGTTTTCCTCATGGTATCAATGTCATAATTGTGGCCAGTGAAAATGAAAACTTTTGAAAACCACTAGCCACATTGGCTGCGGAGTAAAATAGAGAATGTCAAGCCCTGATTGGGAGTAAATAAAACTAGGGGAAAAATGGATTTGGGGATCTATTTTAATAGGCTAACGTATACACCGGGACGAATATCGGCGTGCGTTATTCGCCAGCGTTTTTCAACGCGTTTTTTGTGTTCACACCCAAGCGATTTTCGCTGACGATGAGCCGAGTGAACATGCAAATTCATTCCCTGACATTAGATGGCGCTTAACATAAAACAGAAATACCCCGGTACACAAGGTGGCGCTGCACAACTTTACGCTTCTGACACTCGCTTGTCACTCAGAAGAAGAGAGCAAGTATTTACGCGTTTATCATTTAGCTCTTTATGCTCCGACTCCAACGAGATCAACAGCTCTACATTCTTCCTCGATTTCTTCCCGGCAGTGTAGACGCTAGCGTATATCTTCTTCGCCGTTACGTATGTGTGCTTGGCAAGACCGTTTTGTGTTTGAGCGCCCCCAAGTTGTGTTTTACTGTAACTTCAGAAGCTCCAGACACGTGAGCAAAAGCGCCAATCTCATTGGCGCGTCAAACCAAAAAACGAACCCGAGGCGTTTTTTAAAAAATGACGCTTTTACGCGTGGCGTTTTTCGCATCGGTGTGCACACTCGCATTGGCGCTCTTTGTTTAGTCACAAGGCGTTAAACGTCTGCGAATATCGCGCGCGAAATTCATCCCGGTGTGAACAGGCCTTAAGCATCAAAAAAGCACTTTTCCTCAAACATTATGTGTTCAGTCCACTTGAGCTATCAATCTGATTATAAACTGAATATCTGTGTGCATGTAAGCTTAGTTAGTGTTGCTTACAGTCACTCAAGTTTGCATGCTTTCATTTCTAATGGGTTTTTAGGGGTCACGTTGTCAAGAGTTCAAGTCATCATCGCTCAAACAGTCGTGACTGCTCCAGTCTGCCCCGTCATGGGCACGAAGACCTCCACCCTCCCAGCTCCGAGACGTTCCTGAATGGGTCGGTCCAGTCCGCCAACAGCCTGAGCCCAGTCATACACCCTAAATCCTTCCAGCCGCTCAACCGCTCGGCGTCGTGCGGGAAAGACCTCCAGCATGCTAAAGAGCCCAAATCAAAATCGGGCGATTTTGACTTCGGCAAACCAGCTGACGGTCCCGGCGCCAAATACCTGAAATCCAACACGCCCCGTTCCCAGAACCGTCATTCCTTTGTGGAGGGCAAGACCGGCACACTCACGGGCGACCGGGAGAAACAGAGCCGTCACGGATACAGCGAATTGAACACGTCGTCGTCCTCTACCGGAAAGGGATCGTCCTCATACCTGAGTTTGTCTAAGAGTCACGGAGTGCTTAGTGACGCCAAATCCGTGAGTAACCTCAGCGATATGCGACTACACCCGGACGACCCATCCGGATCGCCCCGCTACTTCCCCAGCAGCTGCTTGGATCTTAACATGAACCTGAACTTGGCGGCTCCGGGAAGCCCGTCAATGCAACACGGGGGACACAGTCCCGCTGTGGGACGTCGAAGCAAACTGGAACGGGACGGAAGCACGGTTGAGCCGTCCAGCCGGCGCTCCTCGTCACGACAAAAGAGCGACGGGAACCCTGTGGATCCACTTGACTCCGGAGCGGGACTGTCTCTTTCAGCTCCGCAGGAGTTCCCCTACGGCTTGGGCTACACCAGTCCGTTCTCCTCGCAGCAGCGCCCGCACAGGCACTCGATGTACGTGAGGAGGGAACGCGGGCGTCCCCATGGGGGCGAGGCGGGCGGATTGGTGGTGGGACAGGGGATGCCCAACAGGGCCAGTAGTTTACAGCTACTGACCCCTCAGCTACAGCACCGGACCCTGCCGAGACACATGGGCAGCGCCGTGTCACGGGACGCAGAGTTAGACGACATTAGGGTCAGTCCATACCTCTTTTATTTAAAGGGATAGTTCACCCAAAAATGGAAATTAGCCCATGATTTACTCACCCTGAAGTCATCCTAGTGTATATGACATTCTTCTTTTAGACGAATACAATCAGAGTTATAGTAAAAAATGTTCTGGTTCTTCCAAGCTTTATAATGACAGTGAATGGCTGTTTCTGTTTTGAACTGCTTTCTGATGCCTGTAAGCAGTTGTGAGGTGTGTAGAGTGGGTTCAGTGCTCGGGGTCGTACACCGGACGCGCACTTTCTCAGTTTATGGCCGTCAATATTGTTATGTTTAAGGACATTATGAAATGAAGATAATGTCTGTACTATGTTATGATTGTACAGTACAGTTAAATACAGTTGTTGAATTGTACAACACTTTACCTCAGGGCGTTCGTTAACTGAATTAATTGAGAATCTCTCCTGAAAATCCGATAACATCAGCGATTTTCATCCACGCATCTGATTTCTGTAAATGAATGTAAAACTTAATGGATCTTGCAGCACAGGGTGAAGTCAGTATATACATTAATGAAGATATGAGACAAATATAATGTAAATTTAATATAAAACTATGTAAATGGTGCTCGAATGGCGCTGTCGGTGTGTGTACACTCACTAATAGAAAACAATGTGTTTGAATTGTAAAGACGTGGCGCTGCGCTTCTCGCCGGTGTGTGTCCCCCTTAAGACGTGTGTCGTGTAAATATTACGCATCTGTTCCGAAGCTTATCGAGCTATCTATCTATCTATCTATCTTTCTATCTATCTATCTATCTATCTCTTGTCTATCTATCTATCTATCTATCTATCTGTCTATCTATGTGTTATCTATCTATCTATCTGTTTTCTATCTAACTATCTGTTATCTATCTATCTATCGATCTATCTATCTCTTGTCTATCTATCTCTTGTCTATCCATCTATCTATCTATCTATCTATCTATCTATCTATCTATCTATCTATCTGTTATCTCTATCTATCTGTCTATCTCTGTCTATCTATCTATCTATCTATCTGTTATCTATCTATCTGTTATCTATCTATTCATCTATCATCTATCTATCTATATATCTATCTATCTATCTGTTATCTATCTATTCATCTATCTATCTGTTATCTATCTATCTATCTATCTATCTATCCATCTCTCTCTTGTCTATCTATTCATCTATCTTTCTATCTATCTATCTATCTATCTATCTCTCTCTTGTCTATCTATTCATCTATCTATCTATCTATCTATCTATCTATCTATCTATCTATCTATCTATCTATCTGTTATCTATCTATTCATCTATCTGTCTATCTATCTGTTATCTATCTATCTATCTATCCATCTCTCTCTTGTCTATCTATTCATCTATCTTTCTATCTATCTATCTATCTATCTATCTATCTATCTCTCTCTTGTCTATTTGTTATCTATCTATCTGTCTGTCTGTCTATCTGTCTGTCACATCTAATCATAATCTAGGTTGTGTGTGTACAGTATGAGGTCTAAGAATGTGGTCTAGGTAGGCAGCTCACTAGTGTTTGGAACAGATCGTGTGTGTGTGTGTGTGTGTGTGATCATATGAGTGTGTGCTGAGCGCTTTATGCTTCTCCTGCTCTCATCTCTCCATAAACAGAGCGACCCGGCGGCCGCAGAGGTCAGTCACACGCGACCTTTAACCCGGGAGTCCACACGGGACAACACCACCAGCTTTCACACACCACGGCAAAAAAGCGAGGTCCGCACCATCCTGCTTCCTCTCTCTCTCTCTTTCCCTCCCTCTCTCCATACTCCCCATTCTGCTGCCCATCTTCCTATTGGCTTTGCTCTCTCATTCTTGAAGGTGGCATTTCGGTTGTGTTTCCTTTTGTTTGGAGTTTATGCAGAGGGGAAGCCGTCAGTGTTCATGCCACATAATGTGCGTAGTGTTGCACTGAGCACTTGTTGAGCTTGAAACACGTGTGTGACGAATGTTGATGCTGCAGGGAGGAGTGTATCACGAGCAGCTCGCGGATGACAGCGGATCCGCCAAAGAGAACCGCATGATGTACGCCGAATCTGTGCCGAGACGGGTCGGGAGCTTCTACAGGGGTCAGTCAAATCCTGATGGCATTTTAATTAGTGCTGGGCAACGATTAATCGCATGCAAAATAAAGATTTGTGTTTACATAATATGGGCCGTATCTCGCACCCAGCGCAATTGACTTTGTACACGACGCACGCTTTCTGTTCCCCATACGGAAGTCTTACAGCGCTCCCATTGTCATCAAGAAAACAGTTTTTACTGCAATATAGTCATTATATATAGTCACAATATCTGTCTGTTAATACATGCAAACTATGTTGGGAGAACAATAAAAAAAACAGCAAAAAAAATAGCACTTTGAATAAAAAGAAACAAAACTGTTGTTGTTGGAAGAGAGAGCAAGTGAGAAGTCATGCAATAGTTACAACGACAATATCGTTTTTTGTAACACTTTATTTTAAATGTCACTTGTTCCAGGTCTCACTTTTTCTCCACTCTCTCTGTGTTCATGTTTGTGTTTTCACCAGTGCCGTCACCCAGACCCGATAACTCGTTCCACGAGAGTTCAGGGGTCACGCTAGACAACAGCCACAACATACACCAGCCGACCTATGACCCCTGGTGAGGATGAAGCACTCACACTCTGTTTTTCATCTTCTGGAAATATGTTGCATTTAAAAAATACATATACTACTATTATTTGGCTCCACCAAAATTTTATTTAAATTTAAAAAAAATCTGTGATAACAATATATAATAGAATAAGTTTCCAGTGCTTGGAATATTCAAATCAAGGAATAAATACATTTTGGTGGATGTTTTTAATTTTATAGAAATTATGCAATAAAGGCATTTTTCTGACTCTTGAGTACCTTAGAAGTGAGGCAGAAAATATAAAAGAACTGATTGTTTCTATTAAGGTAAAATCTGTAGGTTGAGCAGACTAAAAACTTTAAAAATATTTTTGTTACTTGAAATAAAACGTTAACTGAAATAAAATAAACATTTTTATTTATTTATTATATTTTATTAATATTGCCAACATTTCTATTTTTCTTTTAGTTTAAAGAGGCTACATCTAGAATTCAGAAACGCTTGTTATTAGCGACACCGGTGGCCGTTAAGTGAACTGCAGCAGCAACTTATAACTAAATATAAAAAAAATAACTTAAAAAAAATAACTAAAACTAACAATGAAAAAATTAAATCAAACGATAAAATAAAACGATAACAAATAAAATAAAAACTAATTAAAATAACAGATACACAAAAAATGACAAACATTTAACTGAAATTCAAACAAAAACTGAAAATTTAAAGTAGAAGCTAATTCAAAATGTGAATAGAAATAATAGTCTACTATAATGCCAGATTGTAAGCATCAGTGTTATTGACATTGTGAGTGTGTTGTTTGATGAGGACGGGGTCTGAGATGCTGGACGTGAGCCCTCCTGAACCCACCAAAGAGAAAGAGAAACAAGGCTTCTTCAGATCCATGAAGAAGAAGAAGAAGAAGCCACAAACCGTGAGTGTGTGTGTGTGTCTGTGTGTGTCTGTGTGTGTGTGTGTGTGTGTGTGTGTGTGTGTGTGTGTGTGTGTGTGTGTGTGTGTGTGTGTGTGTTTGTTTAATGTATCACAGGTGAATGTGTGTGAGTGAATAGTAGAGTCTAAACCCGGTCCGTAAACGAGAGTCTCTCACCCGACTCAACCGCTCTGACATTTTAATCCGACAGCTCATCAATTCTGTTTTTATTTATTCCCCTTATTTCATTACAAACACACATGCTGTTATATTTTTCTGTAGAAATTTAGAATATTCACTCTGCTCTTTTCTATGACAAGATCTGTAAATCTCCAAAAAGCAGAATAGAACCACCATAAAAGTCCTATTTTATTCTATTCTATTCTGTTCTATTCTATTCTATTCCAAATCTTTTGAAATCATATGATAGCTTTGTGTGAGGAATGGTCAAAAGATTGGAATAGAATATAATAGACGGCATAGGCATTTATCTAGGCATTTATTATTTTTATTTTGTATGATTATTTATAAACCCTAATCAATATTAAATTGTTTCTAGAGAGTTAAAATCTCATTTTTTTGTGGGTTATTATTGTTAACAAAAAAACATTAAAAAACATTGTTTTTATTTTCAATAAAATAAACATTAGCTGAAATAAAATGAAACATTATTAAAAAAAAATATATATATACTTATTTTATTTCAGCTAGTTGCCAAGGCAACATTTCTATTTTTTACTTGAATTACTAAAATATCTAAAACCTAAATATCTAAATAAAAACATATATAACATATATAAACATATAAATACTTCAAATAAAAAATGACTAAAAATTCCACTTAAATGGAAAACATAAAACTAAAAACTAACACTATTTAATTGGATTCATCATGATATGAACCCTTTTATAATTGAAACAATTTATTTATTTTATTTGTAATAATGAATTGCAAACCGTATCCCGATACAAAGACATGATGGAAAGTGTAGTCGGGTGGCAGATCTCCAGTATTGGGTCTCAGTGTGAGTTTTGTGTCTCTTGTATTGCAGACAGACACTGAAGAGCAAGTTCCAGTCATGAGAAAAGCCCTCTTTCCTCTTTTTCACTCTCAGAGGAGCTTCACGAGGAGCTCCTCTGAGAGAGTGCGTCCCCTAGTGGCCACACCAATGGTATACACCAGTCTCCATACATACGCCTCTAACACGCCGCCAACTAAACCGCTAATCTCGCTGCATGAATTAACAACACTAATCGGTTATGTTGAAGTGGGCTGGGTATTTGTCTCCTCATTGGTTGTCAGATCTGTAATGTCATCTGAGACTCACTCCACAAATGATGGACGCATGACTTCATATTTGCATTCTGTGATTTGCATGTGAAAGAATTTTCCATTTGAGTTTGATCTAGCAAATGCACAGAAACAAGACTGAAGTAAAATACATGAGGGTGAAACTGATGAAATAATTTTCCCCCAAAATCAGAAGAAAACAAAGTAATTAATCATTTTTATAATTTTTTGACATCATTTATGATATTTTTAAAAACATTTTCTCCCCAATTTCTCATTTCCGAAATTCTAAAAATAACACTTTATTGTAAAGTGTAAGTGATATGTAAGTTGTATTTAGGGCTTTTCACACTGCACTTTACTTGCTTTTAACCCAGGGTAAAGGACCGTTTCACACTTGTAATGTAGAAGCAAGGTTAGCACCGCTTTTAACCCCGGGTAAAGGACCGTTTCACACTTGTAATGTAGAAGCAGGGTTAGCATCGCTTTTAACCCCGGGTAAAGGACCGTTTCACTCTTGTAATGTAGAAGCAGGGTTAGCGCAGCTTTTAGACCCGGGTAAAGGACCGTTTCACTCTTGTAATGTAGAAGCAAGGTTAGCACAGCTTTTAACCCCGGGTAAAGGACCGTTCCACACTTGTAATGTAGAAGCAGGTAGCACCGCTTTTAACCCCGGGTAAAGGACCGTTTCACACTTGTATTGTAGAAGCAGGGTTAGCACCGCTTTTAACCCCGGGTAAAGGACCGTTTCACACTTGTAATGTAGATGCAAGGTTAGCACAGCTTTTAACCCCGGGTAAAGGACCGTTTCACACTTGTAATGTAGAAGCAGGGTTAGCACCGCTTTTAACCCCGGGTAAAGGACCGTTTCACTCTTGTAATGTAGAAGCAGGGTTAGCGCAGCTTTTAGCCCCGGGTAAAGGACCGTTTCACTCTTGTAATGTAGAAGCAGGGTAAGCACCGCTTTTAACCCCGGGTAAAGGACCGTTTCACACTTGTATTGTAGAAGCAGGGTTAGCACCGCTTTTAACCCCGGGTAAAGGACTGTTTAACACTTGTAATGTAGATGCAAGGTTAGCACCGCTTTTAACCCCGGGTAAAGGACCGTTTCACACTTGTAATGTAGAAGCAGGGTAAGCACCGCTTTTAACCCCGGGTAAAGGTCCGTTTCACACTTGTAATGTAGAAGCAGGGTAAGCACAGCTTTTAACCCCGGGTAAAGGACCGTTTCACACTTGTAATGTAGAAGCAGGGTAAGCACAGCTTTTAACCCCGGGTAAAGGACCGTTTCACACTTGTAATGTAGAAGCAGGGTAAGCACCGCTTTTAACCCCGGGTAAAGGACCGTTTCACACTTGTAATGTAGAAGCAGGGTAAGCAAAGCTTTTAACCCCGGGTAAAGGACCGTTTCACACTTGTAATGTAGAAGCAGGGTAAGCAAAGCTTTTAACCCCGGGTAAAGGACCGTTTCACACTTGTAATGTAGAAGCAGGGTAAGCACCGCTTTTAACCCCGGGTAAAGGATCTTTCCACACTTGTAATGTAGAAGCAGGGTAAGCACCGCTTTTAACCCCGGGTAAAGGACCGTTTCACACTTGTAATGTAGAAGCAGGGTAAGCAAAGCTTTTAACCCCGGGTAAAGGACCGTTTCACACTTGTAATGTAGAAGCAGGGTAAGCAAAGCTTTTAACCCCGGGTAAAGGACCGTTTCACACTTGTAATGTAGAAGCAGGGTAAGCACCGCTTTTAACCCCGGGTAAAGGATCTTTCCACACTTGTAATGTAGAAGCAGGGTAAGCACCGCTTTTAACCCCGGGTAAAGGACCGTTTCACTCTTGTAATGTAGAAGCAGGGTTAGCATCGCTTTTAACCCCGTGTAAAGGACCGTTTCACACTTGTAATGTAGAAGCAGGGTAAGCTAAGCTTTTAACCCCGGGTAAAGGACCGTTTCACTCTTGTAATGTAGAAGCAGGGTTAGCACCGCTTTTAACCCCGGGTAAAGGACCGTTTCACACTTGTATTGTAGAAGCAGGGTAAGCAAAGCTTTTAACCCCGGGTAAAGGACCGTTTCACACTTGTAATGTAGAAGCAGGGTAAGCAAAGCTTTTAACCCCGGGTAAAGGACCGTTTCACTCTTGTAATGTAGAAGCAGGGTTAGCACCGCTTTTAACCCCGGGTAAAGGACCGTTTCACACTTGTAATGTAGAAGCAGGGTAAGCAAAGCTTTTAACCCCGGGTAAAGGACCGTTTCACACTTGTAATGTAGAAGCAGGGTAAGCAAAGCTTTTAACCCCGGGTAAAGGACCGTTTCACACTTGTAATGTAGAAGCAGGGTAAGCACCGCTTTTAACCCCGGGTAAAGGATCTTTCCACACTTGTAATGTAGAAGCAGGGTAAGCACCGCTTTTAACCCCGGGTAAAGGACCGTTTCACTCTTGTAATGTAGAAGCAGGGTTAGCACCGCTTTTAACCCCGGGTAAAGGACCGTTTCACACTTGTAATGTAGAAGCAGGGTAAGCACCGCTTTTAACCCCGGGTAAAGGATCTTTCCACACTTGTAATGTAGAAGCAGGGTAAGCACCGCTTTTAACCCCGGGTAAAGGACCGTTCCACACTTGTAATGTAGAAGCAGGGTAAGCACCGCTTTTAACCCCGGGTAAAGGACCGTTTCACTCTTGTAATGTAGAAGCAGGGTTAGCACCGCTTTTAACCCCGGGTAAAGGACCGTTTCACACTTGTAATGTAGAAGCAGGGTAAGCACCGCTTTTAACCCCGGGTAAAGGATCTTTCCACACTTGTAATGTAGAAGCAGGGTAAGCACCGCTTTTAACCCCGGGTAAAGGACCGTTCCACACTTGTATTGTAGAAGCAGGGTTAGATTAACTTTTTGGTGAGATATTAATACAATAATAAAAAACGTAAAGCTGTAAATTTCTGCAAAGCTGCTTTGAAAAGTATTGTGAAAAGCACTATATAAATAACCTTGAATTGAAAACATTTTGAATAAAGTGGTGGAATGATTTTATCCAGAGTCATCAGAAATCAGGAATCAGATTTCTTGGATCCAGTGATGGTGAACATGAGGATGTTGTGTGAAACACCATCAGTGTTTTTACTGTGTCTAATCTGGTTCATAATAATAATAATAATCATAATAATCATAATAATAAAAAGTAATATTAAAGGTGCATTGTGTAATATTTAGGAGGATCTGTTAACAGAAATGCAATGTCATATACATAACTATGTTTTCAGTGGTGTGTAAAGACCTTACATTATGAACCGTTATGTTTTTATTACCTTAGAATGAGCCATTTCTCTCTACACACTCCGTGGGTCCTCTTACAGCGACGTGTTTCTACGGTGGCCCTGAACGGACAAACGTGTTTCGTCACTCTGTTGTTCTTCATGCAAAGAAGCTGCTAAAGTCAGCGAATAAAACACTAACACAATGATGAACAAGTAACAATAATATTCGCAATAACATTGTTTTACTGAATAATTAAGTAAACTTAATTTCTTAATTTACCTTTGTAAAGAAACCTCATTGCTTAACTGCTACTCTCTGCTGTCTCAGACGTCGACATCACTTCCTGTTGGCCACTGTAACTTCTGTTGGGTGCAATTCACAACCTCACCACTAGATGCCGCTAAAAACCACACACTGCACCTTTAAAAATATGTTTGTGCTTCTCTCCTGGGCTGTCGCTCTCTGCTATTTTGGCTGTTAGTTGTTATGTTGAAACGTGTGGATGATTGACAGCTCTGTAACGCGTGATTGGTCAGGTGCCGAGCGAGGGCCCGGATCCGGTGCTGATCCAGAAGACGTCGCGCTCATACGCACACCAGGGCAGCAGACATCGCACTCGCAGCCGGGACCGGGAGCGCAGCCGGGAGAGAGAGAGAGAGCAGGATCAGGAGCGCGAGCGGGACGCCGACTGGCCGATAGAGAGAACGCCTGACACACACTCTCAGGTACAGAGGACCTTACGCTCAAGTCAATGCACATTTATATGTATATACCTTTCACAATGCACATCATTTCAAAGCAGCTTTACAGAAAATCCAAGAGTCCACGTTACAATTTACAGTGTCTAAGTAATGCATTTCAGAAATGTACATTTACAAAATCACACTCTTAAAAATAAAGGTTCCAATATAGGGGTCATAGAAGAACCATTTCGGTTCCCAAAAAACCTTTTAGTGAATCGTTCTAAAAATAACAATTTTTTGAACATATTAATAATCTAAAGAACGTTTTTCCACTATAAATAAACTTTTGTGGAACAAAATGGTTCTTTAAGGAGTCAATGATGCAGATAAAGAACCATTACATTACATTTAACAGAATGATTATTTATCTTACACAAACCTTTCTCAAAGTTAATAAAACATTGATGTTTGAACTGACACTAGGAGGAATGAGCGGCCAAATCATCTCAGAAAATGGTTATTTTTAGAACGATTCACTAAAAGGTTTTTTGGGAACCAAAATGGTTCTTCTGTGACCCCTATTTTGGAACCTTTATTTTTAAGAGTGCACAGTTAGCGAAAAATGTACTCATTTAAACCATGTAGTAATTTTATGCAGGACCTCTTTACATTCATGTATATCAATAGTGAGTGACTAATGGAACTAAAGCCTTATTCGGACGGGACTACTGTAACATCGTCTTTATCACCAGAGTTATATCATCCCGTCTGAATGTGCATCTCAGTGATCATCACAGACAATATCAGTAAAGATTACGCACACTTTTATCTTCAGTTTATGAGTATACAGAAATAATGTTCTCAGGGACTCAAAGTGCTAATACCGGAGTTCTCCTTTAATATTACAGACGTCCTGTGGTAAAATGACATTACTGCGCCTAAGTTAATCCTGTCCGAGTCATATTTGTGAGATTCTCCTATATTTGATCATAATTTGATTGAATTACCGCATGATCAATCACAAATATGAACAAACTTCTATTAAATGGAATTCTGTTTGTGTGTGAACTGTACGCTGTGAAACACGGTTTATTCATGTAGCACCTTTAAAAAACAGCGCTTTATAGAAAAGCTGCATTTATTTGATCAAATAAATATCGCAAAAACAGTAATATTGTGAAAAAGTATTACAGCTTAGAATGTATACTTTATTTTTTAATAAAGTGTCATTTATTAAAACAAAAATTTCAGCATCATTACTCCAGTCTTCAGTGTCACATGATCCTTCAGAAATCACTCTAATATGATGATTTGATGCTCAAGAAACATTTATGATTATTATTAATGTTGAAAATATTTTTGTGGAAACATTTGTTTTCAGGATTCTTTGATGAATAGAAAGTTCAAAAGAACAGCATTTATTTGAAATTGATTATTTTGTAACATTATAAATGTCTTTACTGTCACTTTTGATCAATTAAAATGCATCCTTGCTGAATAAACGTATTCATTATCTTTAAATAAAAATATTATCTTACTGACACCAAACTTTTGATGGCATATATAGAAAGTAACAGTGTTTTTATAAGTTTATATAGTTATAATTATACATCATTTTAATCAACGTTTTTTCTGAGAATATTACCCATAAACATCATTATAAACATCGTATGGGCAATTTCAATAACAAAATAAATAAATTACAGTTACATCACATAATGATGCAATTTAACAATAAATTATTAATTATATACATTCATTATAGTACATTTTAATCAATATTAAATTACATTTAATGTTTGAAATAACACCTGGAATTGTTAAATTACTCTCACCAGCTGGTTCTGGAAAACTACCCAATATTAATGTTTATTAATAGTTCACTTGTGTGGTTACAGCTCAGTGTGTTATATAATCAAAAGATTCAGATTATAAATTATGCATTAAATTACATAGAAATGAGTTATATATAAACAATGCATTACATTACATATTATATAAATAAATTATATAATTAAAATATAAGTAAATTATAAAGAATTAATAAAATATATCTAAAATAATTATAAAAAAGTTTTTGATTTGTATAAATTATGCAGTAAATTAAATCTAAACAAATTATGTATAATTTATTTAAAAACAAAGTTTTTGATTTTTATAAACTGCATTAAATTACATTGTATGTAAATTATATAAATATAGGAATAATTATAAAGTATATAACAAGATAATTGTTTTATTTTTATATATTATGCATTAAATGAAATATAGACAAATTATATGTAAATTATTAAAAAAACATTCAGTTTTTGATATGTATAAATTATGCATTAAATATAAATATATTAGGTATATATATAAATATTCAGTTTTTCATTTGAATAAATAATGCATTAAATTACACAAGTAACAAGTATTACACAAGTATATATATATATATATATATATATATATATATATATATATATATATATATATATATATATATATAAAAGTATAAGAATATATTATTCTTATTCTATAGCCAAATATAAGAGCAACTTTGCAGAATCAGATAATATGTATCAATTAATAGAAATATGTATCAGATTATATGCATCAATTTACATATAAATTATCTATAAATTATATAATTAAAATATATGTATATTATAAAAATATTCAGTTTTTGATTATGCAATATATCAAATCTAAACAAATTATATATAAATTATATAAAAACCAAGTTTTAGATTTTTATAAATTGTGCATTAAATTACATATTTTTCTAATATAAATTAGGTAAATTAAATTACATTTAAATACATTTAAAAATCAAAAACTGAATGTTTTTAGATTTAATTTATAAATTAATAAATTAAATCTAAACACATTCAGTTTTTGATTTTCATAAATTGTGCATTAAATTACATATAAATAAATTATGTAAATTATATATAATATATAAAGCCAAATATAAGAGCAACTATGTAGGATAAGATATGTATCATATGTGTAATTAATAGAAATATGTATCAGATTATATGCATCAAATGACATAAATAAATGACATATAAAATATATTTTTAAGAAATGAATAAATGCATGTAATCATTAATAAGTGTGTTTTGTCTCAGCCTCTGAGGTCGTTGCGGAAGCTTCTTCATCTCACCACCTCCTCCTCCTCCTCCTCCAACCAGACCTCAGCAGATCTCCACTACTCCTCGAAACCCGGGAGCTTCATGCAGGCCAAGAGTCGCCAGGCCTCGTACGCGTCGGCCCCGGGGCCCCTGGAGTCCGGCTGGCACTCCAGCGCTCTGGGCCGTCCCGAGGGAAACCCGTATCCCGAGCAGCTCACCTCCAAACCGGGCTTCGCTCGACACTTTCGCTCGCGTTTGCCAAACCTGAATGACCTTAAAGAGACTGCGCTGTGAACGGCGCCCCCTAATGGACCTCTTCTTCTTATGTATTAAAGGGACAGTTCACCCAAACATGAAGATTAGCCCATGATTTACTCACCCTGAAGTCATCCTAGTGTATATGACATTCTCCTCTCAGACAAATATAATCAGAGTCTCTTCCAAGCTTTATAATCGCAGTGAATGGCTGTTTGTTTTGAAGTCCATAAAAGTGCATCTATCCATCATAAAAGTTAATATATCCATCATAAAAGTGCATCTATCCATCATAAACGTGCATCTGTCCATCATAAAAGTTAATATATCCATCATAAAAGTGCATCTATCCATCATAAAAGTTAATATATCCATCATAAAAGTGCATCTATCCATCATAAACGTGCATCTATCCATCATAAAAGTGAATATATCCATCATTTAAGTGAATATATCCATCATAAATGTGCATCCGTCCATCATAAACGTGCATCTATCCATCATAAAAGTGAATATATCCATCATAAACGTGCATCTATCCATCATAAACGTGCATCCGTCCATCATAAACGTGCATCTCTCCATCATAAAAGTGCATCTATCCATCATAAAAGTGCATCTATCCATCATAAAAGTGCATCTATCCATCATAAAAGTTAATATATCCATCATAAAAGTGCATCTCTCCATCATAAAAGTGCATCTATCCATCATAAAAGTGAATATATCCATCATAAAAGTGCATCTATTCATCATAAAAGTGCATCTATCCATCATAAAAGTTAATATATCCATCATAAACGTGCATCTATCCATCATAAAAGTGAATATATCCATCATAAAAGTGCATCTATTCATCATAAAAGTGCATCTATTCATCATAAAAGTGCATCTATCCATCATTTAAGTGAATATATCCATCATAAAAGTTAATATATCCATCATAAACGTGCATCTATCCATCATAAACGTGCATCCGTCCATCATAAACGTGCATCTATCCATCATAAAAGTGAATATATCCATCATAAACGTGCATCTATCCATCATAAACGTGCATCCGTCCATCATAAAAGTGAATATATCCATCATAAAAGTGCATCTATCCATCATAAACGTGCATCTATCATCATTTAAGTGAATATATCCATAAAAGTGTATCTATCCATAATAAACTTGCATCTATCCATCATAAACTTGCATCTATCCATCATAAAAGTGTATCTATCCATCATAAAAGTGCATCTATCCATCATAAAAGTGCATCTATCCATCATAAAAGTGCATCTATCCATCATAAAAGTGAATATATCCATCATAAAAGTGAATATATCCATCATAAAAGTGAATATATCCATCATAAAAGTGCATCTATCCATCATAAAGTGCTCCACACTGCTCTGGCGGATTAATAAAGGCCTGAAACGAAGTGATACATTTTTGTAACAAAAATATCCATATTTTGATGACCAATATAACTCTGATTGTGTTCATCTGAGAGGAGAATGTCATATACACTAGGATGACTTCAGGGTGAGTAAATCATGGGCTAATCTTCATGTTTGGGTGAACTGTCCCTTTAAGGGTAGGCCTATATGTCCCCATCTTTATTTTTGTTGGCTTTTTTTAGTTTTTAATATTTGATAGCACTTCTTGTATTATTTATGTAATTACGGTACTTTTTGTTATTGGGTTACTACAGTAAAGAAGATGATATAGCTCTATGTAAATGGGAATCTATATATATATATATATATATATATATATATATATATAGTATATATAAATGTATAGCACTGTACGTGCAGGCTTTAGTTTCTACTCTGGTTGTAGTATATATATATATTATCTGATTCTGCACAACGGCTCTTATATTTGGCTAAAAAGTAGAGATGACAGTATTGACATTAATTTTATAGTTTTAGAATAAGACTACAGTAGATATTATGACTTTGTCTTTGAGTATTTTCTGTTTACAATTCCGTGAATATCAGTATATATTAAGAATAACAGTAATTAATGGTAAGAATGCGTATGTTTGCGTGATTCTGTGTACGTTTGCTTCCCAGACGGCGCACGTATGTTGCTTTAAACGTCACATTTGTGTATTAATTCATTGTGAATGTCACCGTCCGGATGAAAACGTACGTGCGCTGTCTGGGTTTGGCGTGGGTCTTTTGTTAGTCTATACAAATCATATACAAAGCCTTTTAAATGATAATTGAAGCAAAAACATCGACCAAATCTGACCAAATCATAGGAGATGGTGTGGCGCCTCCTGCTGGCCATTGAGATCCACTGCAAAAAACAAACCCAAGCATATGATGCCTTTTCATTTTTAAAGCAAGTTTACTTTTTACTAAATCTACCAGTCTTTGATTCCCTCAGGTATAGAGTTCTCTGAACACTGCAAATACAGTTTTACATGCAATATCTGGATATCAGATGTCAAAGCTCTTTAGATCGTTTAATGTTTCTGTTTAGGGAAATAGAGCCAGTGTGTGTTCACGAGGAGGAGATATAATAATAATAATAATAATAATAATAATTCATTAATTTTATGCAATATGTAATTTCACATTCGCCAGATAATCCTTCTAAATAAAGATCAAGGTACCTGGGGGCGTATTTTGCCCTCTCAGCGTGTTTTTGCGTGTATGTGCTTTATGATTCATATGTCAGTCGAGTACATGAGATGTCAAACGCCAGGATTTCCTGGAAAACATGATTACGCATCACCATATGCATCTCATCTTGTCTTCAGATATAGCCCAGCTAACAGGGAGTTATTATCTATTGTTCTGGAGAGTTATGAACAAACGTTCTTACAGTAATAGAACATATATCTGGTGTTTAATAATGTTCTCAAAAAATTGGCAAAAAAAAGATACAGCATTAATGGAATGTTTTTTTCTAATCTAATGGGTTTTTTTTGTTACTTTTGAATGTTCTCTGAACATTCTAAAATGTTCCCATAATGTTTGTAGAATTATCAAATGGAATGTTCCCTTAACATTCACAGTTAAAGGCACAATCTGTAATATTTTTCGCCACTAGAGGGCGCAGTGTCCAACAATAACAAAGGCGTATGTTTATGACGCAGTGACGAGCGCTGAATGATGGGACTTGCTTTCAAGCTGAAGGATCTAATAATATTTATGGATGAGTGCAAACATTCACGTTTTTTAACATTACAGTGGTATAAAGCAGGTCGCGATTGCTAAAGAGACAGATATCACACGCGAGTCCCGCGGAAATAAATGAATAAGGACATTTAATTCTACCGATCTACCCGCAAGTGCTGGATTACTCACACAGGACAGTTTATTAGACGAATTAAACTTGTGAGGTAATGCAGCGCTGCTTCACTTGCTCTAACGTTACACTATCACACCAAACGGCATTTAAATGTGTGTTGAAAGTTATTATGTTATTCTACGTGTTAGTTCGTTTGCTATACGAAACTAGCAGTAACGTTAACGTTAAGCTAGATCAACATTAGAATAACATACTGACCATATTCCATTTCTAACATTTCATCATGTTGAGCTAATGTTATATATCATTGATTTGTTTTATGTAGCCTTCATTTGCTCACCTGTCTAATAAAGCTGTCAAGTCGTGACTCGTGAAGCTCTGTCAAGTCCAAGTTAGTCGCGGACGTGGAGCGCATCTCAAAAACGCCACGCTGATATTGATCCTTATTTTAGTTCTCCTTGTTTGTCCCAGAGTCTGATTGCCATGGTCTATGTTTGAACGAAACAAAAACCGCGTGCTGCTAAAAGTTACGCACGTAACGTACGCACCTAGTTGTCCGCGTCTGTCGCCATGGTTACATAATGGCTATGGCAGTTCGAGCGGAAACTGAGGATAGCGCGGATATTGCGTCATTGACAGGCGACATTTTTTTCCGGGACGGCCACTTATTTAAAATTGGAATTTCTCTGATATAAAAAATCTTTGGAGACATTTGGGATATTGTAAGTACACAACTGCAGGAAATATATCACACTGTGCAAGTGATTTTTGGTTAAATTATTAAAACATTTTTTACATATTGTTCCTTTTAAACGTTCAGAGAACATTCTAAAACAAAGTTTTTAAAGCTTAATAGATATTAGCAAAAGCAAAACATTCATATGTGTTAGCTAGAAAGTAGAGCCGCGGGATTCTGGATAAACAGAGTTATCCGTTTTTTTGTTTCAAATAGAGATTCTGAAAAGCATAACTAAACTAAATAACGTCATTTACTAGAGGTTCTGATTAAATGTTAATTACTGCAGTCTTATTTAAAATGTTTAATTGATTTGAATGAATTGATTTTAAAAAATGGTTTGAGTGAATGATTCAATGACTCATCCTTAAAGACTTTCATTACAGGATGAATCTGCGTTTTTGAACGAATCTCTTGATTGAATGATTCAATGACAAACACATGTTTTAACAGTCACTTGTCGCCACCTACTGGTGTAACATGTAATGACACAATCATTATTTACTTTCAGAAGGGGATTTCCTCTATATTAATCACTACTGTTGACATCAGTATTCATATCTGAACTATAAACTGTTATCCCAGTCTTTCTGTGATAATTTGTTTTATTGTAAATAATGATACTGTGTGCTTGAAAAGACTGTTTGTGAAGCTGTTTCATATCTATACATGCAACCCAGTCTCACAGTTCGCGACAGTCACTTAAAGGTGCATTGCGCAACTTTTCATGTTAAAAATACCTGTTTTTCTTCCTATACATGCTTAAAGAACTGGCTGATTGAGCCCTTCTCTGCTCACTGAGATTGCCTCTATAATCCTGTACAGTATAATATATAAGAGGGATTCGGGCTCGAATTTGAGACTGGGCGTGACGTCATGCGCGTTCACGCTCACCAGGCTGTCTCGCAAGTTTGTGTATTCGCAGGCGCCGCGATTCAGCGGACAACGCGTGCGTCAAAAGTAGAAGATGGATTCAAAGAGACCGGCTTGTAGTCCATTCCAAACCCCCAACGCAAACTCCACGTAAAGTAAAAAAAAGAAAAATTTTGTCTAGTGCCACCAAAGGGCCAAATTGGAGTCAGACAAGCGTCGGAGTAAGACACATTTCACATTAATGTTTGTCAGTGTGTATTGTCCCTGTCAAAATATCTACTAAATAAATCAGCGCTACATGTAGTTTAGTGATTAGCAAAACAGTTCAAGATTCTTGAGTGTGATATAACATGCTGAAAAATATGACCGATAATTAGACGCAAATTTTGAGTGAATTCTGACAGAAAAAGGATGTATTGTTATTGGAATATTCTACTTAGCAGATCAATAAAACAGGCTGAACCCCGCGAGTCTTCTCGCTTAGCCTGTTTGGCTTTTATGAAAACGTCATGGTGACATTTGATTGTTTATTACTTGAGACATTTGAGTGAATGTTGTTGACCAACCGTGTACGGTATGATTATTATTTTGAACTATTGCGAAGTAATCAATTATATTGTTCATGAACGTGTTTTCATAACAATACAATCATAGGTGGATACAGTAAACACATAAACAGTGTTTTCTTCTACCCCCGTTTTCACCTCACACATAAGAGTAATTTACTCAAATGTCTTTCCTTCCATATATTTGAAATAACTTACAGATTTATAACTTTATTACCTCTGAAGACATTTTGGCTGTACACCAAAGATCTGTGCGGCAGATGCTCCTTTAGTTATGAACAGCTCGTGCTCGCATGCACGTGCGTGTGGTCTATGAGCGTGCACAACTGTGGTTGCAGTTTCGCTTGTCGCCAGAGGGGGCGTAGTTCTGCAAAAACTCAGAAACAAACTTTAATCTTTTGTTCGCGAACACGAATTTCGCTTTTTTTTCCGTGTCACTCAGCACGACTTTCAATCTGATGTATTTCTAGAGGAAGTATATTTCGTGTCTGCACCACGTTTTTCTTTCTGCCAATCTGGAGCATTGTTTTTTTCTCATTTGTCATTAATTTGTTTAAACTTCAAACTTACTCAACATTTAATCAGATTCCCTTTTTTTGTCCTTGTTTTTTATTGCTTTATATTCTGTAGGCTTCTCGCCATTGTAAACCATCGTCCATGATTCCTTCCAGTCAAAATATAATAAATATACATATTCTCCCAGTTCATAAACGAGACAGCAGAGTTATGCTGATATCGCTTCTAAATGTCGCTGTTTATCTTTTTGTGAAGTACAGTTTTTCCATCGGTTTGGTGTGTGTGTCATGACACATGATAACGGCTCTCTGGATCAGAACACAGATCTGATGTTCCTGTGATCATGAGGTTTAACAGACAGAGGAACACGTGCCGTTCGTGTTTTAATCTCGATCGCGATCTTTTATCGATTCATCGTGCAGCTCTACTGGGATGTAGGGAATTAGATTATGGGGAATATTGATCATAAATCTGACTAATATCGCTGGTCCATCACTGTTGATTCATCCGTCTCTTCTACTGTCACACGCTTCATGATGGAAGGTGTTTTACTCAATAATCACGTGTTTCTTCGACCACAGACGAGTTCTGATGATGATGATCTCATTTAAATAAACCCATGAATAAATAAAAGAAAAAACTAAATCAAACATGAACTTTCCTTTAGCACTTCTTGGTCTTTGGAAATACAGGAGTGGAGAACAATGTAGCCTACACTACTCTACACACACACACACACACACACTATTTTTTTTTATAAAAATATATCTTACATTTTCCGAGAGCAGGAAAAGAGTTTGTCCGTTTACAATGAAAGAACGATTTACAGAAAATGCCATTAAAGTTAAACAATTAAGAATTATGGAATAATGAGTCACAGAAATTCAATTCAATTCACATTTATTTCTGTAGCGCTTTTCACAAAACACATAGTTTCACAAAAGATACAGGAGTTTGTGTTACAACTGTTATCAGACGTGTTCAAGTACACACACACACACACACACACACACACAGTTAGAGAATGTGTTCATTTGAGGCAGAAACAGAGTTCAGTGCACATACTGAAACATTGTGAATATTTGATTTCACTTATCTTATTTCAAAGCATATTCCTTCTTAAAATGGTGACTAAACGTGTCTTTATCATCCCACTGGTGCATCTGGACTGTACTTCATGTCTTTGGTCTCCCTCACAATCTGACGCATGATTTTTTCTATTTCTCTGAGCTTCGCAAAGCGGCTCCTGTCGCAAACCTGAGCGTGAAATCTTCTGACCACTCCATCATACTCGTTCTTAAAGTCTTTCAGCGTCTCGTTCCCGTGATCCACACGCTGACATTCTGCTTTTCCTTCTTTTCCTTCTGCTTTTCCTCCTTCTGCTTTTCCTCCTTCTTCTTTTCCTCCTTCTTCTGCTTTTCCTCCTTCTGCTTTTCCTCCTTCTGCTTTTCCTCCTTCTTCTGCTTTTCCTCCTTCTGCTTTTCCTCCTTCTGCTTTTCCTCCTTCTGCTTTTCCTTCTTCTGCTGCTTTTCCTCCTTCTTTTCCTGCCTTTTCTTCTGCTTTTCCTTCTTCTGCTTTTCCTTCTTCTGCTTTTCCTTCTTCTGCTTTTCCTCCTTCTGCTTTTCCTTCTTCTTCTTCTTTTCCTCCTTCTTCTGCTTTCCCTCCTCCTGCTTTTCCTTCTTCTGCTTTTCCTCCTTCTGCTTTTCCTTCTTCTGCTGCTTTTCCTCCTTCTTTTCCTGCCTTTTCTTCTGCTTTTCCTTCTTCTGCTTTTCCTTCTTCTGCTTTTCCTTCTTCTGCTTTTCCTCCTTCTGCTTTTCCTTCTTCTTCTTCTTTTCCTCCTTCTTCTGCTTTCCCTCCTCCTGCTTTTCCTTCTTCTGCTGCTTTTCCTTCTTTTCCTCCTTCTTTTCCTGCCTTTTCTTCTGCTTTTCCTCCTTCTGCTTTTCCTTTTTCTTCTTCTTTTCCTTTTTCTTCTTTTCCTTTTTCCTCTTTTCCTTCTCCCTTTTCTTTTTCTGCTTTTTCTTTTTCTTCTGCTGGCTGCAAATCTAGAAAAGTATGAAATAGTTTGATTTAGGATCATTTAGATTTAGCAATATGAGTGTCTATAACCGAAGATAATATTTACCGCCATCGTCTCTGTCTGCATTAATCAAGGGCGCATTCACTACAAATAAAACATATGACATATTCAGTTAATTATTAAAAAGATAAGCATATTATAAATGCCAGAAAGTGCAGACACGGTCTTACATAATTGAAAGACTCTGTCTCTGGCGTTCTGGTCCATCCATCCATGTCTTGAGGCTGTTCAAAAATTAAAACATTTGGTAAACGCTTTATATTCAGTGTTGTGTAAGTTTCTATAAAAACGAATTCATTACTATAATACATCTTTAACTGAGTAAATACTCTCTCTAAAAAGTAACACGTTCCTTATCACTTTCTAAATCACAAGAAATTCAACAATACAAGGACTGGAATTTTTTAATTCTATTAAATAAACAATATACGGTGGCATTAATTATTATTTGAACTGATCAAAAGGAAGGTCACATTAAAACATATTAACTGTGATTGTAATCTCAAAAAACTGTATTCTCGGGACTACAGATGAAAATGTTCATTTATGATATAATCTGGCTCATTACTACAGGGGTGTAAGATTGTTCATTAATGTGCACTTTATTCGAGAGAATAAATAAATAAAAATAATGAAATTCAGAAAACTGAACATATTCCTGGTTAAAAGGGTGAATAAAAAGCTTCCTCATCATCATCATCATACATATGCATCTGAATACCTTTTATTCTCCTGATCTCCATCAAACGCTGATGCCAGATTATTCGTGATTCCTCAAGCATCGCCATAATGACTCGCGAGCGCATGTTGTCCGCGTCCACTCTTTTAATGACTTCACGAAGCCGTTGCCAGTCCAGCTCCTCGTCCCTGCGACCCTCCGACTGAGACTCTTCTGCGGTTCTGTCTCTCACACACTCCTCGGCTTCATACACACTCTCAGCACACCGGCCTGTGAAGATTAAAGGTCACGGTAACAAAGCTTTTAATGTTGTTTATGTGTCTCTGTGCTGTTTTTAATATGTTTCAAGGCAAACCACGTGTAAAGTCAACACCATTTCTGTAGGCTGTATTATTAATAAGGTGTGTAAAGAATTTGATCTTTTAATATGACTAGCCTAAGCCGTTAACCGTTTTCACGTTAAAGGGACAGTTCACCCAAACATGAAGATTAGCCCATGATTTACTCACCCTGAAGTCATCCTAGTGTATATGACATAAGCCATGCGCTGGTGTAAGAAAAATATCCATATTTATAACTTTATCAACTAAAATAACTAGTTTCCGGCATACGGCCATCGTGCGTCAGGTCAAGTTTTACTCTTTTGCTGTAAATCGATGTGTACGGCCGTCTGCCGGAAACTAGTTATTTTAGTCGATAAAGTTATAAATACTTTACATACAATACTACGCATCACTTCGCTTCAGAAGGCTTTTATTAACCCGCCAGAGCCTGTGGAGCACTTTTATGATGGACAGATGCACTTTATAGATGCACTTTATAGATGCACTTTTATGATGGACAAATGCACTTTTATGATGGATAGTTGCACTTTTATGATGGATAGTTGCACTTTTATGATGGATAGTTGCACTTTTAAGATGGATAGTTGCACTTTTAAGATGGATAAATGCACTTTTAATATAGATAAATGGACTTTTATGATGGATAGATGCACTTTTATGATGGATAGTTGCACTTTTAAGATGGATAGTTGCACTTTTAAGATGGATAGTTGCACTTTTACGATGGATATATTCACTTTTATGATGGATAAATGCACTTTTAAGATGTATATATGCACTTTTATGATGGATAGATGCACTTTTATGATGGATAGATGCACTTTTATGATGGACAGATGCACTTTATGATGGATAGATACACTTTTATGATGGATAGATGCACTTTTATGATGGATAGACGCACTTTTATGATGATAAAAGCACTTTTATGATGGATAGATGCACTTTTATGATGGATAGATGCACTTTTATGGACTTTCACTGCGATTGTAAAGCTTGGAAGAGCCAGAACATTTTATAATATAACTCTGATTGTGTTCGTCTGAGAGAAGAATGTCATATACACTAGGATGACTTCAGGGTGAGTAAATCATGGGCTAATCTTCATGTTTAGGTGAACTGTCCCTTTAAGTGTTTTAGACTGCCCCCAGTAATCGTGATAAAAGGCCTGACGAGGAATATAATAATCTTACAGTCAGTTGTGTCTTCATCTGGAGTCTTCACGGGTGAAGCATCGGTGTGACCCCCGCTTCTCCTCTTCCTCATCGGTTCATCGGCTTCATCACTATCGCTTGTCCTCGCAGTCTTCTGGTCTGCTTTAGTCGGATTCATAAAACCAGGCTGCAAATCTAGAAAAAGATGGCAACAGTTAGATTGAGCATAATCAATACGAGTGGCTTATTACAGAAGATAGCCCTATTTACTGCTATCATCTCTTCACTACAAATACAAATATGACATTCATTTGTAAATAAATGGCAGAAAATGTACAGATTGACACTGTCAAAGACTTTTGTGGCCTGTTAAAGATTAAAACGTTTGGTAAATGCTTTATATTCAGTGTTCAGTGTAAAAAGTAATGAATTACTAGCTGTAACATCTTGAAACATGTAAATACTCTCTCTAAAAAGTAAGAGAGAATATTGAATATTGTAAATAATAATATTGTTTTATTCTCACCAGTTAAAACACCTCAAGGAAACATCTAAAGTTTTATTCCCACAAGGCCAGTCTGATGCTCAATGATGGATTTCCGGGAGAGAATAAAACTTCAGATGTTCCCCCGAGGTGTTTTAACTGACTCGTCTGAGAATCAACAGTAAAGCATCTTTTACACTTCATATTCATGTCATTTTGCATCTCCAGTAAATGCATCTTGATTTAAGAATCTTTAGACAATTTTTTTTGTGCAGTTTTTGCAAGTTATTATTTTTTTCCAAAAAATGAATTAAATTAGCCTAATGGAAGCTTGTTTTCACCACAGAAAAAAAAATGTAAAAAGGTAATTGCAACTTCTTAAAGGGTTAGTTCACCCAAAAATGTAAATTCTGGGTCAAATATGGAAATTTTTTTCAATTTTTTTAATGAAATTTTAAACCCAGCGGTTGGGTTTGTCCATATAAAACAAATAAAAAGATATTGCGAGTTTTCCATCTCACATTTCTGAGTTTTTTCCCTCATAGCGAGTTATAAAGTCGGAATTGCAGCTGCAAGTTATAGAGTAAGAATAGCAAGTTTACTCAATTTTTGTAGTGTTTTAAATCTTAGCCTACTTTACAAGACACAATGTTTCTCATTGTGTTTCTCCATAGACTTGTAGGCTACATTAGAGAACGAGATGTGTTGTTCCCTTTAATTTATTCCGTGGGTTAGGTTACTTGGTCTTAAAAAGGTCTTAAATGCACTTTCATAAAAACCTTTCATAAGCCCTGTTATCTAAAGAGATAGCACTTTTAAATCGCAGGCCTACTTACCATTAATATTGCCTTCCATCGTGAGCGTTGAGGATAATCGCCGAGAAACTGCTGTAGTTCAAAGGTCCAGTGTTGAGTGTGTGCTCTGGCTTTCTGCACAGCAGCTTTTAAAGAGAATGAGACCCGTGTGTGTGTGTGTGTGTGTGTGTGTGTGTGTGTGTGTGTGTTCGTCTCTCCCCAGGGAGACATAAACATAACAAAAGGCGAAACCTGTGAATCCCCTCTTCCACATGTGTTGCAGTCAATAACCCATTCACATTAATGACTCAGCCGTTTACGACTTCAGAACAAGAGAGAGCAAATGGCTCATCCAGATGTTCCGGTCACATCTGCAATCACTTTTCCTAACACTTAGGGGTGGTTTAGTGTCCAATTCGCACTATCAGCCAGTTGCTTATTAGCATGAGAATTGGCCCAGAATGACCCAATAAACATGTTAAACTCCTGCACTCTAAAAAACAATGCTGGGTTGTTTCAAGCCATGCTGGGTCAATAATGACAAACCCAACCGCTGGGTTCAACTTTTCATTATAAAACAAATTAAACTGTTGGGTTTGTCCATACTTGACCCTAACATGGGTTGAATTTTGTGTCCATTACTTTAGCTTTTTTCTGTCACAGAATAAAATAATTCAAAAGAGAAAATTTGCGACTTTTTATCTCACATTTCTGAGTTTTTTTCTCCTCATAATTGCAGTTATAAAAGTCAGAATTGCGAGTTATAATTAAAATATTTTTTCTCACCGGTGTGAGTTTATCACGCAATTCTGACTTTAAGACCTAACTCGCAAATCTGACTTTATAACCTAACTCGCAATTCTAGCTTTATAACTAGCAATTCTAACTTTATAACTAGCAATTCTAACTTTATAACCTAACTCGCAATTCTAACTTTATAACTAGCAATTCTAACTTTATAACCTAACTCGCAATTCTAACTTTATAACCTAACTCGCAAATCTGACTTTATAACCTAACTCGCAAATCTAACTTTATAACCTAACTCGCAATTCTAACTTTAAAACGTAACTCGCAATTATAACTTTATAACCTAACTCGCAAATCTTACTTTATAACCTAACTCGCAATTCTAACTTTATAACCTAACTCGCAAATCTAACTTTATAACCTAACTCGCAAATCTAACTTTATAACCTAACTCGCAATTATAACTTTATAACCTAACTCGCAAATCTAACTTTATAACCTAACTCGCAATTATAACTTTAAAACGTAACTCGCAATTATAACTTTATAACCTAACTCGCAAATCTTACTTTATAACCTAACTCGCAATTCTAACTTTATAACGTAACTCGCAATTCTAACTTTATAACCTAACTCGCAAATCTAACTTTATAACCTAACTCGCAAATCTAACTTTATAACCTAACTCACAAATCTAACTTTATAACTAGCAATTCTAACTTTATAACCTAACTCGCAAATCTAACTTTATAACCTAACTCACAAATCTAACTTTATAACTAGCAATTCTAACTTTATAACCTAACTCGCAAATCTAACTTTATAACCTAACTCACAAATCTAACTTTATAACTAGCAATTCTAACTTTATAACCTAACTCGCAATTCTAACTTTATAACCTAACTCGCAATTCTAACTTTATAACCTAACTCGCAATTCTAACTTTATAACCTAACTCGCAATTCTAACTTTAAAACGTAACTCGCAATTATAACTTTATAACCTAACTCGCAAATCTTACTTTATAACCTAACTCGCAATTCTAACTTTATAACCTAACTCGCAAATCTAACTTTATAACCTAACTCGCAAATCTAACTTTATAACCTAACTCGCAATTATAACTTTATAACCTAACTCGCAAATCTAACTTTATAACCTAACTCGCAATTATAACTTTATAACCTAACTCGCAAATCTAACTTTATAACCTAACTCGCAATTCTAACTTTATAACGTAACTCGCAAATCTAACTTTATAACCTAACTCGCAATTCTAACTTTATAACCTAACTCGCAATTCTAACTTTATAACTAGCAATTCTAACTTTAAAACGTAACTCGCCATTCTAACTTTATAACCTAACTCGCAAATCTGACTTTAAAACGTAACTCGCCATTCTAGCTTTATAACCTAACTCGCAAATCTGACTTTATAACCTAACTCCCAATTCTAACTTTATAACGTAACTCGCAAATCTAACTTTATAACCTAACTCGCAAATCTGACTTTATAACCTAACTCGCAATTCTAACTTTATAACGTAACTCGCAATTCTAACTTTATAACCTAACTCGCAAATCTAACTTATAACCTAACTCGCAAATCTAACTTTATAACCTAACTCGCAAATCTAACTTTATAACTAGCAATTCTAACTTTATAAACTAACTCGCAAATCTAACTTTATAACCTTACTCGCAAATCTAACTTTATAACCTAACTCGCAAATCTAACTTTATAACTAGCAATTCTAACTTTATAACCTAACTCACAATTCTAACTTTATAACCTAACTCGCAAATCTAACTTTATAACCTAACTCGCAATTCTAACTTTATAACCTAACTCGCAATTCTAACTTTATAACGTAACTTGCAAATCTAACTTTATAACCGAACTCGCAATTCTAACTTTATAACCTAACTCGCAAATCTAACTTTATAACCTAACTCGCAATTCTAACTTTATAACCTAACTCGCAATTCTAACTTTATAACCTAACTCGCAATTCTAACTTTATAACTAGCAATTCTAACTTTATAACTCGCAAATCTAACTTTATAACCTAACTCGCAAATCTAACTTTATAACTAGCAATTCTAACTTTATAACCTAACTCGCAAATCTAACTTTATAACCTAACTCGCAAATCTAACTTTATAACCTAACTCGCAATTCTAACTTTATAACGTAACTCGCAAATCTAACTTTATAACCTAACTCGCAATTATAACTTTATAACCTAACTCGCAAATCTAACTTTATACCCTAACTCGCAAATCTAACTTTATAACCTAACTCGCAAATCTAACTTTATAACCTAACTCGCAATTCTAACTTTATAACCTAACTCGCAATTCTAACTTTATAACTAGCACTTCTAACTTTATAACTAGCAATTCTAACTTTATAACCTAACTCGCAATTCTAACTTTATAACCTAACTCGCAATTCTGACTTTATAACCTAACTCGCAATTCTAACTTTATAACCTAACTCGCAATTCTAACTTTATAACTCGCAATTCTAACTTTATAACTAGCAATTCTAACTTTATAACCTAACTCGCAATTCTAACTTTATAACCTAACTCGCAATTCTAACTTTATAACTAGCAATTCTAACTTTATAACTAGCAATTCTAACTTTATAACCTAACTCGCAATTCTAACTTTATAACCTAACTCGCAAATCTAACTTTATAACCTAACTCGCAATTCTAACTTTATAACCTAACTCGCAAATCTAACTTTATAACCTAACTCGCAATTCTAACTTTATAACCAGCAATTCTAACTTTATAACTAGCAATTCTAACTTTATAACCTAACTCGCAATTCTAACTTTATAACTAGCAATTCTAACTTTATAACCTAACTCGCAAATCTGACTTTATAACTCGTAATTCTGACCTTTTTTCCTGCAAGTGTGTTATAAAGTCCAATTCTGAGGGAAAAAGGACTGATTTTTTTCCTCTGAGAATTCTGACTTTATATCACGCAATTAAGAAAAAAGTCAGAATTGTGAGATTATTTTTACATTATTTTATTTATAATATTTTTATTTTGTGGCGAAAACAAGCTTCCATAACTTTTTAATTTATAAATAAAATAGGCATAACTTGAATACCTATGCTCCCAACCACTAGAATATGGAAATAACCTTTACTGTACCTTCACACAGCAAAAAAAATAAATAAAGATTCATAAATCAAGATGCATTTACCGGAGATACAAAATGACATGAATATGAAGTGTAAAAGATTCTTTACTGTTGATTCTCAGACGAGTCAGTTAAAACACCTCGAGGGAACATCTGAAGTTTTATTCTCTCCAATGCCAGTCTGATGATGCGACGATTGATGTTCTGGTGAGAATAAAACGTCATGTTTCCTCGAGGTGTTTTAACGGCCCGTCGTGGATCAGCAGATAAGAGTCTTTTACATGATTGATTGTCCAGCCGAGAGTCGTAGATTATTCCCATCACAAAGCTCAGACATCAGATGATGATTCTCAGTATTGCAGCCAGAGCCGGTCCGAGCCTTTTGGGGGCCCTAAGCAGAATTTGATTTGGGGGCCTCCTCCCACTACACGAAGTCACCTGTGCTTGACGATTATTGACACAAATGTCACGCAATAATGATACATTATAAATGAATACAGTGAGGTTATGTATTAATATAAAATAAATACTTAATAAAAAAAGATGCCTACTTAAATAAAAAAGTTTTAACTTTTACTTTACTCTTTTACTAACTCTTTGAAACGTCTTAAAACAAACTGTCTCGAAACATATAAAATAAATTATTTGCTAAAATAATGACAAAACTGAGAAATCAGAAACATAATAAGAGCAAGGGTTCAACAATGACAATTATTGTTGGAAACTGTAAAAATATTATTATTTCTCAACTGTTTAATCTCAATAGAGTTTAACTGTCCTCAAAATCTTTTTTATTATTATTATTGTAACAGACTTTGTTGGATTGTACATGACAGAATCCAACAAAGTCTGTCACTATAATACCGGTAATGATGTACTGGCGCTCGTTGTATGTGTGTATGCGATCTATTTTTCCCCTCGGGGCTTGCCGTAGATAGGAATGGGTCGTGCGCACTTGGTACTGGAGTGTCGCGGGTTTTTGGAGTTAGTGATCTGATGTGTGGTATAATAAAGTGGAGAAGAGTTCAAACTGCTGTTTATTATTTATTCAAACTGCTACCCTTACACCTAGAAGGTTACGTTCCCCTGCGTCTATTTTCTCCAACTTAAACCGATACCGTGACAATTGTCTATGCGCGCGCGAGGTGTCTAGATTATGCGCATGACTTAACCGCTGGCAGACACAGCAGCAGTTTTAGGCAGGTATATTGATCATGAAGTCAGAATTTTCTTGTCTTGAATTATTCATTTATTCAGTCATATTCATTTATGTCACTTCTTTAAGTCATTTAAAAAAATGTTTTTTAAACTCGATTGGGGTGGGCCCCCTAGTGGCCAGGGGGCCCCAAGCAGCCGCTTAGTTCGCTTATGCCTCGGGCCGGCCCTGATTGCAGCTGTGAAAGCTGAGAAACAGCCTCTGGATATGAGAGAGGTGTCTGTTTTTACAGCTAATACACTGAAGGAGTGATGTCTGAGAACTGGACTTTTCTCTCGAATGATGCTCTGATGCTCTTTCACTTCCACAGTTTAGCGGCTTTAAATCATCACATTGCAAACATACAATAAAACAACGTCTCTCTATTATTTCCACTATAATGGATTGATTGAATAACCGACTTCAGAGGTTGAATATCAAGTTTTTGCAGATGCAACATGTAATGCCATGACTTTATGAATTTAAGACTTTCTGCTCTGATTTAAGACCTTTTTTTAATTTGTGGAAGGGCGAATTAAGACTTTCTTAAGAAACCCTGGATAATAAAAACAGTGTTGATGTAATTACATACTAACTAATTTAAATACAGTAGTCATTTATTTGCTTTATCCATTGAAAAAGAAAAGGGATTATGGTTAGTTTTCTTACTTAAATTACAGTTCATCCTGATGAAAAGGTTTTTTTTTCATTTCATTACATATAGAGCATAAGAAAAAAAAGATGTTTTCCTCATCCGTTGTGCTATGTCCTCTGTAGTGGACACCAGGACTAATAAAAGGCTAAATAAAAAGACATGTATCGGCAAAAACAATGGATTTTTTCTTTGACTCACCAATCCATTTTTTGGCCTAAGGATTTTTTTTAAACAAACTTTTTATAAATATGATTCTCAACTAAAGATATAACGGAATGAATTGATATACTGTTTTACTTTATGCATCATGTGTGGAACAAATAAATGGGTTTGCATTTTAACGTGTTCTTGGGGAAACATGTAATGAAAAAAGAAGTGTAATAATAGGAGAATTATTGGCAACATTTTTATAATATGTAATTTAATATTGATATATAATTTATTTCCCTATTCACTTGTTGTGTCTCCCGGAATTCCTGAAAATCCCATAACATTTTCATGATTTCCAATGTGTGTGTGTGAGATTGAATGACTGTGTGTGTAAGTGTCTGTCTGAGTATGACTGTTTGTGTCTGAGTGCATGTGTGTGAGAGTGTGTGCGAATATTAGTGTGTGTGTGTGTGTGTGTCTGTGTGTGTGAGTGAGAGTGTGTTTGAGTGAGTGAGTGTGTGTGAGAGAGAGAGAGTGAGAGTGTGTTTGTGTGTGTGTGTGTGTGTGTGAGTGTGTTTGAGTGTGTGTGTATGTGTGAGTGAGAGTGTGTGAGTGAGAGAGTGTGTGTGAGTGTGTATGTGTGAGTGAGAGTGTGTGTGTGTGAGTGAGCGTGTGTGTGACAGTGAGTGTGTTTGTTTGAGTGTGTGTGTGTAAGAGAGCATATTGAGTTGTATTGTTGTTTTGTTGTGATGTTGTTGTTGTGTTTGTGTTGTTGTGTTGTTGTTGTGTTGATGTGTTGTTTTGGTGTTGTTGTTGTGTTTATGTGTTGTGGTGTTGTTGTGTTGATGTGGTGTTGTTGTTGTGTTGACGTGTTGTTGTGTTGATGTGTTGTTGTTGTGTTGATGTGTTGTGGTGGTGTTGTTGTTGTGTTGACGTGTTGTTGTGGTGTTGTTGTTGTGTTGATGTGTTGTTGTTGTGGTGTTGTTTTTGTGTTGATGTGTTGATGTGTTGTGTTGTTGTTGTGTTGATGTGTTGTTGTTGTTGTGTTGATGTGTTGTTGTTGTGTTGATGTGTTTTGTTGTTGTTGTTGTTGTTGATGTGTTGTGTTGATGTGGTGTTGTTGATGTGTTGTTGTTGTTGTGTTGATGTGTTGTAGTTGTTGTGTTGATGTGTTGTTGTTGTGTTGTGGTGTTGATGTGTTGTGTTGTTGTTGTGTTGATGTGTTGTTGTTGTTGTGTTGTGTTGAGGTGTTGTTGTTGTTGTGTTGATGTGTTGTGGTGGTGTTGTTGTTGTGTTGACGTGTTGTTGTGGTGTTGTTGTTGTGTTGATGTGTTGTGGTTGTTGTGTTGATGTGTTGTGTTGTTGTTGTGTTGACGTGTTGTTGTGGTGTTGTTGTTGTGTTGATGTGTTGTGTTGTGGTGTTGATGTGTTGTTGTTGTGTTGATGTGGTGTTGTTGTTGTATTGATGTGTTGCTGTTGTGTTGTTGTTGTGTTGATGTGTTGTTGTTGTGTTGATGTGTTGTGTTGTTGTTGTTGTGTTGTTGTTGTGTTGATGTGTTGTTGTTGTGTTGATGTGTTGCTGTTGTGTTGTTGATGTGTTGTTGTTGTTGTGTTGATGTGTTGTTGTTGTGTTGATGTGGTGTTGTTGTTGTATTGATGTGTTGCTGTTGTGTTGTTGTGTTGTTGATGTGTTGTTGTTGTTGTGTTGATGTGTTGTGTTGTTGTTGTTGTGTTGTTGTTGTGTTGATGTGTTGTTGTTGTGTTGAGAGAGAAACAGCTGGTTATCTGTTTGTTTCTTCACAGTTTTAAAGAAGCCCAGTAGTTGTGCAAATGTTTAATGTTCACGTCTGTGATAAACAGTTGTCATTACAGAAAGACAAATAAAAAGACTTTTTTGACAACTTTGCTGAGTTCCAGATCAGTAAGTCATTGATAAGAATATCCCAGTCAAAAGTGGTTATTTGTTTAATTTCGTACATACAGAAGGTACGGTTATACAGTGATATTTACCCACTGATCTGAGAGCAGTTTCCAGTGTGTTTGACTTCAGTATAAAGCTGTTGGACTCAGTGGCGGCTCATCAGGGGACGCACAGCACACACAAAGTTGTACTATATGTCTCAGAATGTGTATTTCTTGTTTGTAATGTCACCTCTGTAAGTGTAACCAGAATGTGCCGAATCTGCGAATCTGGTAAAGAATGAGCCAATCACCATCGAGGATTTCATTTTCAGCGATTAGGAGTGTTGAGAAAAGTCACATGGCAGAGGAGGCTAGTGTGCCTTGGTATATCAACCAATCATTGACGAGACGTAAATTACGTGATATTACAAACTTTGGGCTGTCAGTGAAAATTTAATAGACGTCTAAACCATATCCCAAGAATAGTTTCATTTCTTTGTTATTTATTTGAAAACTAGTCTTTTCTTGGGGTATGGTTTAAAGATGTCTATTCAATTTTCACTGACGGCCCAAAGTTTGCCTTGTTTTAGACGTCTGGGCTGTGATTGGATATTAGACGTCTTTTAAAATTGCTTTTAAAATTCCTTACTGGGTGTGGGTACAAATAAATTAACTAAACTACCATTGAAACAAAAGCTACAGATTAAGAATAAGGGAAGAGCCCATGCCTATAGGCTACAGAAAGCCGCTTCACTAAACGCCAGAACGTGCTCTTATAACACGCCATTCAAAAGGACAGGACGAGGAGCTTTTGCTGCAAGTTATAGGCTAGATGAGTGAACTTATATTTATATTGAAAATATACTTCACTGCAAAAAATGTTTTTTTTTACTTAGTATTTTTGTCTTGTTTCCAGTCCAAATATCAAACATTTCTTAAATCAAGATGCATTTGCTAAAGTACTCAATGACACAAGATATTATGTCCTGTTTTTTGGAGAAATTAATCAAAATCAAGTGAGTTTAGGCTTAAAAAAAAGCAAAATTATCTTCCAATCGGGTCAGAAAAATAATATTGTAACCTTCCAACCCCATTGGTAGATAATTTAGATTTTTTTTAAGCAAAAACTCCCTTCATTTTGATTAATTTCCCCGGAAAACAGGACTTAATATCATCTAGTAAATGCATCTTGATGTAAGAATCTTTAGATATTTGGACTGGAAATACAAGTTTTTTGCAGTGTTGATGTCTGTGTCGTTTTCTTTAAATATTCATGTATATAAGTGATCAAAAAAGCCATTTTAAAGTACTTAAAAAATCTGAGCGATAAGTTTTAGTGTGCCTCGTCTATCTTCCGAGCCAGCGGCCGCCACCGGTGTGTCTCCTGGTCACACACACTTGTTCAAGCACATGAGCAGCTCCAGGCGGATGGCGATGCGTGTGTGCCATCCCAGAGGAAGGATCCGCAGGAACCGGGTCACGATGGGCGGGCGCAGCAGGTTCTGGACCGTGGAGGACCGGTCCGTGTTCCCGTAGAACACCTGACGGAGGAACACAAGCAGAGGATGAGATTATTCAACCGGCCGCCAACTATACAACCTAGCAGAGGTTTATCATACAGAGCACTGTCAGAGGGATAGAGAGGAAGATGGATAGATAGATGGAGAGAGATAGATAGATAGATAGATAGATGGAGAGATAGATAGATAGATAGACGGATAGATGGAGAGATAGATGGAGAGATAGATAGACGGATACATAGATGGAGAGATAGATAGATAGACGGATAGATGGAGAGATAGATAGATGGAGAGATAGATAGACGGATATATAGATGGAGAGATAGATGTTAGATGGATAGATAGATAGATGTTAGATGGAGAGATAGATAGATAGATAGATGGAGAGATAGATAGATGGAGAGATAGATAGATAGATAGATAGATAGATAGATAGATAGATAGATAGATAGATGGAGAGATAGATAGATAGATAGATAGATAGATAGATAGATAGATAGATAGATAGATAGATAGATAGATAGATAGATAGATAGATGGAGAGATAGATAGATGGAGAGATAGATAGATGGAGAGATAGATAGATAGATAGATGGAGAGATAGATAGATGGAGAGATAGATAGATGGAGAGATAGATAGATAGATAGATAGATAGATAGATAGATGGAGAGATAGATAGATGGAGAGATAGATAGATAGATAGATAGATAGATAGATAGATAGATAGATAGATAGATAGATAGATAGATAGATAGATAGATATAGATGGATGATGGATAGATGGATGATAGATGGATGGATGGATGGATAGATGGAGAGATAGATAGATAGATAGATAGATAGATAGATAGATAGATAGATAGATAGCTGGATAGATAGATAGATAGATGGAGAGATATAGATAGATAGCTGGATGGATAGATAGATAGATAGATGGATAGATGGAGAGATATAGATAGATAGATGGATAGATAGATGGGGAGATATAGATAGATAGATGGATAGATAGATGAAGAGATATAGATAGATAGATAGACTGGTGTGTTCAGGCTTTACCCTGTTGTTCCCGGTCTGGTCTTTGTAGTAGACCCAGTTGAGGTGTTGGTGGGTCCGGTACTGCAGGCTGTATTTGGTGGTCCACTCGTCCGCATCACAGCGCCCCTGAGTCATGATCCCGGACACCACCTGAGTGTCCTGCAGGTCGACCTGGAGCCACTGACTCGCGTCCTGGGATTTAGACAGCCAGGCACAGCTGAGGCCGAGAGGACACACACTTTACATGTTAAAGTCCAGTCAGCTTCATTTATACAGCGCTTTTAACAATATAGACTGTTTGAAAGCAGCTTTACAGTGATGATAGGAAATTACAGTAACAGAGAATTTGCCAGATCGAGTCGCGTTTCTGTAGTCCGAATGAGACATAAGAAAACTACAAATTTGACTTGCTTTACGGCAAGCGTTACAATTGGACATCGTTCAGTCTGAAGCCGGTGCAGGATAAACAGCGAGCGCGCGTGCGACAGTAGGCTGCGCTAGGCTAAATTATTTATATATTTATATCTACTTTTAAAGGGGGTATAGCATGAAAATCTTACTTTTTCCATGTTTGAGTACTATAAAACGTGGAAAGTGAATCTGAGTAACTTTGTTTTGGTGAGACTTTCTCTGCAAGCCGGTCAGATTTCGCTCCTCTTCTGATGTAGGAAGAGGATCTTGTTATAATATTACCGGCCCTTAATTTGGTTTTCACAAGCGACAACAGTGTAACCAGTTCTGACGCAGTGGCAAAAGTTCGAGTAAAGCATGTAAACTGTTCTGTCATTGCTGCACAGACGAGCTAAAAATATCACAGCTGTCTTAGAAAGCCCTCAGGGAACTGTGTCAACTTGTGTAAAAGTTAAACGGCTCATGCAAGTCGATGAGATGAATCAATGCAACTCCACAACAACTACATTCATGTATCCAGTAACCGTTCATAAACGTCCAGTGCGTCTAACAGTGAAACTCTTCCTGAATCTTATAAGGATGCACTCGCTACTGGTTATTCTCAGATTGTGGACGAGTGAGATTCGCCTGGCTTGTTTACATTTACATTTAGTCATTTAGCAGGCGCTTTTATCCAAAGCGACTTACAACTGAGGACTAAACCAAGCGAGTCATCGTGAAGAGACAAAAACAACGTAAGAAGTGCTCAAAATACAAAGTTCAGATATTGCTCGGAGTAGCATAAGCCAGATAAGCAGGGATTTAAAGGAAAAGGAGAGTTTTTTTTATGTTAAGTGCTCACGGAAGAGATGAGTTTTCAGTTGTCTTTTGAATGCTGTCAGGGATACTGCATTCGGGATGAGGGTGGGAGATCATTCCTCCAGCATGAAGCCGTGAATGAGAATGTTCTGGAGAGTGATTTTCAGGCTCTCTGTGATGGTACCACGAGCCGTCGCTCATTGACTGATCGTAGGCTTCTGGTAGGGATGTAGACTTGTAGTAGTGAGTGGAAGTAGGAGGGAGCTGATCCTGAGATCAGTCTGTAAGCAAGTGTCAACACCTTGAACTTGATGCGAGCAGCGAGTGGTAGCCAGTGCAGGGAGATAAACAGAGGAGTGACGTGGGCCCTTTTGGGCTCGTTGAAGACCAGACGAGCTGCAGCATTCTGGATCATTTGTAGAGGTTTAGTTGCATATGCTGGAAGTCCGGCCAGGAGAGCATTGCAGTAATCAAGCCTAGAAATGACCAGGGCCTGGACGAGAAGTTGTGTTGCATGCTCAGTTAGGAAAGGCCTGATCTTCCTGATGTTGTGCATAGCAAACCTGCATGATCGAGCTGTCTTTGTGATGTGGTCTGTGAAGGTCAGCTGATCATCAAAGATTACTCCAAGATTTCTGACTGACCTTGATGGGGTGATTGAGGGAGAATCTAGCTGGATGGAAAAGTCGTGCTGTAGAGACGGCTTGGCAGGGAGGATGAGAAGCTCAGTCTTTGCCAGGTTGAGCTGTAGGTGATGTTCCTTCATCCATGCCGAGATGTCCGCCAGACAGCTTGAGATCCGTACAGCTACAGTGGGATCATCTGGTTGAAATGAGAGGTAGAGCTGGGTGTCATCAGCATAGCAATGGTAAGAGAAGCCATGTGCCTGTATGATGGGTCCTAGTGATGTGGTGTAAATGGAGAAGAGGAGCGGTCCAAGAACTGAACCCTGGGGAACCTCTGTGGTCAGTTGATGTGCGTTGGATACCTCTCCTCTCCATGTGACCCTGAAGGACCTACCTGTGAGATAGGACTCAAACCAGTGCAGAGTAGTACCTGTGATGCCCAGTGATGAGAGGGTGGACAGAAGGATCTGATGGTTCACAGTGTCGAAGGCAGCAGACAGACCCAGGAGGATGAGAACTGATGATTTGGAAGCAGCTTTTGCGATCCGCAGGGCTTCGGTGACCGCTTGTTATTGCCGGAGTATCCTAACCTTAACCCATGTAGTTAATATTAAAGGAACACTTTTTGTGGAAATAGGCTCATTTTCCAACTCCCCTAGAGTTAAACAGTTGAGTTTTACCGTTTTTGAATCCATTCAAAATAGTCCCCAGCTATATAACATCCAACGTGACGGCACTAAGTTTCAGGCACTGCGTAATATCATTGCGCCTGCTCACCCATGGTACGGCTGCAAAGTTCCTTGATTATTACGCAGGAATGAGAGTATAGTTCCTAGCCATGTTGTCCTAGAAAATCGCAACTTTTCATTTTCCGTCGGTCTTAGTTCACGATGTAACTACAGAAGAGGCAAGTTTTAAATAGGAAGATTATTGAAACTCTTTGGTCATTTTTTTGAGAGAGATGCTAACGGTCTAATCCTGGGCAAGCCAGATTCCCAGTGAAATGCTCTCAGAGAGCAAGTGCAGTGAGTTTGCTTCTTTCTTCTCTGAGAAAATCAATAATATCAGAAAGGTGATCAGCTCATCCTTGAGCCGCACTGGGGTCAGACAGATCAGACAACAGCCTGAGAAAGTAGTCACTATGTCTGATTTCAAAGAAATTGATGGCAAAATTTTGGAAGAAATCGTAAAGCACCTTAAAACATCAACCTGCGCCCTTGACGCACTTCCCACATCTTTCTTCAAAACTGTGTTACACAGCTTAAAAGCAGATCTCCTAGAAGTGGTAAACGCCTCACTTCTCTATGGGAGTTTTCCGAACTCCCTGAAAACTGCAGTTGTCAAGCCCCTCCTGAAAAAGAGCAATCTGGATAAGACCATATTAAACAACTATAGACCGATCTCAAATCTTCCTTTCTTAGGCAAGATCATTGAAAAAGTTATCTTCAATCAGCTGAATAAATTCTTAAGCTCGAATGGATACTTTGACTACTTTCAATCTGGTTTCCGACCGCATCACAGCACAGAGACAGCGCTCATAAAGATAATAAACGATATTCGCTTAAATACTGACACAAGCAAATGATCAGTTCTAGTACTACTCGACCTCAGTGCTGCATTTGACACTGTCGATCACGACATACTTCTTGACAGGCTGGAAAACTAGGTCGGGCTTTCTGGGATAGTCCTAAAATGGTTCAGGTCATACTTAGTAGGGAGAGGTTATTATGTGACTATAGGAGAGCATAAGTCTGAGTGGACATCTATGACATGCGGAGTCCCTCAAGGCTCAATCCTTGCGCCACTCCTATTCAACCTGTACATGCTCCCAATGAGCCAAATAATGAGAAAGAACCAAATCTCTTACCACAGCTATGCAGACGACACACAGCTCTACTCAGCCCTATCGCCTAACGATTACAGCCCCATTGACTCCTTTTGCCAATGCATTGATGAAGTAAACAATTGGATGTGCCAAAACTTTCTTCAGTTAAACAAAGACAAAACTGAAGTCATTGCGTTTGGAAACAAAGATGAAGTTCTCAAGGTGAACGCATACCTTCAGTCTAGGGGTCAAATAACAAAAAATCAAGTCAGGAATCTTGGTGTGTCTCTAGAGTCAGACCTTAGTTTCAGTAGTCATGTCAAAGCAATAACTAAATCAGCATACTATAATCTGAAAAATATTGCAAGAATTATATGCTTTGTTACCAGTCAAGACTTAGAGAAACTTGTGCATGCTTTCATCACCAGCAGGGTGGATTATTGTAATGGACTCCTCACTGGCCTTCCTAAAAACACCATTATACAGCTGCAGCTCATACAGAACGCTGATGCCAGGATTCTGAGCAGAACCAGAACATATGAACACATCACACCAGTCCTCAGGTCTTTACACTGGCTGCCAGTTACATATAGAATTGATTTTAAAGTATTATTACTGGTATATAAATCATTCAATGGCCTAGGACCTCAATACATTGCAGATATGCTCACTGAATATAAACCCAACAGATCACTCAGATCACTAGGATCACATCAGCTAAAAATACCAAGGGTTCACTCTAAGCATGGTGGAGCCGTAGCTGGAACCAGCTTCCAGAAGAGATCAGATGTGCTCCTACAGTAGTCACATTCAAATCCAGACTCAAAACACTTCTGTTTACCTGTGCATTTACGGAATGAGCACTGTGCCACTGCTCGTCCGACTGTTTGTACTGTATTTTATTTAATGTTTTAATTATTCTGATTTCATTTGATTATTTCTGTATTTTATCTTTTATTCTGTTTTAATTGATCTGATTTCTTTGGTTTTAATTTCTTCTATGTAAAGCACTTTGAATTACCATTGTGTATGAAATGTGCTATATAAATAAACTTGCCTTGCCTTGCCTAATCAGATTCAATGATGTATGCTAAGCTATGCTAAAAGTGCTACCGCCAGACCCGGAGATCGGCTGAATGGATTCGAAACGGTAAAACTGTTTAACTCTAGGAGAGCTGGAAAATGAGCCTATTTAAAAAAAAGGGGTGGAGTGTTCCTTTAATGGTGAAACTGTAAGTTTATCTGCTTCAAGAACAGCGCCGATATTAGTGTTTGAGAGGGAGCGTCTGCTTTCCGTACATAATAAAACATGATTCTGTGGCAAAAAACATGGAAATAAGTTGTTGTTTTTACCCTATTGTTTGCTATATTTATTTGCTTGGGCAGTGTAGTTGTGGGTTTTGGTTATTTTGCTGTTGTCGGCTGTAAGGACCTTTGAAATAACTGAAATCATTTGGCGAAGTGATATTGAACTGTAATGCGGTCAAAACCTGCCTGGAACTACTTTAGTCGTGAGTTTCCATATTCAATATTAACAGTGCTTTCTTAGGTACTGTAAGTGCATCTACTGTAAAATAAAGTGCAAGCAAACTAAGTGCACTTCTTTTTCACACGGGCAGGTTTTTCTGAGACTCTTACCCAAACCCCTGACTGTTGAGTCGGGCTTTATTCGGGGTCCAGGAGGAGAACCAGCCGATGTACTGGTCCTGATTTGAGCAGGTGAGCTGATCCGCCTTCACCGATCCGGCCTCGAATCCCAGCGGTTTGTGGTAGGGACACTCTGAGGAAAAGAGGAGCAGAAACGTCAGATCATCCTCAAAATCTGCCAGAAATCCCCAGAACATCATACTGAATGTGATTTATATTCTACAAGCATCATCCACTTGTTCCTGGAAGTCAAACTGAGGTTTGGGTTTCTGTCCCTCGACAAAAACCCGATTTTTCAATGGTTTTTGGGTTAATGCAGAAACCAACATAAGTGTATGATACGTGCACGTTTTGTTCATCTTCATGATAATCTTTAACTTTCTATCTTTAATAATCTCAACTTTTTGAAGTCTAAATATAATCAGTAGAAGTAAAAGGCTAATCGTTGGCTATAAACAAACCACACTAAAAGTCACTTCAACATCTCCCAACAATTCAAAGTCTTTATTTAGAAGCATTTTCCATGAAAATTTGAGTTAGAAAGTTTTGACTATAACACAATAAGGCTGTGAAAGCGGCTCGTGAGTAGATGAGTTTACCTGTTTAAAACCACAACTCATATAGAGGATTTTTAACCAGAATACAAGCTAAATGAACACAAATGCATGCTTTGTATGTCGTATTATTATTATGTTGGCTTGACAAAGCCTACATACCGATCTACTATTTAAGCTTTTTCTTCTTCTTCTGAGCCCAAATGTAAACAGTATCTCATTTTAAGCTAAAACCCCCAAACTCGGCTCAGACCTTCAAACTGTTCTGACTCTGTGTGCTGTAACTTATCCGACTTACGATTTTTGTCAAACGGACGATCAAAACAATTAAAAGTCATGAAAGCAAAATGCTAATTAATGCTAGCAAAGTTTTAAGTCATGGCAGCAATGTGGTAAAACATGCTAACAATATACTAATTCATCTTAGCTATGTTCAAACATGCTAATTCATGTTAACAACATGCTAATTAATGCTAGCAATGTGCTAAATCATGCTAATAACCCGTTATATAATGTTAATTAATGATAGCAATGTGTTAAATCATGCTAGCAACCTGCTAGATAATGCAAGCAACATGTCAATTCATGTAAGCAATGTTTTAAAAATATTAGCAAAATGCTAAAACATGATAGCAACATGTTAATTCATGCTAGCAATGTGTTAATAATGCTAGTAACATGCTATGAAAATGCTAAGTCATGTTAACAACATGATAAAACATGCTAATAATGTGGTAAATCATGCTAACAAGTTAAAACATGCTAACAATGTGTTAAATCATGCTAGCAATATGCTAATTATGTCAACAACATGCTAATCATGCTAGTAACATGCTAAAACATGTTAGCGACATGTTAAATCATGCTAATAAATTGCTTTAACACGCAAGTAACTTTTGTTTGCTTTCTCTGAGTTAAACCTTCAAACTTCATGCTGTTCAAAGTTATTTTAAGCTTTCAGACCTGGCTTTGTCAAGCCAACATCATCAAACTCCACTCATCTAGTCCTAATTGTATGAGTCTTCTCCAGCCTGAGTGAAGATCAGAGTCCCGTTGGTTGGCACGAGTGAATCTCCAGCAGTTTGTGAGGGTGCAGGACTATTTCAGGCCCAGTAATCTGGGCATCACCTCCATTAGTCATGAGATTATCCGCTGGCACGCTCTACTCTCTCTCAAAGCCACTGCTTTCTCGTTCTGATGGTGTCTCTGATGCCCAGCTCGTCTCTCATCGTCTCCTGCAGACCGTCCTTCTAGCTCTCTTGTTCCTTGTCTTTTAATATTTTGATTGTAATGTTCGCTACTCTGTCACACTGGTTGGTTCATGTGTCATCAGTTTTAGCACATGCATCATGGAGGATCGTTACTCATGTAATCGCTCTAAAGCCTCTTGGCTTCGTGCCCTGTATCAGCTAGTGTGCACTTCTGAAGGGAACAAGTTGGACCAAGTTAGTCCCTTGGTTTGTCCAATTAAATATGATTTTTTAGATGCCCATCGATGAATATGTTGGGAAAATGTGTTTCCGTCGTAGTTTATGCACGGTTTCTTATCGGATAAAAAATGTATCCGACTCAATCGATTTATTTTTATTTTTTAATTTATTTTATAGAGCTATATTACTGGTCTACAGTTGCATAAAACTGAGGTTATATTATTATTATGAATATTATTGTCAGTATTAGTGTTGGTAATATTACTATTATTACTGCTGCTCCTACTACTATTGCCACTAATATTATTACTACTATTACTATTATTATTATTATTATTGTTTCAAATTGTCAAAGATATCTATTAATCACTCAGTGAGTTTACATCTATAATTTTTTTTTCACAAAAAAAAATTATAATCAAAAATGTTGTTATCACACTGGAATAACCTATTTATTAAAATTATTAATGTACCTGTGCACACTATATTTATATTATATTTTATATTTTTCTCAGCTCTAATGTGTACATGTGTGTGTATATGTAATTTGTCTATTGCTTTGTGTATGCAACTGTTTTGTTAAAAAAAAAAAATGTATATATATATATATATATATATATATATATATATACAGAGAATTAATGCGCATCTTGGCGTTTCCATCCAGCATTTTTTTATGCGATATCCCAAAATGTGCATAAAAATAGGTGGCTAGAAACGTAGCTATTGAGCTTGCTTATATTTACTGCTGCATTGCGGTAATACTCCTCAGTACTCAAGAGGGCAATAGAGTTTCCTTCAAATATCTACCTTTATCAATAAACTGGACAGGAAGATATAAATAGATATAAACATGACTAGCTCAGCAGGATCCTCATCAAACGGTGGATCTGTGACTGCTGTATCTGCTATAGTGCCAGATGTTGAAAATGTATGATATTTGCATGTGCATTTATGTACTTGCATGGAATGTAATTTTATAAACGTGTAGTGGTCAAAAGTTTACAAACCCTTGATTCTTAATACTGTTTGTCGTTCTCTGGATGATCATGACTGTTTTTGTGTTTTGTGATGTTTGAGTCTCTTGTTTGTCCTGATCAGTTAAACTTCAGAAAAATCCCCAAAATTCTTCAGTTTTCAGCATCTTTTGTATATTTGAACCCTTTGCAGCAGCGACTTTATCTTTCCACACTGAGGATGACTGAGGGACTCAAACACAAGTATTACAAAAGGATGACACATTCACTGATGCTCCAGAAACATCATGCATTAAGAAACAGGGGGTGAAAACTTTTTCATGTGAAGATCAAGGCATATTGTGCTAATTTTGTCTTCTGAGAAACATGTAAGTATCTTTTGTTGCTTTCGAAGGGCAGTACTAAATAAAAAATTTAAAAAAAACATTTAAACAAAATATGAAAAATGTACCGATCTTCATCCTGTTGAAAATAAAGTCCTTGTGTCATCTTTTTGTGAAAAGATGGATCTCAAAATCATAAAGTCGCTGCTGGAAAGGGTTCAAACATACAAAAGATGCTGGAAAACCAAAGAATTTTGGGGATTTTTCTGAAGTTTAACTGATCAGGACAAACAAGAGACTCAACAACAAACATCACAAAACACAAAAACAGTCATGATCATCCAGGTGTCACAGTATTAACAATCAAGGGTATGTAAACTTTTGAAAAGAGTAATTTTTATACATTTAGCTTTTTTTTGTCTTGTGGACTATAGATAAACACTAAAAAGATCTTATTCAGGACAGAACTAAAAAAAAATGTTTTATGATCCCTGTGATTTTGTGAACATTTAGCAGATTCTGCAAGGGGTGTGTAACTTTTGCCCAGGAGTGTACATGAAGAGCTGTGCGGAGACTGACCCGGCATGCAGTCCTGGTACGGGCCGGTGTGTGTGTCCGGTGTGGTGCTGATGGAGGTCCAGGTCGCTGGAGTCCCGGTGGGAGGAACTCGATCCTGACAGTCACAGTTGCAGCCCGTCGGCGTCTGGTTCTCCTTCACTTCCTTCACACTCTCCTCCTCCTCTTCCTCATAAGGCCATGGCATCTCCAACTCCTGACACACACGTGCACATGCAGGAGTCACACACTATCACATGTACACACACACACATGCACGCGCACGCACGCCACACACACGCATACACACACATGCACACGCACGCACGCCACACACACACACACACACACACGCAGACACGCCACGCACGCTCACACACACATGCACATGCAGGAGTCACACACACTATCACATGTACACGCACACACACACGCACGCACGCCACACACACACACACACACACACACACGCAGACACGCCACGCACGCTCACACACACATGCACATGCAGGAGTCACACACACACAAACACGCACGCACGCCACACACGCGCACTCACACACACGCACTCACGCACGCCACACACGCGCACTCCACGCGCACACACACACACACACACACACACACACACACACACACACACACACACACACACACACACACACACACACACACACACACATATACTCACCCCTTGTGTGTTAATGCCAATGAAAGCTGTGAGAGATCAGAGATACAGGTCATTATTGAAGAGATCTATCTATCTATCTATCTATCTATCTATCTATCTATCTATCTATCTATCTATCTATCTATCTATCCATCTATGAAGGATAAAAATCAGTAAGGTAAAGTGCTCAAATTTCATTAATCATTCTGCACACTTTTACTTCATTCATTCAAACTTGTTTTTTATATCTTCATCCACAGGTAAAACTCTTGGTGAATGTAATATGATGATGATGTGCTGACCTGCCATGGACGACAGATGAAAATAAGCTTTTCTGCTAACTCTGGTGCATTTACAGTTTGAGTGTAAACAAAAAAAATGTCAATTGATGTGCATTGTCCCTTTTATATAAAAAATGAAATAAAATAAAACACTTGGACAGAATCACGCAGACTGTGACGCTAACAGGGAATTATCTCAGAACTTCAGCTGACGGTCTGTGAAGGTTCTCTGAATGTTATTAACACACGTTAGAACGTTGGTTGAAAGTTATCTGGCCTTTAATAATGTTTAAAAAAATGAGCACCAAACATACATTTTTTTTCAATATTGAACATTATTATCGTCCATGGAATGTTTTTTTTATTTTTATTTTTTTTATAAATGTGGTATAGTTGTAACATTTTTTAACTGTCACTTCTTGTTTTAGAACGTTCAGAGAACACTCAACATTCCATAATGTTTGAGGAATGTTGAAATAGAATGTTCCCTTATCGTTCGCACTACCAAGAAAAAACATTTAAAAAAACTGGACATTCAGGAACATTCAGAAATAATCTTTCATAACTTAATGGGAACGTTAGCACAATGTTCTGAGAACACATTTTTGTTGAGTCTGTTATGAACACACACACTCACGGTCACACAAACACTTCGTACCTTGAGTGACCAGCAGCAGAAGCACAGTGAGGGTCCTGGAGTCCATCTTGATGATCAGATCTGTGTAGTGAGCACTACATGAGCAGCAGTGTTTACTGTGCTCTGGATTACTGTAATCCATACATCCAATAATAGTCCTGATCTGTCTGTGTGTGACGGATTCTCTCTCCATCCCGGAGGAAGATTCAATGCTCACTTCACTGAGTTCTCAGTGGTTTCATTGAAGTATATCCTCTTTGTCTCGTGTTTCTCTTGAAATCAAACACTCTCCCGGTTTCACAGACGAGGCTTAAACTATTCCCGGAGTAAAATACATGGTTTATTTTTATCTGTTTTAACCAGAGACTGTAAAAAAGAAAAGTTTTAACTGAAAGCATATCTTAAAATATGTCAGTGCCATTTTTTTTTCTAAGGCATTTATAAAAGCTACTTAAATGTCCTTATTGAAGTAAGGCTTAATCCTGGCTAAATCTAAACCTTGTCTGTGAAACCGGGCCTAAGTCTCTTAAACTGTGTGTTTGTCTTCACACGATTAGAACACAATGAAACAATGAGTCCAAATAGCACGTTTATTTATCAAATGCACATCCAATTGCACAACTAAATAATCTAACATGAATCTAGGGGGGAAAGAGCAACTATGATTAATAATTAAGCCTTTTATAGTTGTATATCAAATTAATTCCCAAAAAAATCGAAATTAACAGGTTTTATTCAAGTCAAAAATATTATTTAATGTATTTATTAACTGAATCAACTATAATGTATTAATTTATAGGCTACTAACAAAATTATGATTTACTATCGCAATGGCATTTGATTGAATGTCTTAATTAGGGAAAGAAGATTTAATTAAGACTGAAATGTTTCACCTGTGATGAGACGAGCAGAGACGCAATAAATTGTCCCGGCGATCAACATCGTCACTTCCGGTTCTTTGAAAGCGGCTTGAACAGCATCAATCATGAAAACATCATCTGACAGGAGTTTGAAATCCTTGAGGAAGTCCATTAAAACTGGCAGGACACGCAAACAGAGCATCAGGACATATTCTGCCTACATCTACAAGATTGAGAAGGTGTGTTAGAGCAAAAAAGTAGCGTCATAAAATTAACGGTAACAGTTTACATTAAGGGTTATTAGTTAATGTATTTACTAACACGAACTAACAATGAGCAATACATTTGTTTCAGTATTTATTCTTTGTTAATGTTAGTTAATAAAAATACAGCTGTTCATTATGTTTTTTTAATGTAAGTTCACAGTGCATTAAGTAATGTAAACAAATAGGCCTACAACCTTTGATTTTAATGACGTAGGCTATTAGTAAATGTTGAAATGATTAACTAGCCTATTGTTCATTCTTAGTTCATGCTAAACTAAGGTAGTCTATAGTTAATTTATGAACCTTATTGTAAATAGTTACCAAATTAACATGTTTCTTTTTGATGTTGCTTCTTTATTATTATTTGAATAATGCATGCAATTATTTGTTTACTTAGGAGCTGTCTTTTGATGTGAGTGACGCCATCTCTCTGATGGCACGCCGGGCAGATGTGCACGCGCAGGTGGGCACCGAGGCCGCGCGCCTCTCCAAGTTCAACCGGAGGCGCGTGATCACGCAGCGAGAGATACACACCGCCGTGCGCGCGCACCGGGGCAAACCGTCTGAGTGACCGCTGGAGGTCAATGACACACTTTTAAAGTTATTTATTAATAAAGAGGCTTTGTTTTTAAAAACTTTTCTTTACTGTGACACTTTGTGGTGTTACATAACACTTTCACTTTGAGGTTCCTTAATGCTGGGCTTTTAAAAAAAAGAAATTGGAGCCAGGGACCCCCTCATATTTATAACAGCGATAATGGCTCCTGGGAATAAATAACTGTTTTACTGGTGCAAATGGTCCTTGTATAGCCTTTTTATATCCATTTTATATATAATTCGTATTATTTACAGTATTTTACGGAAAGTTGCACGAGGTCAAACTTGCTTTGAGAGAGGAAAAGTTGCATTTTATTACATTCAGAAATAGTTGAAGAATAAATGAGAGAACGTTAACAGACACTATAAACATGTAGGCCTCTTTTACTTCTCACTCCAAATACTTTGACTTCATGGTATTCAGAAAGGAGCAAAATTGAAATGTAGCCTATAGGCATGTATAGAATAAAAATAAGTTAGTGCCATTCATTACAAACATTTTTAAATACCAAGCAATGGGTAGCATAGTAAAATTTGAAGTACACTATGCTTCCAACCTTTTCTTATAAAGCCAGTTTTAGCGTTTATGTAGAATGAAGAATTTTCTAATGTATTTGAGCCCTTGTTATTTGTGCTTTCCCCTTTTCTCTAATGGCGAAAGAAAAATCTGTCAAAAGGGTCCATGGCGACAATCGTCACTTGGTGGCGCTGTAAGATCAGCGATGACGTCATTTAAACAGTCTGTTTTAATTTTTTTATTTGAACATGTAGAAAACATAAAAATAAAAAATATACAAACATGCATTCATATATAAAACTAAAATTAAAATATCAGTTATATAAGGACATGTGATTCTCAGCACAAACTTCCAAAATTAATTTAGATAATTCAAATTAGTTTGGTCATTTAAATGAATTAAATTAACTGGTAGCCTAAAGGAAAAGCGTCCTGTTCATGTCCAAATCGTTTAGGCCAACGGACAATTTATAAATAATAATAATAATTTGCATACTTTAATAACATTTGAAACACGTGACTTGCCCCACCCTGACATAGGCTATCTCAGAAATAGCTTTATTTCCAAGTGTGATTTTATTTCATATTGTAGGCTATTTATAAATATATATATATCATATTTCATATTTTTTATGAAAAATACTCTTGCCCTGACAATATAGTTCAACCTTTCAGATAAAACAACAGTAAAAGAAGAGGTGTTTGTGTCCGCAAATGAACCCGTTTGTGTAATTGGCCTTTTGACTCTAATCAGATCAAATTAAAATCTGATCAAATTAGTCAAATTGAAGTCTTGGTTACATGATTCACACAGCAATACAATGTCAACAGGTTATTATAGGCTACCTTTATATTATGTACGTGTAGAGCTCTATATAAAGACACGATATTTACAGTCAGTAAGCCTATAGAATAATGCCCAAAATAATGCATTAATAGAGTAGCCTACGTTTTGTGTTTAAGTGCATCATCAGTCTCAACTGAGAGCCTATAATGTGTCATCTAGCCTAGTGCCAATCAAAACATGTGAATGACAAAAAGCAATTACGCCTTAATAGACTGAATGTTTATTTTTTTATTTATTTTTTTCAGGTACAGGCTGAACATACGCTTTTAAATCTGACAGTAAATGTGATTTTCTGACGTTCATTCCCTTTTAAACACCAGAACACCTTTTAAACCGTTTGACAATCACCCTTCCAACAACACTGAGTGGAGGTGTGGCTCTAGCATTGACTGGCGCACGTATCAACAAATCAAATGACTGGGCTCCTGACTGGGCGGGAATAACGGTCCTTTTCTCACCAATGAAAACGCCCCGAGCGAAGCCTCCGTCCAATGAGGAGCGAGCAGTCAGCTGAAACCGTTTCCCATCTATTGTACACAAGCCTCGAGCTGAGACAGACGCGAATCACTGTGAACCCAGAACTCATGTGAATTCATCCCTCATTTACTAACGGACCTCTTCACGAAGGTATGTCGTGTGTTATTTGATCATTTCCCTTCTGAAAAAGGTTGTTAACGCCTCGCGTGACTCAAAAGTGTAAATACCAGCTGCGCATTGGAGATCACATGCTTATTATTAGTTAAGGCATATGCGTTAATTAGCTTTGCAATCAAATCTCTAGAACGCATAAGTTATATGCATTTGGTCTTTGAATTAATTGATATCTCTTGTATGTGCAAATGAACTGGCACGGTAATACTGCCGATCAAGGAGTTTGGTTATAATGATAAAATCATTATATTATCCGCATGACATGCATTCTTTACAATACAATAACAACAACAACAACAGTAATGTATGCTATTATATAAATAGTAAAATGTGAAAAATATATTTCTTTATATATGTGCCTTTTTTACACGTTTTTTAAATGCAGAATAGATACATTGAGCTTATTGTTGTAATTGATTTCATGTTATATTAAAAGGATAGTTGATCTAAAAATGAAATGTTGTCATTAATTTCTCGCCCTCATGACGTTTCAAACCCGTAAGACATTTGTTCATCTTTGGAACACAAATGAAGATCTTTTGAATGCACATTAGAGATACATTTTGTAAATAAAGTGGTAAAAAATTTTTTTTGCGTAAACAAAGCACTCACGTCACTTAATAAAATTGAGGTTAAACAACTGGAGTCACATGGATTACTTTAATAATGTCTGTACTTGCTTTCTGTGAAGACAACTTAAACAGTTGGGAGAAAATCGGATGTGTAACATTACAATACTTTAGATCTGTGCATTTCTTCTTAAAGGGACAGCAGCCTAAAACCGTTGCCATTGTTTAATTAATGTTAGTTTAAAAAAAATCCCTGCTTTTGACTGAATCACTTTTTTGTGTCTTTATTATGAATCAATTTATATTTAATTCATGCAGTGAAGACTATATAGTTTATTTTATTACTCAGTTTCTGTAGTTTTTCTTAAGACATGTTAAATAAAACTAGGCTACTGTACCTGAGAAACTTAGTAGTTTGATAATTTTCATTTTATTTACCAGTTTTATATTAGCAAAAGTGTTATTTTTTTGTATAAAGGACTTTTATTTATTGTGCCTCGTAGTTTTTCTCTTAGTCTCAGGCCTACCATGGTTCATTATAGAAGACTGACAGTCGTGTGTGTTGTGATTGCAGTCAGCTTACAATATTATATATTTATTTATATATTTGTTTGAATATTGTTGAGTTGGTTGAATATTGGGAAGAAAAACGTAAAAAAAACAAACAAAAAAAACATAAAAATGTATTAAACTATCTACCGAAGTCAAATATGAAAAGTAACAGAAAACGGTAAACTACAATCAAATCTATGCATCGAATCGAAATTTGATTCAAAACCGAATCGAATCATGAGATGCCAAAAGATTCTCATCCCTAGTGACTATTTTTGAGTGAACTATCCCTTTAATTTGCATGATTCTGTGCCAATCCTGAGTGTCTTGTTATTTCGAGTGCTGTTATTTAGCAGTACGTTCGCCTCCTGCCCCTCTGATCTCGCTGTCCCCCACAGATGCAGTTCATGCTGTTGTTCAGCAGACAGGGGAAGCTCCGTCTGCAGAAATGGTACGTTCCCCTGTCCGATAAGGAGAAGAAGAAGATCACACGAGAGCTGGTGCAGACGGTTCTGGCCCGCAAGCCCAAGATGTGCAGCTTCCTGGAGTGGAGAGACCTGAAGATCGTGTATAAACGGTCAGTGAAGCTCGGCTTTAACTGATGAAAAAACAACCTGTTTAATGAGTCAACTGTGAGTAATCACTGGGATCTTTTTCAAAACGCTCTCTCCCATGATTCCCTGCACTCGATCGAATTCACCTTCCAGCACCTTTGTGACAAATAAAGTTAAAGTAGTTTCTGTAGACATTGCAAAATAATAATCAAACATAATAAACAGGTCGTGTGACTATTCAGCTGATTACGGTTTGAAACATTTATTTGAGAAAACAGTAATATGATGGGTTTCTTCTGTACCTATTATGATTTTTATTAATATTTTGAATGCTATAAATGTTATTTTTTTTGAAAGCTTTACTAATTTTGTATTTTTGTAAAGTTTATTCGTTTTTGTTGGTCTATAGTTTGCATTATTATTTTAATTTTTTTATTTTAGTGCTGTCAAATCGATTAATCGCATGTAATATAAAAGTTTGTAAATATATATGTATAGATGTATCTATATCAATATATATATATATATATATATATATATATATCAATTTGACAGCACTATTTTATTCATTTTAGTACTTCAACTTAAACTAAATGAAAATGAGATGTTACTAGCTGTTCTAAAGTAAGTTTACTTTTGTGCATTTTATTTTATTTCAGTCAACGTTTATGGTAACGCTATAATAAGGCTCCATTAGTTAAGATGAAGTAACAATGAAAAAAACTTCTAAAGCATTGGTTAATCTTAGTAATTGTTAAATTTAACATTTACTAATACATTAATACAAAATCTGTTGATATTATTAATGTCCCTGAGCTGACATGAACTAACAATGTTGTATTTTTATTAACTAATGTTAACAAAAGTATTGCTCATTGTTAGTTAATTTTAGTTCATGCATTAATGTTAGCTTGTTGTAAAGTCTTACCATGTTTATTTTATTTCAAGTAACAAAGTATTTGCTTTTTACAGTTTTAGTGTCAGTTTTAGTTAAAGACAATCACCCTGGGTAGTGAAGTACAAACGTGTGTGTGTGTGTGTGTGAGTGTGTGATGTAGGTTTAGGGGTAGGGTGTGTGTGTGCGTGCACGTGTGTGTGGTTAATGAAAAAACGTCTTGGCTACTAATTTATCCCTCCTGTGGGAAAAACTCCTTCCTGAATGTCTTTAAATATTAGCTCGAGTTTTGCTTCAGTTCAGGTTGAACTTCTTGTCACGTGATTGGTGGGATTTGCTCATGATGACATTAGCTATTAGTGTTTTCAGTATGAAAGTCAACATGAAGTTTCATTTACAGCCCTTTTTTTATGTTCAGAGTAAAATTTTATATGCAATGAAAAACATTTTTTATTACATGCACAGATGACATGTTCACAGTAAGAGAAGGAACATGTTTTGATGATAAGTTATTGAAATATGCACATACACAGAGCTTGTTTACAGGCACACACTAATGAACGAGGATGGTAGTTTAGGAGGATTAGTTTAGGATTCTG
>CM060638.1:27793561-27831061 GCA_030578275.1 Meda fulgida
AGCCTATCTATGTCTATGTACAGATCTCATCCAGTGTGTGTGTGTGTGTGTGTGTGTGTGTGTGTGTGTGTGTGTGTGTGTGTAAGTGTGCCCCCGTCTGACCTCTGACCCCTGACCTCTGACCCCACCGCCCGCTCTCAACAGCCTGACTGTCTCTGTACAGATCTCATCCTGTGTGTGTGTGTGTGTGTGTGTGTGTGTGTGTGTGTGTGTGTGTGTGTGTGTGTGTGTGTGTGTGTGTGTGTGTGTGTGTGTGTGTGTGTGTGTGTAAGTGTGCCCCCCGTCTGACCTCTGACCCCTGACCTCTGACCCCACCGCCCGCTCTCAACAGCCTGACTGTCTCTGTACAGATCTCATCCTGTGTGTGTGTGTGTGTGTGTGTAAGTGTGCCCCCCGTCTGACCTCTGACCCCTGACCTCTGACCCCACCGCCCGCTCTCAACAGCCTGACTATGTGTCTCTGTACAGATCTCATCCTGTGTGTGTGTGTGTGCCCCCGTCTGACCCCTGACCTCTGACCCCACCGCCCGCTATCAACAGCCTGACTATGTGTCTCTGTACAGATCTCATCCAGTGTGTGTGTGTGTGTGTGTGTGTGTGCCCCCCGTCTGACCTCTGACCCCTGACCCCACCGCCCGCTCTCTACAGCCTGACTATGTGTCTCTGTACAGATCTCATCCTGTGTGTGTGTGTGTGCCCCCCGTCTGACCTCTGACCCCTGACCCCACCGCCCGCTCTCTACAGCCTGACTATGTGTCTCTGTACAGATCTCATCCTGTGTGTGTGTGTGTGTGTGTGTGTGTGTGTGTGTCTTATTCTGCATGTTGTTCTGTATACCAAGCTGAAACATGCACTCTTAAAATGACATGTTTGTTCCTGATTGGCTGTTTTTTCAGTTCTATAATAGTTTGTGTGGAAACAAAGTTGTGTTTGCAGGTTACCAATGATGATTTGAGGAATAACTAGATCGAGATGCACGACATATCGTCCGATACCGATAATGAGGCCGATATGTGTTCATTTTTTATGTTATCGGCCTGATAAGAAAATTTGTCCAATAGATTAAAGCCGATAAATAATGTTTTTCTTCATCTGAGACACTTCAGATATTCACTGTTCAACGAGATGCTTTTGAATTGCTTGAAATATGATTGGAATCACAAGGAAAATACAGTTCAGTGCAACATAATTCTGTCATATCGGCCACATAAAATTGTAATGAGATCATCATAATTGTGTGATTGAGACATGGCTTTTAATGGTGAGACTTTTGTTCTTGTAATCAGGCTCTAAAAAATTATATAAAAAATTATATTTAGATTTATCAGCCAATATATCGGTTATCGGCTTCCAAAATATGAAGAATTATCGGTTATCGATATCGACCAAAATGTTCATATCGGTGCATCAATAACTAGATGTACGATGGTTTTGACAAACGTTCATGAGATTTGAGGCTTCGAATCTTTTAAAATTGTTTGTGGTACTTCAACTAAAATGCATGTTGTCCATTCATTTACACAACAATGAGGTTTCCAGGGCCTGAAAACTGGTTTCAAAGTGAACGTTTTTGAAAAAGATAGTTATCGCCTCTGTGTAAAAGATAGTTATCGCCTCTGTGTAAACTACACAAACATAAATTTGTGTAAAGTGTGAGGTCAAGTGCATGCGTATTATGTGTTCGCATGGTTTTTCTTCACAATATGACATCGCCAGCTAGAATGCAGCGTTTAAGTAGAATGCGGCGTCTTCCTCATCTGCTTTTCAAAATTGTAGCAAGGAACTCGTTTAACCATTACTGGTCTTCATTTGCATATTTGTATTTTGTTTTATTACTTGTTCGCTTCATTTAAATATATTTATTTTACATTTATACTCCATGTGCATATTGTATTTTACTTGGCCTATTTGCATTTATTTAATTGTTCACATGATTTGAATATTTAATTTAATTTACTCAATTACTTCATATTTTTGCTTTTTATTTTAGTCACCCCATTTGCATTTTAGTTTATTTACTTGCATTCACTCATTTAAATTTTTAATATTTTTTTTATTGTATTTTACCGTATTACTTTTCCACTCATATTTTGTTTAGATTTTATTTCTACCTCCGTTTATTTTTTTATTCACCCTATTTGAAGTTTTTCAAATTACATTCACTTCATATTTTTTGAGTTTTTTTAATCGTGTCACAATATATCGCAATACATAAATGCAACATTACTATCATGGATAGTGACGATGTTGTTTTGTGTATAGTAAAAATGATTTAGTGTCAGTACTACATTAAACTACTACATATAATGTATAATAATGCAGTGGGGGAATATTTGTGGATCCTGATAATGTCAAATGTCTGATGTTACCTGTAAAAAGTGGCCTATATTATTTTAAATATATCTAGTCAGTGACCGTGCAAGCATATTCACCTCAAATAATTCTGTATTTTCAGCTTCAGAATCATGAATATTGTTATTCTGGTGTCTCTATTGTCCTGTGCTTTGGGTTTCCAGCACTAAGTCCGAGTCTATTCATTTACACTAAATCAAATTTAGCATTTTAATCAACAGTACATTTTTTGTTAACCTTTTATTAAATGTCTTGGAATATTTGCACTAATATCGTATCGTGACATGAGGGACACCGCTAGTATGTGAAGTATTGGTATGATACAGTCACCACTGTTCGAACGCATATGATTCTCGGATTTATTGCAAACTTTAACCATCCTAGAGTGAAAGTTTATCACTTGCACATGTTTTTGGTCCTGTCAATTTAAACATTCAAGCGATTTTAAACCATTTGAGTGCAAGAGGACGTGAAAAGTCAATTCGGTGCGCACAGAAGAGCACTATTTGTGCTTGCACGAAAAAATACATGCAAATGTGTGTTAAAATGCCTGTGTCTGAGTATCGTCATAAATGCAGTCGCTAATGGCGTGAATGCAAACAATTGAGAAAGAAAATGCATGTGTATTATTATTATATTTGATCCGTGCATTCAGTCTTAAAGTGACAGCAGCCTAATATTCCTGCTTTATCTCTAATGTTAATCAAACAACAAAATGCAAAGAGAAAATCACTTTTGTAGCTTTAACAAAGATTATGTTTAATGTATACAGTGAAGATTTTACATTTCATTATTCAATTTCTGTACCTGAATACTGTTAGACTTACCTGAAAAACATAAAACACTTTTTTACAAGCATATTGTATTTACCTATGATCGTAATTTTTTTTATTTTATTTTTTAATGCAGATTCAATTCCTTACAAAATCACCTCGATCATTCTAGAATGATGAATTATTTCTAAAAAGAGCTATTCAAGTCATCTGGTGAAATTGTTTTCACAAAAGTACAAAATATCAGTTTTTTCCAATATCATGCTGCCATAATTGGTGACTAAAACTAAAACAGATGTTTATGTCGCAGATACGCCAGTCTGTATTTCTGCTGTGCCATTGAGGACCAGGACAACGAGCTGATCACGCTGGAGATCATCCACCGCTACGTCGAGCTGCTCGACAAATACTTCGGCAGTGTAAGTCTAAATTGATGTGACTTGTTGCTGAACTTCCCCCAAAAAACAAAAAAAAAGACCCGAATTACAGTGACTATTCCTCCTAAACTCAGGTCTGCGAGCTGGATATCATCTTTAACTTTGAGAAGGCGTATTTTATCTTGGACGAGTTCCTGCTGGGAGGCGAAGCGCAGGAGACGTCGAAGAAGAACGTCCTGAAGGCCATCGAGCAGGCGGATCTCCTGCAGGAGGTGAGGCCATGCTGGCGCGCAGAAAGCGCTTCGGAAGCTTTGCTGAGCGGGTTACGCCTAGTTCACACCGCCGCCGACTGGAAGCTCTGGCCGCCCTGTCAAGGACGCTTGTCAAAAAGTGCGGGGAAGCTTGTTGATGCTTTTTGGACGTAGCAGGGAGAAGAGAAGTGTCACAACATGAAATGTAATAAACAGAAAAAACAAGAAACACATTGAAGAAACCTTTTATAATGACAGCATTTTTATAACCGTTTTGGTCACATTTGGTCGGGGAAAATAATAATAATTAGCTATTATTATTATTTGCATTAGTGCAATTCGGTCAAACCGGTGTTACCGTGAGCAAATGAATTGCATTCCCGCTTAAAACGAGCATTCGTAAATATTTCAAATAAAAGTTGGGTTTTACTTCATTTTGATGGTCCCTTTAACACATTCTGTTGACTATAAGTAACGTTGCACCTACATGTCTGCTAGCTCTCATTAGAGTGTTAGTAGAGTATTAGTAGACTGGTAGGGTTAGGGTTAGAATAAGCTGACATGTAGTTGCATAGTTACTTATAGTCAGTAGACTGTCTGTTGGAGGACCATCACAATAAAGAGTTATCAGATATTAAGCAGACAGTACACTAGTACTCTAATGAGAGTTAGTTGACATGTAGTTGCAAAGTTACTTATAGTAACCAAAATGTTCAAAAGGGACCATCAAAATAAAGTGTTACCAAAAGTTGCGCTCATTCTCAAACGTGTATCACTGGATCATTATGGATAACCGCGGAGTTGTTGTGTTTGGTGCTGCTGTTTTGCATTTGCGGAGAAGACGTCGGACTCAGGTTCATGTCATGTCAGTTGGGAGAGTGTCACCGGCTGGTGCAGCTGCTGCGGCTCGATGGCGAGAGGTTCTTCTCGCAACTAATGTTTTAGTAGGAACGAAAGTTTACATCCTGTGTTTCTCCAGAATCAGCCAGCGCGAAGGATGTATATTCGATTGGTTGCTGGCATTTTGCCGCTGAACCGCATCATAGCTCATTACCATAAAGTTGAGCTACTTTCAACTTTCTAATTGACGCTCAAAACGCGACGCCGATGGATCTGACGCTGCTTGCAGCTGAGAGAAGCAGCTTCCATTGAAAATGAATGACTTCCGGTAGCTTTGGAAGCTCAAGTCGGCGGGGTGTGAACGTACAGTTAAGCCTAGTTCACACTACAGGATTTTAAAGGAGTAGTTCACTTTTTAAAAAACTTTTGCTGATAATTTACTCACCCCCATGTCATCCAAGATGTCCATGTCTTTCTTTCTTCAGTCGAAAAGAAATTAAGGTTTTTGATGAAAACATTCCAGGATTTTTCTCCATATAATGGACTTCAATGGGACCCAAACGGTTCAAGGTCCAAATGACAATTTCAGTGCAGCTTTAAAGGGCTTTAAACGACACCAGACGATGAATAAGGGTCTTATCTAGCGAAACGACCAGTCATTTAAAAAATTTAAAAGTTTTATAAGCACAAACGCTCGCCTTGCTCTTTTCTGTGATGCGCCTTCGTGACGTCATGTAATACGCAATTACGTTGAGAAGGTCACGCTTCTTGACGTATGTGGAAGTACCGAGTCAGTGTTTACAAGTTGAATGTGCAAACACAGTCGAACGCCATTTACAAAAAAAGGAAATTAAAAGGTAAAACAACGATGTCGGGTGATTTTGAGCTTAGAGGAGAAGATGAGATGGAGTTTTTCTCCTTTTTGAACCGGAATACACATACGTCAAGCGTGACCCTTTAAACGTTATTGCGTATTACGTGACGTAACAAACGTGCATCACAGAACAGAGCAAGGCGAGCGTTTGTGCTTATAAAACGTAAACTTTTTTATTTATTTTTTAAATGACCGCTGGTTTCGCTAGATAAGACCCTTATTCATCGTCTGGTGTCGTTTAAAGCCCTTTGAAGCTGCACTGAAACTGTCATTTGGACCTTGAACCGTTTGGGTCCCATTGAAGTCCATTATATGGAGAAAAATCCTGGAATGTTTTCATCAAAAACCCCCAATTTTGTCCTGGGGGTAATCCATCAGCCGGAAACTGAAGCCTCCTGGGCGCCGCCATTAGCAGAACTTCTCCTGCTGCTAGCTTTCCATTGACTCACATTCATTTTGGCGTCACTTTGACAGCGAATAACTTTACATCTGAGGCGTTTAAAGACTCCATTTGTCCATTATTTATTTCTAAAGAAACACGACTATGTATAAAATGCTCCATTACTTTGTATCTTACGTTATGGCCCCGTAGAAGAAGTTTTTGTAAAAATAGGCTAACGATTGCGTCATAACGAATCGACTCTGTCGCACAGTCGAGAGATTACCATAAGTCCCTCGCCTCCGCTTCCGGCTCATGGGACCTTATTTCGGAAAAAATATGAATGGTAGTCAATGGCGAGAGACAACTTATCTTTTTATTCCGTCTGAACTGTGCCCTGAATTACACATATGATGTTTGTCAATTAAAAAGATAATCATGAAAATCAAGAAAGTCGCAGTTTGTCAGAAGAGTAACATTTAGTTTTATGTGAAAATCGCTCAATGAACCACATCTCCCGTCTCGCACTGTGTACGTCACCAACATGTTGCAGTCTGGTACAAAACACACAGGCATGACAGCGTAACGTTGTGATTATAACGTTAGACTATAGAAAAAATGACAGACGTTAGCTTCAGTAAAGTTAGCTTCAGTAAAGTTAGCTTCAGTAAAGTTAGCTTCAGTAAAGTTAGCTTCAGTAAAGTTAGCCTTCAGTAAAGTTAGCTTCATTCATTGAGAGAAAAGGTATGGCGTCACATGCGCGCCTTTTGAGTTTGTAGTCTTTGTAATTACGTATTTTCACAGTCTTATACCTCAACAGTTTTACATCAAACTGCGACTTTCTTGACTTTAAAATGTATCTTTTAAATTGACAAACATCATATGTGTAATTCAGGGCACAATTCAAACGGGATCAAAATATTTGTTGTCTCTCGCCATTGACTACCATACAATAAATAAGGTCCCATGATGGTTCACCGGAAGGGGAGGGACTTAGGCTCTCTATAGACCTTATGCGACAGAGAAACGAGGGCGCCGCCATCTTTAGAATATTGTCTTTGAACTTCCGTTTTTGCGGTCGCTCTGTATATTTCTATGGCATCGCTGTCGAGGAGTAATTAGCTGGTGACTTGGATTTACTTATTATTGAGTTAACAAAAGTTATCATGAGCATTGTAAAGCAGATGTATTAACAAATGTCGACTGGGAATTTTTTAAACGATCCGTTCATTCATAACTACGCAAGTTCGCTGTGAAAATAGACCGGAAGACTGAAGACAACGAGCGCAGCGCTGAAAAGGGGCGGAGCTACATATGGTCGGCAAGCTCGCAGGCAATCGGGGGGACGTGGAGGCATAAAGTCTGATAAAGTAAAGGGAGAAGCCCATTGAGAGTCATAAAGTTGCTCCTGCTGCTAGCTCATGGACAGCTAATGCTAATACGCTCTCCGTCTCTGCGAGATTCGGAAGGGAATGCTTCAGATTTCTCTCGGCACAGCGACTAGAAGACCGACAGGTTGCTCACGTCACATCTATGTCGTTGAGCTCAGTGTGAGCCTGCGGTCGCTCAGCCATCAGGGAGAGATGACAGCCATTCTAAAGGGCTTCAATTCTCTCCGTTGAAGTCTATGGGGTCGCTGTGTCCATTTCTTTTACGGTCTATGATGTTGTCCCAGCGTCCATTTTCAAATAGACAACTCCTATTTCGCATCATTTCCCATTTCACTTTCGTGACAAAACGTGGTTTGGGGATCGAGTCGTTGAGTGACATATGGCGCTTTTCCACTGCATGGTACGGCTCAGTACCGTTCGGCTCGCTTCGCTTTTCCACTGCGTGGTTCGGCTCGGCTCGGCGCGGCACGGCTCGGTTCGCTTTAGCTCGGTTGCTTTTCCACTGCAGTTAGTACCTCTTCAAAGTGGGTTGGATTATGACTGATCGTTATAGTTTATCCGTTCCTCGTCAACCAACAAGAGGAACGTCTGCGCGTCTCGTCCACTGACCACGATTCAGCCATTTCTTTTTTGGAAGTTTTTTTTCTTCAAGCAAGTCAAGCAAGTAGTTTTAAAACAGGTGCTACAGCAGTGGCCGTTACTGGCTATTTAAATCTAGCGGGTTTGATGTCTAGCAAATACAATGACGCTGGAAGTGACGATTCTGTCTGTCTGACCAATCAGTGATCTACAGTGCTTCCACGTCACATTTTAGTATCGGTACGATACGCTTGGAACCTCAACAGATGTGGTACCATTTAAAGCGAGCTGAAGCGAGCCGTACCATGCAGTGGAAAAGCGCCAAGAGTTGCTGTCAGCTCGTGTAGTGTGTAGTATGTAACCCCCTGTTGCAGATCGTTTATGTAGTGTCACGTAGTGTGAACACCACAACGACTTCAAGTCTCCAGAGCAAGTCATGTAGTCTAAACAGCACAGCGATCTGCCGACGTTTCAAGTTGTGTAGTGTGAACTAGGCATTAGTTCTAAATAATTGGTCTATTGAGATGTTTATATCTAGCTACCATCAGGGTTTGAAATTAACACCCGCCAAATGCGGGTAAAAATCAAGTCAAATAACTAGACAGTTTGGTGTGTTATTATATTTACTCACTTTGCTGGAGAAGTTCATGTAAACCAAATCTGCGCAGATTCTCGTGAATCATCATGATATATTAAATCCAGCATATTCATTTGCAATGAAGCAATAGCGAAGATTATTAAGCATTTGGTTAACAGAAAATACTTTGTTTTTTAATGTTTTGTACTGTATTGTTCCCTCCACCTAAAACACATTTTTGGTGAAAAGGATGAGGAGATGACATGATTTTGTTTGAATAAGAAATGATTGTATGAAATCCAAATTTTATAATAGATATATATATATATATATTATAAAATGTATAAAATTTGGATTCCATGCATTCATTTCTTATATATATATATATATAAGCTGTGACATAGTTAGTCTGGTTTATTTCTTCTTTCTTTTCTTTCTTTGGCTAGTAGAAGTTCTGAATGGCCGGTAACTTAAAAATTTAGTAGACAAAATTTACCTGTGAGTGAAAAAGTTAATTTCAAACCCTGGTTACCATAAAATACCATCACATCTGGTTTAATGGGTCTCTTGCCCCCCTTGAGTACTGAGGTTTATTACCGCAACAGGATCGTTTGCGTATTTCAGTGTTTTGACCTTCGCACTGCCGTTCTGCCTCTCTCTCGCTCCGACTTTTGAATTGAAAGGTAGAAATCCCTCAGGAGCTACAGGTTCACAGTGACTGCTCTCGTGTGTGTATTACCCAGCTTCCCCGGCGCTTGCAGAACAAAACACTCCTTTGTTCGTTACAGTGTAGAGGAACTGAGCTTTCACTCACAATCTCTTCATCCTCATGGAGTCTCGCTGAGACGCATAGATCTGCAGGATGTCCTGATGATGCTGGGCTTTCAGATTATAGCTGAAGTGTATCTGGTTTGATATTGAAATGCTTTCTCATATCCATTTTTTTGCAAGTCTAATCTGAAGAACCCTAGCAACACCATAGGAAACACCCAGAGCATTATAGCAACACACTGAAAACACTCAAACACCTTGGCAACTACTTAGCAACACCTTGGAAACCTTCCAGGTTATTATTGCAACACATTAAAAACACTCAGAACTCCTTGGCAACTACATAGCAATGTCACAGTAACCGTTCAGAGCACTCTAACAACTTCCTCAGAACTGCATAGCAACACCCTGGCAACCATTCAAAATATTATAGCAACCACATACTGTAGCAACACAATAAATACACCTTGGCAACCATCCAGAACATTATAGCAACAGACTTAAAAAAAAAACTCAGATTACCTTGGCAACTGCACAGCAATGTCACTGTAACCACTAACAGTTGCCTCAGAACCGCATAGCAACACCCTGGCAAACATTCATAGCATTATAGCAACCACATACTGTAGAAAAACACACTCAAAAACACATTAACACATTAAAAAATACTCAAAACACCAATCATTTAGCAACACCTTGGTAACCATCCAGAACATTATACACACACACACACACACTAAAAACACTCAACTGCATAGCAATGCAACTGTAACCACTCAGAGCACTTTAACAACTTCCTCAGAACCGCATCACAACACCCTGGCAATAATCCAGGGCTGCGTTTCCCAAAAGCATTGTAAGCCTAAGTAGATTGTTGAGCCATTGGCACCAATGGTCACTATGCTTTTGGGAAACGCAGCCCAGAACATTATAGCAACCACATACTATAGCAACACACAAAAAACCTTCAGGATACAGCCAGCCAGAACACCCTAGCAACACCCTAGCAACCACCAAGAACATCTAGGCAATCACATAACAAGCTGCTATGAACACAACCATCCAGAATCCTTTGGCTACGATCCAACAGCCGCATAAGAACATGTAAAAAAACTACTCAAGACGATAGCAACTTCATAGCAACACCATGACAACCTTGCACAAATTCCAGTTGCTCTAGGTATCACATGAGCAAAAGCCTGTTTTCACGATCATCAGCACGTTAGTAAATGTACTATTATTCAACAATTCAATAAACAATGTTAACTGCTATTAGGTTACTTACATTTTATACACAATATTGTGTTTGTCGTCTATTTTGCCAACAAAGTAGTTCTAAACAGTAGAGCCATTGCTCGGCTCAGAGCAACACATTTTCAGATTCATTACTAAACGAATCCTCATGTTTGAACGAATCGTTTGACTGAATGATCCAATGACTTACTCGTTAAGACGGTGATCTGTCGCCACCTACTGGTGGTTTAGTATTTCATTTTTGCTGTAGAAGATTGAATGCTGTTTTTGTTTCCGGTCGTGATTAGAGCAATAGTTATGGTTAAAGAGATAGAATGCTTTAATAAATAGATCATTAAAGGGATAGTTCACCCAAAAATGAAATTTAGCCCATGATTTACTCACCCTAAAGTCATCCTAGTGTTTATGACTTTCTTCTCTCAGACGAATACAATCAGAGTTATAGTTAAAAATGTCTTGACTCTTCCAAGCTTTATAATGGCAGTGAATGGCTGTTTCTGTTTTGAAGTCCATAAAAGTGCATCTATCCATCATAAGTGTCTATCCATCATAAAAGTGCGTCTATCCATCATAAAAGTGCATCTATCCATCATAAAAGTGCATCTATCCATCATAAAAGTGCATCTATCCATCATAAAAGTGCATCTATCCATCATAAAAGTGCGTCTATCCATCATAAAAGTGTATCTGTCTTTCATAGAGCATCTGTCCATCATAAAAAAGCATCTGTCCATCATAAAAGTGCATCCGTCCATCATAAAAGTGCATCCGTCCATCATAAAAGTGCATCCGTCCATCATAAAAGTGTGTCTATCCATCATAAAAGTGCGTCTATCCATCATAAGTGTCTATCCATCATAAAAGTGTATCTGTCTTTCATAGAGCATCTGTCCATCATAAAAAAGCATCTGTCCATCATAAAAAAGCATCTGTCCATCATAAAGTGCATCCGTCCATCATAAAAGTGCATCCGTCCATCATAAAAGTGCATCTGTCCATCATAAAAGTGCATCCGTCCATCATAAAAGTGCATCCGTCCATCATAAAAGTGTGTCTATCCATCATAAAAGTGTCTATCCATCATAAAAGTGTCTATCCATCATAAAAGTGTCTATCCATCATAAAAGCATCATAAAAGTGTCTATCCATTGTAACAACATTTAGTTTTACATTAAATAAGCTCAAATTATATATAGGGAACTTTAATAATTAATCATGAATATGATTAATATATTGCATATTACAGTTAAATTATCGAAGTTGAAAATAGATTGATTGTACACACGAATGATCAATCACAACGAATTATAATTCCTCATTCATATGTCAATGGTCCATTTTCAGATCGATTATATGAGATAACCTTTAATGGAGTTAATTTAGCTATCAAACTGTTTGTCCAGCAAACGGCCGTAAGATTAACTAATCAACTTCTCAACAAAGTTATCCCTTCTTATAAACTCCAAGAAATATCAATTTTCTGGCCGTGAACATTAATTTTCCTGTGTTTATAAAATTAGACTACGCAACGTAGTCAATAATGAAAGCTTTGTAGCTATGATCGAAATTTCATTGACTCTGTAAAATGAGCATTTTAGACAGAAGGCAATCAAGAATATAATGGTTTTAATAGTTGGACTAATAATACATCGAACTACAATTCACACAGAATATATGTATATACACCCGAAACAAACAAAACGAAAAACATTACAAACACGAATTAAAATAGGATGAGAGAGAAAGATAAAAATGAGAGGGAGAGAGAGTTGGGAAGAGAGAGAGAGAGAGAGAGAGAGAGAGAGATCCGTAGGATCACAGCTTGGCAAAATTCACCTGGACATTTAAACCTTTAAGAGACAACACGGAAAAACAGTCTTAATGCTCTAAAATCTTGGTAACTCAAATATACTTGCATATAGTTCTCATGTGTCTGAGCTCTGCGGCGTGTGTGAGCGGCTGGTCTTTGTGTGTTCCGTTGGAGCGTCACGTGGTTTGCTGCGGTCTGGAGCGCGCAGTTTCAAAGAAGGCTTAAAGGTCTTTGACGTAAATTACCAAATAAATAATTCAGACTAAGTTCATTTCTGGTGAAATGAACAAAGGAAAAACAAACTTAAACAAAAGAAAAGAAGAGGAAAGATCCCCCAGGGCGGGGATCACGAGTATGATGGTTACATCGGATCGAAGGAGAGGGAAGAGTCCAGACCGAAGTCGAAGTTCCCTCGAAGAAGCAGTTCTTTCTCCCCCCTCCTTACTCTTCCAAAACTAAAATAAAAAAAAAACCCAAAGATGAGGTGCTTGGTGGTCTTCTTTAAAGACACTTCTGTTTACGCCTCCTCTGGCGTGAATGCACCAATCAGCTGGGAGGAAAGTGTGCGGATAAGTGTTCCTTTGTTCCCTCGAGATCGACTTTGCATGTTTCATGACCGTGATGTAAAAATGCGTTCAATTTTACTCCAGAGATGATAAAACATAGTAACATACATTTTACGGTTTGCACCCATATATATATGGTTTGGTCAGATCAAGAGGATTCTAAAGGTGTGAAGAACGACATACAAACATTATAGGAAAACACAGTTACATTAAAAATGCATCTAAAAGCACCTCTGTTCATTTAGAATTATAATACGATCACATCTAACCCCAGTGGAACATGGGCAAACATAAAAACATATCGAATATATCATAGTACAAGTCTCTCAATTGAGGAGATTGGAGAAAAAGTCCTTGTGTGTGTGTGTGTGTGTGTGTGTGTACTGTGAACGTGGCTGGGTCATTCGTTGGTGAAGATGTGGTGAACTTTTGCTCACCCCCCTCCCGGGCAATGATATGTGTGTGCGTATTCTTTGAATTGATGAGTTTTAAGTCTGGTTACAATGACCAGTGTGGTTCATCACACAAGGTTGTCTGTGTTTGTGAGGTGTCCTGAAGAGGGGACACCACGGGATCTCCGGCCAGAGAGGCGCTCCTGTTGGGTCACATGTGGTAAGACAGAGGACCCTGTGATTACTTATCAGCGAAAAACGCCGCGGGGGCACTTCTGGCATCGGTCATTTAATTAAGTCCCATCGCCATTTGCTTGTGTGTGAATCAGTAACTTAAAAAGTCTCATGACATCTCCATTCTTCAGATTGTGAAAGAAACAGGAGTGTTTACTTAATTGGAGACTTAGTTGATTAAAACCACATGATTGCGCTGATCATCTGATTATTGCTACATTCCCCCCTTGATGGTTCGGCAGGACCCGTGTGGGTGGGCCTCGTTGAACCATCACGACCGCATTGGTCAGGTGGCAGGTAAATCATGGAGGTTGGATGCTGCAGATGATGGTTAGGGCTGAGGGCTCAGCTCTATGAGGTTTTCCGCGTTCTCTAGCGGGGAGTCTTCTTTCCGAGGGCCCCTACAGAACCCTCCGGACATGGCTTGGGTGAGCCTGGCTGTTGAGGCTCTCATCTCGTTGAGTCGTCGGTATGCATGATGATTGTCGAAATGCAAAGTGCCGTGTCAGCGGCGGACCATGCTTGAACAACAGGTGAAGTGTTCAGGGTGGGCAATCTGGACAATGCTTGTAAGGCTGTGTCAAGGGCAGCAATGTCTATGATCTGTGACCCCCCCCTTCCTCAATCCATTTTTCCAGTTCGGATTGGTATTCTTCACTCGGAAGGTGGTACAGGGCTAGGTCGTCCAGGTGAAGGATGGTGCAGTGAGTGCAGCTGTGCGCACTGGAGTGTTAGCGAGCCACCTGTCACCTACAATCTCTGCTTGGGTCTCGATGCCTTGAGTGCGAGGCTTTGCTTCGGCAGGGCAGCGGGTGTCGCTGATCTGCAGCCTGCAGATTCCGTCAGTGTTGTCTCTGAGGAAGGGTCTGTTAAGGCAGAGATAGTGAATGTCTTTGGTCAATGTGCACATGTGCAGGTTCGGGGCCAGGTACAGCTGTGGGTTGCTGTCGTGGTAGGCCACCACGTCTGGAGTGCGAATCTTGATGTGAGTGTCACTTTTCAAAAATCCGACCTTGACAATGTCTTTTACTTGGTAGAGTCGGCTTGACTCTATGATGGGTAGGTTCAGGAGAAAACCCACTTTCCTCTGCTCGGAGTCGACGCAGAGTGGGATGGCGCTACCCAGAGAGTAGGTATGGTGTGCTTGTAGAGGGTCAGTTGGCGTGGTGATGGCAGGAGCCAGCATGGTTTGCACCAGGCTTAAGGGTATCAGGTACGGTGGAATTCTACCCATGGCTAGGCTGTCAATGGAGGAGCTCACCTCCCGCAGCAGGTCTGTCATCCGGGCTGTGACCAGCTGAGTTTGAGCAAAGTCATTCTGGGAGACAGTAAATAGCTGTTTCATGGAGTTCACTGTCTGGTTCAGCAGAACGCTGTGAGTGTTGAGAATTACCACTGTTCCCTTAAATGTCTTGTGGGTGATTGCAGGGAGGCACTCTGTGTCGTAAGTTGCTCTTTTAGCAGTGGGATCTCAGTTTGAATTTCAGTCACATGCCGTCTCACGGTGGCTAGGTTCACTGCATTGACACTGGATATGTCAACGTTAAACAGAGTTCCGACAGCAGCGGCGGCTCTGAGCAAAGCTCCTAGGATCCGTTTGGCACGGCGGTTGTGTCCACTTAAGTCCGCTTGTGTGACAGTCGTTTTATCAAGTTGGTTGAGTATGTGCTCAACATTGGCCTCAGCGTGAGCGAGGGAGTCCTCTGTCCATCGGGCACTGGCCCAGCTGAATTGGGCTACTATGCTGGGGTAGGGTTTTAGGTACACGTTGCGGGGGTCCACTTGAACATACACTTTCTGGGTGTGTGTGCGGCAGTTGGTTATCAGGAATCCCATTTGTTCTTTTAGGACGATGCCTGATGCCGGACCCGGTGAGATGCTGTCCGTTTGCGGCTGCCCTCTGGTTGGCTGAAGGCTCAGAATGGCAAACCACGGCAGCATCCTGGTAAAGGCAAAAAGAAGAGAGAGAAAGGTAGGAAACATTTCAGCGAGTGTCGTCCTTGGTTGGCTAGGACAGTCTTTTCGTTTCGAGGACAACGGTGTGTCACTTGCTTCGGTGTCTCGTAAGTGGCTCTGGTGCTGCGGTGTGCAGCACGTGATGCGTCATGGGCATACATTGGCATGACCCCCCTTCTGCATTGTGGCACCACAAGCCTTGGCGCTGTGATGGCATCAGGTGCATAACCTAGAATGTTGTCCTGTGCACGCATCATGTGTTTGGTGACCTGCAGTTGTCAGGGGCACCGGTTATCGGTGGTTGCAGACGGCGTGCTTGGGTGGTTGGAGGGGTCTGAGAGGTGGTTTCTCATATTGTCCATTGTTTTGTCATAGTCTTTGGTTAGCTGGAAGGTTAAGGTCAGGTGAAGCAGGGGCTCTGTGACATTTTGTCATACTTGTGGTGAGAGACGCATGCATGACCTTAAAAGTTCAGAACCACGGTTTAACTGGTTCGCTAGGTCTGTAGCATAAAGCTAGGTGTTTCACGTGTAGCTAGCTAGTGAAATGTGTCTTGTATCTTATCTTAGCTGTGGATCTTAGGAGGCTAAGATGTATGTGGTTCCGAGAGTATCTCCTGGAAGGGGCATAGCCAAGATGAAATAAATGACTTAAGATGGTTCTTATGACTAAATTATTTCTCTGGACTGAACTAGTGGTTCACTACGGCTTGACGAAGTGAATGATAGGGGGAAAAGGACAGCTTTCCTATTTGAATTGTGCTTATTATCAATCCTCTGGACCATAGTTGTGCCCTAGTAAATTGTTGAAATTACTTGTGTTGCAGGGTCACAAAATGAGTACACTGGTTGAAACTACGCCAAAATAACAAATAAGGGTGTCTCTGTTTCCTTTCTGGGCCCTATGGGGAATGGAACCACATTTGAACAAGAGAGGAAATGAAATTAAATCATATAGATGACTGAATAGCCAAGGGAATAGCTGACTGCTATTATTATCAAAGTCAAAGAAATGAAAGAGTTAACAAAGAACAAAAACAAAGTAAAATTAAAAGCAAAAGGGAATAAAATGATCAAAACAACAGGAATGATCTGAAGGCGAGAATAATCAGTGGCATTAGTGATGAAAATTCCTATTGCTATATGAATTCTTCTCTAGCTACACAGTTTACATGTAGTCAAACTTAAGTTTAATTAACAGGGCATCTGCAAAGTTAGCCTTCGACGGTTAGCAAGGACTATGCCTAAACTAGTGAAGGTGAACTTTAGCTAAGAAGAGTTGCAAACACGGAAAGTGAATTAGAAATCCTAACTGGTGTTAAGGAAAGTATTCTACAATACTTTGCACTGTGAAAACACAACGGTGATTAAGGGTTCAAGTAAATGATGCTAACTTCTAACTGTGGAAGTTATTATTTAGCTTAGCCTACGCTGGATGGATGCTATGTTAGGTTAGCTTAGCCTAAGTTGGATGGATGCTAGGTTAGGCTAGCTTAGCTTAAGGCTGGAAGGATGCTAGGTTAAGTTAGCTTAGCCTAAGGTAGATGGATACTAGGTTAGGGTAGCTTAGCCACATAGGCTGGTTTGTTTACAAAGTGACGTTACAAGTTAGCACTTCCTGTGACAAGTTGTTGTCATGGGAACTAGAGTATGTCAGAACAATTCAACAGTCCCTGAAAAATGTCTGCACCTTTTAAATGAGTTATGCATGTTTAAAGGGTTTAAAAGGGGGCGCCTATACTTTAAGTCTTTCGAGAACTTGATGTTATATTAAGTAAAATGCGACTGTTTTGGCATTTGCTAATTTTACTCATGTAACTCTGCTCTTTACTTTACACAACTTATTCTATTTGTTTACCGAGTAAGGAAATAGATTTGCTGTAAGTCAAAGGTTGTCTAAGCATCTATAGTTACGTTCCTCTCATGCATAAATGCTGACTTTCAGCGAGTAAACAGTTTTGATCGCTAGGTAGCTCTCTGCTTGTAGATGCAGCTAAAATTTAGGTGAATTACATCAATCTAACAATAATTTGTAAGGCCTTTACATTGTAGAAAGGGGAGCATCACCCAGGTCTACATATATACAACTCTGTTCTGAGCTTTCTTTTTCAGACACAAGTTTAGTCATACTGCAATTTGGATTTCTTTTTGACCAAAGCAGAATAGATATCGGTACAGATTAGAGGCTGCTGAAATGAGATTCCTTTGTCACACAGACTTACGCTTTACGGCTGAACTTACAGATATTAGTTGGAAATCTAAGACTCTTTCACTTAAAGTAGAGATGTCAATTCCAGCTATCGTTTTATCTGCATTTAGACAAGCCAGCGATCAAAAATGCTTATTGCACGTTGTGTTCTAGTTGGATTGCAAAGATCAAATGCACGCCTGTAGGTTAACAGTAGTTTAAGGCTGAGGTGGTTTTCCTACACTCTGGCGGTAAGGTGACGTATGCCCTATTTGGAGTTAGTGTTTCTTGTAACCCTTCATTGTCAGGAAACCTAATGTTTAGCAGTGTCAATTCAACCAGCATCTAGAAACTGTTTGTTTCAAAAGAGTTGTGCATAGTCTGTTGGCCGTTGAGATTTACGCGTCCATTTAAGATTCTTTTAACTCAGTAAAATTCTAATTTTACGAATGCAGAGTCTTGCAACTCTTTGAACACACATTTTCATCTACTTTTAAAAGTTCTATGTCCTATGCTGATCAGGGACCCTTTTAGCAGAGTCTTGCACTGTGTTCTTGCAGTGTCTTTTGGTTTTTCAGTTCAAAATCAGTGGGGTTTTAGGACTTCTTTCAGAAGAGGCCTTCTGCATTAGGTCACGCATCGTTGAGTGGGCATTGCGTGGTCTTTGGCGAGCTGGAAGGTGCAGGGTAGCGGACTTGAACCTTGACTTGGTGCTGAGACTGGCTTTGTTGTAGTTCTCGTGACCTCTGTGACCGGAGGGGGCGGGGTTCTTGAACTTGGGCCCAGACGGTCAGGTGTTTATAAGTCTAATAAAAGCTCAGAGCAGTCTAGCAGGTCTTTGCCAATCAGAAAGGGGTACGTGTCCATTTGTGAGATGTACACCGGGTGGATCAGACTCATAGAACCAATTGTCAGGTGAATGGGAGCTACCTGTTCGAGCCAGATGTCGTTCTGGCTGGACGACTGCACATTCAGCTCACACGATTGGGATGTAAGAGTTCGATCTTGTCTCATAGCTTTAGCTCTGAGTTTTCCTAAACGTTCAGCTGATATCAAGGTAAAGTCTGTTCCGGTGTCTACCAGTGCTTCAAGTCTCACGTCATTTTCCAAAGTGATGGCTAGGTAGGGTTTCCGGGCCACCCCCTTTTCGATCAGGTTCCCCAGGAGCTTTGGCGTCCGGGTTGGTGTGGTGATCGATGGGCGGTTAGGGCCGGTCTCGTGTTGTTCGCTGTGGAGGCAGGTAGACAAAGCAGCATTTCCTGGGTCTTTGTGATGTTGGACCCAGTCGTGGGAAACTGTGCTGTCATGCTTAGGCTGTGCAGCTGTCAGCTGTGGTGGCTGGGTGATGCTGTCACTTTGTGGTGTGACAGTAAGCTCTGTGGTCTGATGCTCATGAGCAGTGTTCTGGGTGCCTCTTTCAGGCCTTACGCTTAGACGTAGGATGTCTGGGTTTGAGTCTCTTGGTGATGGGGGTTGGCTATTTCTGGGTCGCCGGCTGGCTTCCCAGAATCTTTCAGAGCGCTCGCTCTGGTGCCTTGGATGAGCACCGTCACGGCTGTGCTGCCTTCTGCTGGCCTGGAACGGTCTTGACTCTCTGTAAAAAGGGCTGTGGTGTTGTGGGGCGCCCTCTAGAGGCAGCTCTGAGTAGTGTTCAGAGACAGAGTAGATTGTGGTGTCTTTAAAAGTCTTTTCGTACACAGTCTTTTGCTTAATGTGAGCTTTGTGGGCCAAGTCTCGTAGCTGCTGGGTAGACATGCTATGGGGACAGGCCAGGATGCCTAAGTAATGACTCACTGTGGGATGCAGATTTCGAAGGAACAGAGTTCTGAAATTGACATCCTCTTCCATACCTGGCTGGTTCCGTGCTCCGAAGTAGGCTTGTCGGAGTCGGCTGTAGTAGGTCTGTGGGGTTTCAAGTCGGGCCTGCTTGAGGTCCATGGCGGTGAATAACCCTTGGTCTGATTCTGGATCAGAGAATTCACGGATCAAAGCTTGTTGCAGCTGCTGGTAGTCCGTTTTGATAGTCTCTGGTTGACGGTCAAGGAAGCTGTGCACCTCACGATTGGAAGTAATTCTTAGCAGGTACAATCTGTTCCATGCGGTCGCGTTAGTAACAGTTTTTAAGTGAAAGTCAATGTCTTGCAGGTATGCGTGCACATTGTGGCCTCCTGCAGGGTTCAGAGTGAACGTCAGGATGTTTCTGGCCAGCTTGTCAAGTTCTTTGGGAGCCATGCCGTGGTTAGTGGCAGGGGTTCTTTGGAAAGGCCCCCCCCCCCTCGCTGCTGACGGGGGTTCTTGCGGGCTGGCTGGTGGTGTTTTGAACAGCGGGCTTTCGCCCTTCTTTTCAGCTCTGGGTTGTTGGCTGAAAGGTGCGGACCGGTTGGTCAGGAGAAACTTTGTGGTGTGTGTTTCCCCTTCCCGGTCACTCTGCAGTCTATATGAGTGTTTCAGCTTTCTGTGAACAATGTCAAGTTCGTCTTTGAGATCGTGTCTCTGCTGAACAAGCTCGTGGATTTTAGCTTGGGCCGCTTGCAAGTGTTTTTCGCAGGCCTTGGCTTTATTGTCTCTTTCTTTTAGTTCAGTCTCTGCTCTTGCAAGGAGAGCTTCACCTTTTCGGAGTTTCTTGTTGAGTTCCTCTCTGGTTCCTTTCTCTGACTGCTCTTTTCGGTCTGTGTGTATACGAAGATCAGACAGGGCAGTTTGAAGTCTTTCCACTTCCTTCTGTAGCTCAGGGTCGGTGTCATCCTCTTCCTTGGTTTCGAGGAGTAGTTGTTCTAGACGACTGTGGATCCGGGCGTCCTCCGCTTGCATCTTTAGCGTTGCTACTTCATGCTCCAGGGCGATGCGGCTCCTTTCGTGGAGGCGTGCTTGTGCAATGAGCTTGTGAGCGAGGTTTCCGACGTGTCAGGCCCAGTCTTTGTCGTTGTAGCTTTGACTCGGTTCGTGAGCCGTCAGCTTGTCCAAGTCGGCGTCCAGCTGCTTTTGGCTCGGGGGCTCTGAGTCACTGGCGACCTTGGGCAGGAAGGTAGTCGTCATGGCTTTCAGCCATGTCTCGAGGTTGTCCCAGTGGACTGCGGGGCTGGAAGACCGGAACATACTGGCTCACTGTGGGCGAGAGGAACACAGCACACACAAAGAGACCAATGCAAGTTCTTTTACGAGCTATAATACTAATACGGGCGATGCCGTCTACAAGAATTTCGGCTAACTGATGCAGGCAGTTAGAGTTATGTGGGGACAATTTGCGTAGGTCAGCGTGGGACCTAAATAAAGATTTTGACAGGGCGGTAGCCTAGTGGGCCATCTGTTGATGCTAACAGCTTGGTTGTCAACCTGTTATTTAGCTTTCCTTGGTGTCTCTCGTAGGTTCTGCCTCTAGGTGAACTGAAAGGAACAGATCACAACAGAAAAGAAAAATAGCAAGATGGGAAAGATGGAAGTAAAATGAAACAATAAAAGTGAATAGGTCTGTAATGAAATGGAGTGAATAATAACACAGGAAGTGTTACAGGGGATAAGGAGGCCTGAGCCTGCTATGTGTGGCTTGGAGAAAAGGGGATGGGCCAAAAACTTAAATGACCGGGGGAATATCTAATATTCTGTGGCCTATACTAAGTGGATGGGTTTTACCTTATGTTAGCTTGCCTGGGGTGATTTGAGGTCCTCCCTGGTCGGAGCCAGCGTCGCGGTCAATCTTTCCGTCGTCCCTTAACACTCAACCGCAGTGTCCCCGGGCCCCTCCGTTCATCTGTACCAAGGTGCGCCCTCTCAAACAACTTGACTTTAAACACAACCGGCAATACCAAGGTGTCAACTTGCCAGACGGCACAGCAAAGTGGATTTTCCCCAGAACCCTCAAAAAGAGTGGCCCCTCTTCGGGCCTTGGTTTGAGTAATTATTCCAAAATTGCCTTGTGTGTCGACTAGTGTGGTTGACTTCCCTTTGGAGTGCCAAATTGCTGAGTCTTATTGCGTGCCGCACCAATGGAAAGAAACAGAATGGGTCCGAGACTCACGCACGGCAGGCGTCGGTAACGCCGGTCAGACGACCCCGCTCGCTGGAAACCAACCAGGGATGACTGTCAAATCACCACAGCATAAGAGAGTGTTCTACCTATGAATACAAAACAGGATGAAGAACAAGTGAAACTTAAAATGAATTAAGGCTTTCTTTGTCTAAACCAAATTGAGTACTTATGTAGAAAATAAAAAGCAAAGGCTTTACTAAATAATGGTAAAAACAAAAGGGAATTATGACAATGTTAATTATCAGAATCACCTAATCCCTAAAAGAAGAGATATCAATAAGTAACGCAGGATGACACAGGAGGAGGCAAGCTGTAGTGGTGGGTTTGTGCCACAAGGGGGCGTACTTCCTCTCAGTGGTCAACCTGGTTGAAAAGACAGCTTAATTTAAATTGCAATTCAAACTGGTTTAAACTCAATTTAAATAAGTGTATAAAGAGATGTTAAGTAACATCTAATCTAGTAAGGATACAGTTGTGATGAAGTATCAATACGAAGAATAAATTAAAAAAAAAAAAAAAAAAATTGAACTGAGAAAGTTAATTCAAATTTAAATTCGAAATTTGTTTGTTTCAACCCAAATTTGAATAAGTGTAAGAAAAGTAAAGATCAAAATTATATCTGATGATGATCACGATTACTGTAAGGTATCAGTGATAAATAAAAATCAAGCCAATGAAAAACTGGAAATATACCACTTCAAAACAGAATGAAAGGAGGAAAAAGTGATACACCGTCTTAGCAGGGGATGCCACAAGGGTGCGTGTCCCTCTAAGTGGGTATCAGTGACTGGAAGGGCAAACACGATATAAATTTAAATTCAAAATGGTTTAAAACCAAATTTAATTAAGCGTGTAAGGGAATTGAAAAATCAGGATAATATTTTATAATAATTAACGATAACAGCAAAGTATCATCAATAACTATAAAACAATCAAAAGAGAAAAGTAGAGATAGGCAATTCAAAACAGAATTTGAAAAGAGAGAAAAGGAGAGTTGAGTGAGCCGACTTAGAAGGCGGCCACTAGGTGGTGGACTTTTAGCAGTAAGAGAGCATTATCTGAAACGGCCCTCACGTAATAGCACTCATGCATGCCGAAGTTAGAAGGCGGGGCGTAATTTGAGACTTCTAAACTCCCTCTAGTGTTTAGTCAGCGGAATTACAACCACTTTTTAATGTGATTCAAAAGCTAAGAGCTTTCAGCTCGCGTCACGCACTGATTTTCTGGAATAAATCACAAGTATACAATTAAGATCTCTGCGGATCTTTTTGGTGCTATACTGCACAAGAGTATATGGCGGGATTTCTTCGCCGCACATACACAAATGTGGACAACAGGAATTTTCGTCTGTTGGTTCGAACTCCAATAAACATTTTTCACAATAGCACTTATGATTTAAATGTATTAGATCTTCAATTGGGTAGCTACGCCAATTTTTTGACCAGGAGTTTATCGTTTTTGTTGAATATCACTGGGTTAACCCCGAATTCAATAACGATATTTGCATGCAAGGCCTATGTTTAAAAGGAGTCTCGCTTAAAAACATATTTATTCAAACCGGTAATACGCACGTGAGAATTCTTCATTCACAGCGATTTAAAACAAATATTAGAAATGTATCAACTGCAGAGGTATTTATTCATCTCTTAACAGGACATTTGTAATATTAAAGTACTGCAGTCTTAGCATTTAACAGTGCTAACAATTGTCTAGGCATATTTTTAGCAACTTGTTAAAAATGTAACGTTACTGACTTCGGCTTTTTGCCTCGGTCGGTTAGGAGTGAGTTCGCGTTGCGACTTATCTCACAATTTCATAATTTCATAGCGCGCACAAAAAAAAAAATTAATAACCATATACACAGATTGAAACTGGATTGCTCATAAAACAAAGTTTGAAATTGCCAGCGTCCTCCACCAAACTGTAACAACATTTAGTTTTACATTAAATTAGCTCAAATTATATATAGGGAATTTTAATAATTAATCATGAATATGATTAATATATTGCATATTACAGTTAAATTATCGAAGTTGAAAATAGATTGATTGTACACACGAATGATCAATCACAACGAATTATAATTCCTCATTCATATGTCAATGGTCCATTTTCAGATCGATTATATGAGATAACCTTTAATGGAGTTAATTTAGCTATCAAACTGTTTGTCCAGCAAACGGCCGTAAGATTAACTAATCAACTTCTCAACAAAGTTATCCCTTCTTATAAACTCCAAGAAATATCAATTTTCTGGCCGTGAACATTAATTTTCCTGTGTTTATAAAATTAGACTACGCAACGTAGTCAATAATGAAAGCTTTGTAGCTATGATCGAAATTTCATTGACTCTGTAAAATGAGCATTTTAGACAGAAGGCAATCAAGAATATAATGGTTTTAATAGTTGGACTAATAATACATCGAACTACAATTCACACAGAATATATGTATATACACCCGAAACAAACAAAACGAAAAACATTACAAACACGAATTAAAATAGGATGAGAGAGAAAGATAAAAATGAGAGGGAGAGAGAGTTGGGAAGAGAGAGAGAGAGAGAGAGAGAGAGAGAGATCCGTAGGATCACAGCTTGGCAAAATTCACCTGGACATTTAAACCTTTAAGAGACAACACGGAAAAACAGTCTTAATGCTCTAAAATCTTGGTAACTCAAATATACTTGCATATAGTTCTCATGTGTCTGAGCTCTGCGGCGTGTGTGAGCGGCTGGTCTTTGTGTGTTCCGTTGGAGCGTCACGTGGTTTGCTGCGGTCTGGAGCGCGCAGTTTCAAAGAAGGCTTAAAGGTCTTTGACGTAAATTACCAAATAAATAATTCAGACTAAGTTCATTTCTGGTGAAATGAACAAAGGAAAAACAAACTTAAACAAAAGAAAAGAAGAGGAAAGATCCCCCAGGGCGGGGATCACGAGTATGATGGTTACATCGGATCGAAGGAGAGGGAAGAGTCCAGACCGAAGTCGAAGTTCCCTCGAAGAAGCAGTTCTTTCTCCCCCCTCCTTACTCTTCCAAAACTAAAATCAAAAAAAAACCCAAAGATGAGGTGCTTGGTGGTCTTCTTTAAAGACACTTCTGTTTACGCCTCCTCTGGCGTGAATGCACCAATCAGCTGGGAGGAAAGTGTGCGGATAAGTGTTCCTTTGTTCCCTCGAGATCGACTTTGCATGTTTCATGACCGTGATGTAAAAATGCGTTCAATTTTACTCCAGAGATGATAAAACATAGTAACATACATTTTACGGTTTGCACCCATATATATATGGTTTGGTCAGATCAAGAGGATTCTAAAGGTGTGAAGAACGACATACAAACATTATAGGAAAACACAGTTACATTAAAAATGCATCTAAAAGCACCTCTGTTCATTTAGAATTATAATACGATCACATCTAACCCCAGTGGAACATGGGCAAACATAAAAACATATCGAATATATCATAGTACAAGTCTCTCAATTGAGGAGATTGGAGAAAAAGTCCTTGTGTGTGTGTGTGTGTGTGTGTGTGTACTGTGAACGTGGCTGGGTCATTCGTTGGTGAAGATGTGGTGAACTTTTGCTCACCCCCCTCCCGGGCAATGATATGTGTGTGCGTATTCTTTGAATTGATGAGTTTTAAGTCTGGTTACAATGACCAGTGTGGTTCATCACACAAGGTTGTCTGTGTTTGTGAGGTGTCCTGAAGAGGGGACACCACGGGATCTCCGGCCAGAGAGGCGCTCCTGTTGGGTCACATGTGGTAAGACAGAGGACCCTGTGATTACTTATCAGCGAAAAACGCCGCGGGGGCACTTCTGGCATCGGTCATTTAATTAAGTCCCATCGCCATTTGCTTGTGTGTGAATCAGTAACTTAAAAAGTCTCATGACATCTCCATTCTTCAGATTGTGAAAGAAACAGGAGTGTTTACTTAATTGGAGACTTAGTTGATTAAAACCACATGATTGCGCTGATCATCTGATTATTGCTACACCATCATAAAAGTGTCTATCCATCATAAAAGTGTCTATCCATCATAAAAGCATCATAAAAGTGTCTATCCATCATAAAAAAGCATCTGTCCATCATAAAGTGCATCCGTCCATCATAAAAGTGCATCCGTCCATCATAAAAGTGCATCCGTCCATCATAAAAGTGCATCCGTCCATCATAAAAGTGTGTCTATCCATCATAAAAGTGTCTATCCATCATAAAAGTGTCTATCCATCATAAAAGTGTCTATCCATCATAAAAGTGTCTATCCATCATAAAAGTGTCTATCAATCATAAAAGTGTCTATCCATCATAAAAGCATCATAAAAGTGTCTATCCATCATAAAAGCATCATAAAAGTGTCTATCCATCATAAAAGTGTCTATCCATCATAAAAGTGTCTATCCATCATAAAAGTGTGTCTATCCATCATAAAAGTGTATCTGTCCATCATAAAAAAGCATCCGTCCATCATAAAAGTGCATCCGTCCATCATAAAAGAGCATCTGTCCATCATAAAAGTGCATCTGTCCATCATAAAAGAGCATCTGTCCATCATAAAAAAGCATCCGTCCATCATAAAAGTGTATCTGTCCATCATAAGTGCATCCAGCCATAATAAAAGTGCATCTGTCCATCATAAGTGCATCTATCCATCATAAAAGTGCTTCCGTCTATCATAAAAGTGCATCTGTCCATCATAAAAGTGCATCTGTCCATCATAAAAGTGCATCTGTCCATCATAAAAGTGCATCTGTCCATCATAAAAGTGCATCTGTCCATCATAAAAGTGCATCTGTCCATCATAAAAGTGCATCCAGCCATCATAAAAGTGCATCTGTCCATCATAAAAGAGCATCTGTCCATCATAAAAGAGCATCTGTCCATCATAAAAGAGCGTAAAAGAGCATCTGTCCATCATAAAAGAGCATCTGTCCATCATAAAAGAGCATCTGTCCATCATAAAAGAGCATCTGTCCATCATAAAAGTGCATCTGTCCATCATAAGTGCATCTGTCCATCATAAAAGTGCATCTGTCCATCATAAAAGTGCATCTGTTCATCATAAGTGCATCTGTCCATCATAAAAGTGCATCTGTCCATCATAAAAGTGCATCTGTCCATCATAAAAGTGCATCTGTCCATCATAAGTGCATCTGTCCATCATAAAAGTGCATCTGTCCATCATAAAAGTGCATCCAGCCATCATAAAAGTGCATCTGTCCATCATAAAAGAGCATCTGTTCATCATAAAAGAGCATCTGTCCATCATAAAAGTGCATCTGTCCATCATAAAAGTGCATCTGTTCATCAGTGCTCCACACTGCTCTGGCGGGCTAATAAAGGCCTTCTGAAGTGAAGCGATGCGTTTGTAAAAGAAATATCTTTTATGATGGACAGATGCACTTTTATGATGGATAGATACACTTTTATGATGGACAGATGCACTTTTATGATGGACAGATGCTCTTTTATGATGGACAGATGCACTTTTATGATGGCTGGATGCACTTTTATGATGGACAGATGCACTTTTATGATGGACAGATGCTCTTTTATGATGGACAGATGCACTTTTATGATGGACAGATGCTCTTTTATGATGGACAGATGCACTTTTATGATGGCTGGATGCACTTTTATGATGGACAGATGCACTTTTATGATGGACAGATGCTCTTTTATGATGGACAGATGCACTTTTATGATGGCTGGATGCACTTTTATGATGGACAGATGCTCTTTTATGATGGACAGATGCACTTTTATGATGGCTGGATGCACTTTTATGATGGACAGATGCACTTTTATGATGGACAGATGCTCTTTTATGATGGACAGATGCTCTTTTATGATGGACAGATGCACTTTTATGATGGACAGATGCTCTTTTATGATGGACAGATGCTCTTTTATGATGGACAGATGCTCTTTTATGATGGCTGGATGCACTTTTATGATGGATGGATGCACTTTTATGATAGATGGATGCACTTTTATGATAGATGGATGCACTTTTATGATGGACAGATGCACTTTTATGGACTTCAAAACAGAAACAGCCATTCACTGCGATTATAAAGCTTGGAAGAGCCAGGACACTGATTGTATTCATCTGAGAGAAGAATGTCATATACACTAGGATGACTTCAGGGTGAGTAAATCATGGGCTAATCTTCATGTTTGGTGTGAACTGTCTCTTTAAGAGCAAAATATGAGACAAGATTGTAGATATAACAGAGATAACTGCATTGCATTCAATGTTTTTGTTGCACAAAATGCCACACTTCAGCTGTAATTCAGGTGTGCTGCTGTAGATCAACTGTAACTTGTCTCTCTTCTCTCTCTTGCTTTCTGTACTCTTCCTCCTTGTGCCCGACCCAACTGTTCTGATTTACAGAATCTAGATTTTCAGATCCGTCTGCTTCCAGGTATGATTTCTGGATCATTGATTAGCGTCTGTAGTTATGAGTTTCCCTGTAGCTGTAGTCATTAATCTGACCCCAGTGCAGCGGGACTGTATTCTACGTGCCGTGAACTTCTGCATACAGGAAGTTGATGACATGCTGAGTTTTTCCTCAATAAAAAGATTAGAGAAATTAGTAACTATAGTTTAATTGAGTGAATCTCACAAAAAAAATGGGTCACATTTCACCCCAAAATCAAAAGAAAAAGAATACGAAATAAGGAAATTGATTTGTCACGTTCAAAAATCTTAATTTTGAAAAAAAAAAAGAAAAAAGAAATTCCACATACCCCTCCAAAATCAAAGGGAAAAAGATATAAAAAACTTTTAGAACAATGTGAATGTGAATCGCATTTTGACCAATACATTTCCACTCCATCCATTTTTGTCCCACTAAATTTACAGATTTCAGCATTTTTACACATTGCATCCCAAAAGAATGAATTTTTTTCATATTTTTTTTTATTACTTATTTTAAGTAAATATTAAGCCTTTTTTTTTGCATTGACCATTAAAGGTTTTTTTCCATTGCGATCTTTCTTTCTTTCCTCCTTTCTTTCCTCCTTTCTTTCCTCCTTTCTTTCTTTCTTTCTTTCTTTCTTTTTTTGTCTTTCTTTCTTTCCTTCTTTCTTTCCTTCCTTCTGATTTTTGGGGTTGAATACATTCTTGACAGGTTTTGTGAGATTGACCCAGTTAGTTACTAATAAAACGAAGCATTTTAGTTTCCTGTATATTGTCAGAAAAGTCTTACCCAATAATTTCTTCTCGTTATCTCCCAGTAAAAAAGAGTTAATGAATGAATGTATGAACGATGTGATTGGATGAATTTTCACACATTAAGGCTGATCTAGGCACTGGTTACAGACTAGATGAAAACGTGGTTTATCATCTCGGACTGCCATCCCGACAGACTTCGTCCCGAGGGCCAAATTACTGGCAGACAAAGGAGAGAAGAAGAGAACAAAGACTTGCTGTCCACGCTTTAGCAGCAAGACATAACCTAAATGTGCAGTTCACCGACTGAGCACGCAGACACCAGCAGAGCCGAGACATCTCAACTAGCTTTGCATCTTTATCGATGTCATGGTTCTTGCAACCATACAAATTAGCATTTATGTAGGAAATAAACGCATATGCATAAGTAATATACAAAATAAAAGCATTATCAGCGAGAGCATGTGGTTTGGGCCTCTGGGGCTGCCGTAGTCTCGGCTGGGGCTTTTCCTTTATCTGCTGATTTGAGGTCAGATCTGTGTTTGATGTTTTAATGAATCTGGTTTGGTTTCATGAGTTTGAGCTGCTGCTCCGTTTCTGCAGTTTGTGACTATTGTTCATACGTTTAGCACAGTTTTCTGAAAAATCATCTGTATGTTTGTATGGCCTGGGTTTCCAAACATTAAACTAGTCAAATTGCCTTATTAATGGTGATTAACAACTATTTGAGTACTTTTTATATCAGTAATGTATAGCATGGATTTCTGCTTACGCCCATTTTTGCCCCTCTAAAATTTTAGTATTTTACAAATAATTAATGAAATATTTCATCAAAAATATTACCCAACTCCAAAAGACTCATGATATGTGTCATTAGGAAAACTACATATGTGTATAAGTTTTGCAGGCTAGTTAAATCAGTCAGTTTTAAGAGATGTTTGTGGTTAAAAGAGTGTTCCCGTGATACTATAAATTAGCCATAGATGGTGTTTTATTTCTTCAGTCGATGTTAATTTCTGTGGCCAGTTGCATAAACACATTTATGATGATCAGTTGTATGTAAGTTATGTCATGTTGACTGGATCGTGTCTGTGAACCAGCACATTTACCTTCAGTCTGAGGTTGAACAGATTCTCATTCACGATCTTAATCCACTTCCAAGAGTTCCTGGCCTTCTGTGAAGCGGATTTGGCGTGATTTGGCCGAACGGGACTGTTTGATTGGCTGGTGTTTCTGTCCGTAGAGCCAGACTGAAGACTGGGGAGGTTTGGCCAATGAGGAGATCTTATAGGGGCTGGAGCCCCGCCCACCCTGTCAGCTGATTGGTAAATGGTGTGATTTGCCTGAGCCGATTGCTGATTGGGCATGATGAAGCTCTCGTTCGCTCTGATTGGAGGAGACGTGGTGATGTGACGAGCGTTTAAACTTCTTCACTCTTGACCTTTGACCCGGTCAAAATGTGGTCACAAGATTTCTAGCAAAAGGATAAAAGCTTAAGTTAGAGCAAAACTGCATCCAGAAAACTTCATTATGTATGAATTAAGAATTAGTTTAGGCATGCAACCTTATTTAGTTTACCGATGCATATTATGATGTATGAAATAATTCAGAATGGATTATTAGCATATTAGTTATAGCAAACTCAGCAGTATACGAAGCCATATTTAAAAACTGCATCTTTTACTTCTAAAGAAAAGATTTAAAAGCAAATCCTAATCTGGCATACTGTATCAAATGAATAATACGCAGATTGTGTCTTAAAGGGCCAGTCATAGTAATTCCTGTCATGTCTTCAGTTATCGGTTTGCATTTAATTATCATAATGGCATATTCAGCAAATGACTGAGCACATTCTGTGAATGCATGCATGAAATATGAATGTGTTGCGTGTAAAGACACACACCCCGTCTCCACGATCAGACGCTGTGAATGTGTGTGTCGGCCTCTGACACGATGATGCCTGATGGGAACTAACTCACACTGGATGACAACTAATGCTTTAACTGCATTCTTATGCTCTCCGTATGCCTGCATAAAGATGTGCATTACTCCCTCAGATCAGGGCGGGCGTCTCGTGTGTGTGTGTGTGTGTGTGTGTGTGTGTGTGTGTGTGTGTGTGTGTGTGTGTGTGTGTGTGTGTGTGTGTGTGTGTGTGTGTGTGTGTGTGTGTGTGTGTGTGTGTGTGTGTGTGTGTGTGTGTGTGTGTGTGTGTGTGTGTGTGTGTGTGTGTGTGTGTGTGTGTGTGTGTGTGTGGTGAGGGTGGGGGGGATGAGAGATGAGTGAGTCCCTTTTCATTTTGGGGCTTTGCCACTGCATAAATATCCCACTGCATCAGAATCTCTCTCTCTCTCTCTCTCCCTCTCTCTCTCTCTCTCTCTCTCTCCCTCTCCCTCCCTCTCTCCCTCTCCCTCTCTCTCTCTCTCTCTCTCTCTCTCCCTCTCCCTCCCTCTCTCTCTCTCTCTCTCTCTCTCTCTCTCTCTCTCTCTCTCTCCCTCTCTCTCTCTCTCTCTCTCTCTCTCTCTCTCTCTCCCTCTCTCCCTCTCCCTCTCTCTCTCTCTCTCCCTCCCTCTCTCCCTCTCTCTCTCTCTCTCTCCCTCTCTCTCTCTCTCTCTCTCTCTCTCTCTCTCTCTCTCTCTCTCTCTCTCTCTCTCTCTCTCTCTCTCTCTCTCTCTCTCTCTCTCTCTCTCTCTCTCTCTCCCTCTCTCCCTCTCTCCCTCTCTCTCTCTCTCTGCCTTTTGCTAATGTTCTTAAAATTATTTAATTTAGTTTGTTAGTTGAAAAAAATTATATTAAGATTCAAAATGAAGCATTTTAGTACCTGTGTGTAGAGTAAATAGGCTACAGAAAGATCTAAACGTATACAATTAATTATTTTTTGTACAAAAAAAGTTCAATTATACAATATTTCTTCTTTCAGGAATGTTCTGGAGTTACTTTTATCAGGTGGATAATTGACAAACCACTGAAAATTATTATATTATTATTGTTATAAAATTTTGGAAGGGCAAATATATATATCTTTCCTAAATGTATTCTCTTCTTTTATTCGGGTGAAATGTGTCCTGGATATTGTTGATTTTATCAGCTATTTTTTTTATTCCGTCTTAGTCCCATGTATTTTTTATTTGTTTTACATTTTTCGTCATAGTTTTCGTTGAAAATGAACACTTCTGGACATGTCTTTGTGGAAGGCTATATTCTCTCAGACTGATTTCATATTACTCCGTCCGTTTTAATAATCTGATTAGCATTCTTTACATTCTCATTGGAATTAAATGGGTTTAATTTTGTGCGGCTTTACTTTTTTTTTCAAATAACTTTATAATAAACCAATATGAAGCTTTGGTGTTAAACTTCAAACAAACGCCTGCCTCTGTTTGCTGAGGTGTTTTAATTAAAAGCACACGGTTCTCCGTCAGCTTAGCTAATGAAACCTGGGAAAGTCAATCCGGAACATTCCTGAAAGAACAGAAGAAATCCCACACACACGAGGAGCTCAAAGGCCCAGAGGACAGAGACGCTGAAATCGAGACTGACGCTCAGTTATATCAGTGTTTGATGAGCCGCTGCACTGTAAAGATTAGCAAACCCGTTGCCTTAAAATTATTACGTAAATAACCGTAATGCTTAATTGAGAAAATGAACTTGACAATTACACATTACTTAATCATTTTAAGGCAACTGGTTTACTCAGTTTTCTCAATTAAGCATTACGGTTATTTACTTAAAACAATTTAATGATTGAAACCCGTGAATAATTAAAAAAATTAAGTTATGTGAACTTAAAAATTTTTTGGAATTGTCAAGTAAATAAACTTCATGCTTAATCGAAAAAATTGAGGAAACCCGTTGCCTTAAAATTAAGTAAATAACCGGAATGCTTAATTGAGAAAATTAAGTTATGTGAACATGACAATTCCACATTACTTAATAATTTTAAGGCAACGGGTTTACTCAATTTTCTCAATTAAGCATTACGGTTATTTACTTGAATGATTGAAACCCGTGAATAATTGAAAAAATTAAGTTATGTGAACTTGACAATTCCAAATTACTTTATTTTTTCGATTAAGCATGAAGTTTATTTACTTAACTTAAAAAAATTGAGGAAACCCGTTACTTTAAAATGATAAAGTAATGTAGAATTATCAAGTTCACATAACTTAATTTGAAAAAAGAGGCAACGGGTTTCCTCCGTTTTTTTAAATTAAAGGGTTAGTTCACCCAAAAATGAAAATTCTGTCAGTATTTACTCGCCCTCATGTTGTTCCAACCCTGTAAGACCTTCGTTCATCTTCGAAACACGAATTAAGATATTTTTGATGAAATCTGAGAGCTGGATCACTCCTCCATACTAGTCCATAGGCTTCTTCAGGAATTGAAACTTGCCGGCCTCAAAGTTATTTAAAACATCGTTAAAATAGTCCGAGTGACTACAGTGGCTCAATCTTAAGTTTATCAAGCGACGAGAATACTTTTTGTGCGCAAAAACAAACAAAAATAACGACTTTATTTCAACTCTTCATTTCCTTCTGAGTCAGTTAAACTAGTGTAACAGCGCAAGCTTCTGTTGTTGTACGTCACACGCATCACACACATGACCAGCGTCGGCCAATAGTGAGCCTGCGTGAGACGTAGCTCTACGCAAACATACTAGTTCAACTGACTAGAGGCCCACGAGAAGGAAATGAAGAGTTGAAATAAAGTCGTTATTTTTGTTTGTTTTTGCGCACAAAAAGTATTCTCGTCGCTTGATAAACTTAAGATTGAGCCACTGTAGTCACTTGGACTATTTTAACGATGTTTTTAAGAACTTTTCGAGGCCGGCAAGTTCAGTCCCTGAAGAAGCCTATCGACTAGTATGGAGGAGTGATCCAGCTCTCAGATTTCATCAAAAATATCTTAATTCGTGTTTCGAAGATGAACGAAGGTCTTACAGGGTTGGAACAACATGAGGGCGAGTAAATACTGACAGAATTTTCATTTTTGGGTGAACTATCCCTTTAAGTAAATAAACTTCATGCTTAATCCAAAAAAATTAAGTTATGTGAACTCGACAATTCCAAATTACTCACTAATTTTCACAGGCTTCGCTGAGACAGGACGGTGCTTGGCTGTGTCTGAAAGCGCTCCCTGTAGCCTTAAATAAGGTGGTATTTGAGGGGACATCCATTTGTAGTGGTGTCCGAAACCACAGTGGACGTTATCGAGTGCACTCATTCAATCCCACAATGCACTGCAATAACGAGTGTACAACCGATGTACGCTCAACGGCTGTCCGAATTCACTCGCTCGTTTTCATTCACTCCTTCAAGAGAACAGTATTAGGGGCTTGTGTAGGGAATAGTGAATGAGGGTTTAGGGGGCGATTTCGGATGTCAGTGGATCGATTGGATGCTGAGGTGGCTGTAAATCACGTGTGTGTGTGTGTGTGTGTGTGTGTGTGAATGTCCTGCAGGTGTTCTGAGTCCGAACATGTCCTGCGAGTCCTCCGTTCTCTTCCAGAGTTAGACGGCTCGAGGCGAGCGCTTCAGGTGTGGCTCTCCTTCAGTCGTAGAGTCGTGTCTCTGCTGTTAGTGTCGTCGTTGCTCCACATGACCAGTTTATATTGTGTTTATATGTGTGTGTAATGCCGTTCAGTCATTGTGTTTTGGTGTTTCTCATTGTCCTCGTCCCTCACATAGTTTATGTTACTGTTAATATAAACCAATGCTGTACTTTACAGCTGCAGGTCTAAACTGGTTTGGTTTCAGGACTAACTATTATATATGTAGATGTTATATTAATAAGATTTAATACTTAATATAAATATATAAAATGACGTATTTATTTATATAGAAATATAATATTGTGTGTATATATATATATTTATATATTTATGTATGTATTTATTTATACTTAATAATATATAGGATACTTAAATATTTAATTATATTTAATAGCCTACCAAGGCTGCGTTTATTTCATCAAAAGTACAGTAAAAAAAAAAGTAAAATATTATTATTGTTTATATGGTTATACATACTGTCGTTCAAAAGTTTTGGATCGGTAAGATTTTTTTTAATGTTTTTAAGAGGAGTCTCTGCTCACCAATGCTGCATTTATTTGATTAAAAATACATTAAAAAAGTAATATTATGACCATGTAAATCAGCTGTTTTCTATTTTAATATATTTTTAATTTAATTTAAATTTAAATATTTTAATTTATTTCTGTTTAAAGCTGAATCCTCAGTCACATGATCCTTCCGAAATGATTCTGATATGATGATTTGCTGCTAAAGAAACATTTCTGACAGTGATGCATTTTAATTCAGGATTCTTTGATGAATAGAAAGTTCAAAAGAACAGCATTTATTTGAAATAGAATCATTAGTAACATTATTAATTTCTTTTGTTCAATTTTTAATGCATCCTTGCTGAATAAAAGTATTAATTTTCTTCAAAAAAACCCTACTGACCGCAAACTTTTAAACAATAGAGTATATTATTCCTTTCAGAATTTCATAATAATTACATTTACTACAGAATAGATCTTGATTAATTGCAGTTACTTTAATCTCTTGACAGGATTGGTTAGTAATATATGATCCTGTTGTATAAAGTCTGAGCAGACGAGTGCATTTACATGTACAGTAAAATACTATTGAACATCTGCTCCTCATACTGTCGAGGTATAAGAGTACGATGCCTGAACGCTGCATGCAAAATGAAAGCGAGGTAATGCACAAAAATCTGCTAATCTTAAACTGTTTTTATCAATAATCTGTGTGAGACTGTGCATGTAAACGCTCTTGAGTTTAATGCGTTCACTGCATGTCGTCCTGCACGCGTCTGTCTGCATCTCTCACAGTTGTGTTTGTCTGCACCATTTTCAGTGTGTGTGTGTGTGTGTGTGTGTGTGTGTGTGTGTGTGTGTGTGTGTGTGTGTGTCTCTCCTTCAGCCCCGGCATGAGTACTTTAACGTGCCTGTGTACTGATTGGCTGCTGCATGCTGAGCCACTCCCCCTGCACGCCTGACTCCGCCTCTGTCTCAGCACCGTCCAATCAGAGAGCTGCATCTTGGACCCAGTTTGACGTGGAGATAGTGGATTTTGTCAGATAGTGTCAAATATTTCAATGTGTGTTTTACTTTATGCTGGTCCTGAATTGATGTTATTCCTGTATCTTGTTCAGGAGACACTCGTTCATGTAGCCTCAGGAAATCAGAACTTAAATACCTGAATAACTCTTACTGGTGGACTTCACCGGCTCTTCACTCTTACAAATGGACATTATTTAAAATACACTGAGAAATTCATGAGAATGAGTCCATCTGTGTCATCTCATGGACTTTTCAGTCTTTGTTTCAGAGCAAAAATCCTATTCTTAATTGGCGTCTTCATCTTTTTACAATTGAAAGCAAAAGTGAATGACATAGACTTAAGATAGAGTTGTAGAAAACGGGTTAGTAATATTTAATGCTGTTTTGATTCCCACGTAAGGTTATTTTAAGATGTTTTAGGAACATTATTTTTTGCTTATATGATTGCTACACTGCAGAAAATTATGTAATTAGTATTTTTGTCTTTTCCATTTTCCAGCACAAAATCTCTAAACGTTTTTAAATCAAGATGCATTTACTTGAGAAGCAAAATTACTTAAGAGATTAAGTCTTGTTTTCAGAAAAATTGGTAAAAAATGTGTTTTAAAAGTGTTTATGCTTAACGCAAGAAAAGAAATCTGCAAATAAGGGGTCAGAAAAGATTGTTACATTACATTTATTATATTATATTGGGATGCATCGATATGGAAAATTTGACTGATACCGATAACCGATAATTCTTTATATTTGAAAGCCGATAACCGATATATTGGCCAAAAAATCTAAATCCACGTTTTTATATCATTTTTCAGAGCCTGATTACAAAAAAAAGTCTCACCGTTAAAATCCATATCCCAAACACACAATAATAATGTTCTCATGATAATTTTATGTAGCCGATATGACAGACTTTACTGTATTTTCCTTTTTTAAAGTGATTCAAATCATATTCAAACACAACATTGAACGCTGCGTATCTGAAGAGTCTCCGCTGATGGAAATAATACAATATTTATCAACTTTAATATATTGACCAAATTTTCTTATCAGGCCGATAACGATAACATTAAAAATGACCATATATCGGCTGATACCGATATGGTGGCCGATATATTGTGCATTCCATATGTTATATTATATTATAAATCCCTTTAAACTAAATTAATTTCTAAATTAATCTCTGACCCCTCCAACCTTTTTTTATATTGAGCATAAACTCACTTAATTTTGATTATTTTTCTCAGAAAAAAAGACATAAATACTGAGGAAGAACATTTTTTGTGCGATATTTTATGGTTGGTAAATGCTGTAATTCATAAATTGTGAGTTTGTATGTGCGGTGGCAAATTTAATTTCTTTTGTGATTTTATTCAGTAAAAACCCTAGTGAAAAATAAATATACTAACAAATATAAGTATACAACAAATACATTTACATATTTATGTGCTTAATGTAAATATCATGCAATTGTATACTAGATGTATATACTTAAAGTCTGCTAAATTTGAATAACTAATTTTGTACTTGATGCACTAGTTATCCATAAATAGTGCTGAAGTTCAACTAAATATGTATTTAAGTGTGTTTGTGCTAAAGTGGAACTATTGCAAGTATACTTTAATACTTTAAATATCTTGCATTTTAAAGATGAAT
>CM060638.1:27836061-27838561 GCA_030578275.1 Meda fulgida
ATCTTCTGAAAGGTGCTCTGCCTTTCAAACGTTTTTGTTGGCTGTGTTCATGAAAATAAAATGGTAATTTTTGAGTAAATTATTCATAGTTGTTCAATACATTCAGACATGCAGGAAAGAAAAACTTATTGGAAATTTTAAAAAATTAAAATCTAAGATTTTAAAATCAAAGAGTTGCTCATCATAGTTCAGAACAAAGCCAACATTTGAGTGTTTTTAGTGTTCGTTCAGTAATTATTTTTTTTTTGTATATAACAATAGTCCACATTTGAATATTTAGTGTTGGTTGTTTATGTTATAAAAAACAAATATTTACAAGACAAACACTAAATATTCAAATGTTCACCTTTTTTGCTATAAAACAAAAATATTTTACCAAACAAACACTAAATATTAACATTTTGACTTTACGTTTTGGTAAATATTTGTGTTTTATAATATTCACATATTGACTTTGTTTTAGGTTATAAAATCCCAAATATTTATTAAACACAAATTCAAGTGTTGACTGTTTGTGTTATAAAACAAATATTTATCAAACAAACACTAAAAGTTTAAATATTGACAGTTTTTGTTATTAAAAAAAAAACAAATGTTTACCAAAAACAATAATTCAAATGTTAGCTTTTAAAATATTTACAAAACCAACTACAATATAATATTCGAAACATATTTATTGATACATTTGAATAATATTTGAAATGTTTATTTTTTATAATAAAAAAGGCAACATTTGTTGTTTCAGTGTGTGCATGTGTTGCTGTTGTGTGATTTTGCTGGATTTATCAGTGAGTGTGTGATCAGGGAAAGTGTTGATGTTTCTCCCACAGGAAGCAGAGACTCCCCGCAGCGTCCTAGAGGAGATCGGGCTCACATAAACCACACACACACACACACACACACACACACACTGAGCGCCTGAACACCTAAAGATGTAGCAAACACACACACACTTCACAATGTTTCTGTGTTGATCATGTGCTTGGTTTGTGAGATCTTGTGCAAATGTTGTCAGCGCAGGACAACACATCTTACTTTACATCTGCTGTGAAGAACACACACACACACACACACACACACTCACTATCAAATATACGTGTTTCTCGTTGTGTGCAGTCACCACACACTTGGAAAAGTGGTAACTCTTTATAATAAGATTCATTAGTTAACATTAATTCATTAACTAACATGAACTAACAATGAACAATACATTTGTTACAGAATTTATTAATCTTTGTTAATGTAAGTTACACAACTTTTCATTGTTAGTTCATGTTAGTTCACAGCATTAACTAATTTTAACAAATACAACCTTTTTGATTTTAATAACGTATTAGTACATTTTGAAATTAATAGATTAATAAACGCTGTAGAAGTATTGTTCATTTTTAGTTCATGTTATCTAAGATAGTTAATTAATAAACCTTATTGTAAAGTGTTACCGGAAAAGTATTATGTGACGTTAGGCCATTAAATAATTTAGAAAATAGAGAAAAAGTCAAAAAAGGGATTCATTCACCAAACCAAAGAGTGCTTTCTTGCGTGTTAGATTGTAGTGTATAGCGGTAAACATCTGCACAAATACCTGAGACGTGCTCAAACACTTCTACACTCAAATATGGAGGCCTAAATTTAAGATTTATCCATTTATATTGCACATATATTCCAGCCATATGGATAACGCAGTTGTAAAGAGGTTGTCTGGAGAAGTGCGGTGCTATAGCGACACCGGTGGCCGTTAGCGGAACTGCAGCAGAAACGTGTTGCTCACACACATAACGCACAACAGACTGAACGTCATTCAATCCCATAATATTCTCTCGTTCTTCTCTTAGACGTAAAAAGAAGTTACAAATAACAAAATAAACACAGTGTTGAGAAGCAGCAACATCTGGTCATGTGATGTGGATGTTTGCAGAAGCACCGTCGACAGATGAGCTCATTAAAATCACACTTTTATGATAGTTTGATTATAAAGTATATTTGAGACTATATAGATCTGACTGTGAGACTAAAGTTTGAATGAATCTGCTATCTTTGCACGACACATTGAGATTACAGCACATGTCCTGAACATTATAAGCATTAGTTTCATGTGTCACAGAACGGAAGAGACTCGGGAGCGGAAACGACATGCTTTTGATTTTCCCGGGAAAAACGACCCGAGTCCTTTATATAAACATCAGTCTACAAGCTTTCGTAGACAACACAGGAATTCAGGGACGGTCTCGTGTTTTAAGTTTCGTCATAATCTGTTCACACATTGGCGATTAAAACATGAACATTCTTACATTTAGCCTCTTATTAATGTGATGCATTTTTGTCAGTCATACATAAATTTAACGGTCAGTTTTCGGCACTCAAAAAAATAATAATCACGGAATAGTTTAATTATTTGCATCTATTTGCATATTTTCAAAACACTTTTATTCAAATTGCTTGGAGGCAACACAAACCTGTATTTTTTTTTGTTTGTTTTTTTGTTTGTTAAAATGTATGA
>CM060638.1:27851061-27853561 GCA_030578275.1 Meda fulgida
TGATATGGGTTCCTAATTGGTTTGGGTGATGTTTCAGATTGCTTTGTATAGAGGGTGATTTGGCTGTGGTCTGAGAAAGGTTTTAATGGTTTGACTGTGAATGCTCTCAAAGAGGAAAGGTCTAGATCTGTGATGGCATAATCTACTGTGCTGTTACCAAGAGCTGAGCTGTAGGTGTATCGGCCGAGCGAGTCTCCTCGCAGTCTTCCGTTGACGATGTACAGAGCCAGTCCTCGGCAGAGCTGTAGTATCTGCCGTCCGTGAGCGTTCACGGTTTGATCGCAGTTTTGTCTGCTGGGGTAAGAAGGGTACAGGTCGTTATGGCCAGTGATAAATCTGGTACCGTGTGATTCAATGAAATCTAATTCTTCTCCTGTTCTAGCGTTTAAATCACCCATAAGCAGCACATTTCCCTGGGCCTGGAAATGGCTGATTTCTCTTTCTATATTTTGGAAAGTTTCCTCTTGGAAGTATGGAGACTCGAGGGGAGGAATGTAAGTTGCACAAAGGAAAACAGGCTTAGATGCTGATATCATTCCTTTTTGTATTTTTAGCCACAGGTGGTGCTGTTCTCTTTTTATTAATTCTATGGACAGTTCAGATTTGATCCATATTATCATCCCTCCCGAGTCTCTCCCTTGTGTGACTGATGTGAGTTTGACTGATGGTAATATTATCTCTCTGTATCCTGAGGGACAGCCAGTGAACGCATCTCCTCTACACCAGGTTTCCTGTAAGATGATGACATCTAGGTCTTGGAGTTCTTTCATAAAATCAGAATTTCTACTTTTTAAGCCAAAGACTGAGGAGTTTAGACCTTGAATATTCCACGTAGAAAAACTAAGTGATTTCATCATAAACTTTTTAAATAATGTGTATGGTGTGTTTGCTATTTTGAGAAAAGAGAAATGATGCAAAATTACAATAGATTAAATTAAAACAATGAATGATGGAAGTAAAGTTGTGTTAGGGACTCAAAACATTAACAATTTCATATTAAATGTACATTAATACCACAGACTTAGTTTTTTTTATTTATTTATTTATTTATTTTTTTAATTTTTTTTATACTTTACCACTGTCCACTGTGTGTTAGCAGGTGAGAGCAGATGATACTCAGCATGTGTTGGATGTCATGGAGTTCAGCGTTGGCTCGATCTGCTCCTCCGCTGACAGCTTGGGCGTAGCTCGGTCTGCCGGGCTGGGCCGGGCTCTGCTGTGGACGGGCTTCAGCTGCTGGAGCTGTGGGGCTGTTGTAGGACGGTCTCGGTCTGTAGGGATCCTGTCTGGGTGCTGCAGCTCGGTGTGGTGCTCCGCTCGGGGCTCTAGATGAGCTGTGCGCTGGGATGTAGTTTGCTGGAGTGTGTCTCGATAGATTGACTGGGTTAGGGCTGGTTCTGCTCCACCTGGGGCTGGTCTGGTTGGTCCTGTTTAGAGTGACGTCTTTGAGTCTCTTTGCAAGGATATGTACCAGGTTCTTGTAAAGGTGGACGTGGTCGTATAGACATTCAGTGTCCAGGTCTGGATGATGGGCCAAATGGACGTTGGGCAGGAGGGCACAGTGTCTAGAGATGCTGGAATTTATTTTATTTATTGTGTTGGGATGGAAATCTGTCCTCTGAAGTAGAGTGGACAGGATGATTTTAGAGTTGGGGAAAGTTTTTCTAGCTTTTTCCACGACAGCTCTGAGGGAGTCAGACACTCGGTCCTGCTGGCTCCGCAGGTCGTTGGTGCCTGTGTGGATAATGATGTGGCTGGGCCGGCCTAGCTGGGACTCTGTCAGGAGCTCCAGGGCTTTGTCAGTGGTGGGACACCAGAATTTAACAGCTCTTTGTTGGGGGAAAAGTTTCTTTACATCGATGAATTTGCCGTTTGAATCGATGAGTAGAGCTATTTCAGGTCCCTCTGTGCTGGTTGGTACTGGGCTGCTGTGAGACGGGGGCTGATGCTGCTGTGCTGAGGAGTCTGGCAGGGGGCGCTGTGATGGCTGTGAGCGGTCTGGGACGGGTCTCTCTGCGCTGACGGATGGGTGTTGACTCCCTGTGTTCGGCGACTCTGAGGTGGAGGGCAGTATTTGAGCTCTGTGGGTCTGCTCTGGTTCTGCTCTGGCCAGGAGGAGCTCACTCAGCTGCTCTCTCAGGGCCTGGATCTCACTGCTCTGCTGCTCTCTCTCCTCCTGCATCTCTCTCAGCTGCTGCCTCATCTCTGCTGTGCACTGTTCTCTGTCCTCTAGCTGCAGTCTCAGTGCGGTCAGCTCACACTGATAGCTGTCCTTCTCTGTCTGCAGCTGTCTCATTTGCTGTGTGAGGGCTGACAGTCTCTGTTTTAAGTGCTCTGTGTTCTGCTGGAGTTCATTATGAGCTGCACATGTGTCTGACGGCTGCTGTCTCAGCACAGTTTCTCTGAGCTGCACCATCTCCATCTCCAGCTTGGCGAAGTGCTCCTGTAGGAGAGGTATAGCTTTGAGCAGGGAGGGTGAGGTGTGCTCAACAGTTTCTGC
>CM060638.1:27858561-27996061 GCA_030578275.1 Meda fulgida
GCTCTGCCTTTCAAAAGTTTTTGTTGGCTGTGTTCATGAAAATAAAATGGTTGCATCACACACACACACACACACACACACACACACACACACACACACACACACACACACACACACACACACACACACACACACACACACACACTCGCACACACTAACCCTACCCCTAAACCTGCCCCTCACACACACACACACACACACTTTCTCTCTCTCTCTCTCTCTCTCTCTCTCTCTCTCTCTCTCTCTCTCTCTCTCTCTCTCTCTCTCTCTCTCTCTCTCTCTCTCTCTCTCTCTCTCTCTCTCTCACACACACACACTAACCCTACCCCTAAACCTGCCCATCACACACACACACACTCACACTCTCTCTCTCTCTCTCTCTCTCTCTCTCTCTCTCTCTCTCTCTCTCTCTCACACACACACATACACACTAACCCTACCCCTAAACCTGCCCATCACACACATACACACACACACACACTCACACACACACACTAACCCTACCCCTGAACCTGCCCATCACACACACATGCACACTCACACACACACACACACGCACACACACACACACACACACATACACACATACAAACATACACACTAACCCTACCCCTAAACCTGCCCATCACACACACACACACACACACACACACTCTCTCTCACACACACATACACACTAACCCTACCCCTAAACCTGCCCATCACACACACACACACACACACACACTCACACACACACACACACTAACCCTACCCCTAAACCTGCCCATCACACACACACACACACACACACACACTAACCCTACCTCTAAACCTGCCCATCACACACACACACACACACACACACACTAACCCTACCCATCACAGGAGACATCCTGCATTTTTACATTTTTAATAAAACATTGTTTTTTATGTTTTTTAAGCTATTTGAATTGAGGACTCATGAAATGTCCTCATAAACCACGTTTAAGTTATAATACCAGTGTAATACACGTCATTATACACATTTGTGTCCTCATAAATCACATAAACAAGTATACTTCACACACTCACACACACACACACACACTTCACCGACAATCTGAATCTGAGGATGAATGATGCTAGAGGAAATGGCACATATTATCTAAACTCTGATGAAATAAAGGGTTTTACTCTTCGTTGGAATTGAAGAATTTACATATATTGTGCAACATAATCGCCAACGCCAATATCATGTACAGTAATCAGCTGTGTGTGTGTGTGTGTATTGCTCATACAGTAGCAGCAGGTACAACTATGAAAGCCCTTTTCATCACTGAATGAAAGAGTAAAAAGATAATTGCAACATTTTATTACACAATTCTATTTCGCAATTGTAACAGTTTTATATTTTATTTTTTAGTTTATTTCTCACAATTATTCGTTTATTTGTCAAACTTCTGATTTCCATTCCTCTGAATTCTCATGCGTATTTGGTGAATGAAAAGGTCTGATCACGTAATGTCAAAATGAGATCCTAAAAACTGAATTCTGTCTCACACACACATCACACACACACTTCACCGATAATTTAATTCACTCAAAATGTTATTAAAATAAAAAATAATTTTCCAACAAAATGAATGAATTAAAATTAAATCACTAAAATGATCCCATGATGGACACACACACACACACACACACACACACACACACACACACACACACTTCACCGACAATTTCATTCACATAAAATGTAATTAAAATTAAAAATAATTTTCCAACAAAATGAATGAATTAAAACTAAATCCATAAAATGACCCCATGATGGAACCCCTGAAGGGTTCTATATATGAAGCGTCTGACGGAACTCTCGAAGATTCCATATAGAATCTTTCCTTCAAAATAAGTGACATCTTTAATTGCATGACATTCTGACTTCAGTTTATTTTCTTGTTGAATCAGTTGATGTGAATCATTCTTCAGGATCGAACTGTGTGTGTGTGTGTGTGTGTGTGTGTGTGTGTGTGTGTGTGTGTGTGTGTGTGTGTGTGTGTGTGTGACGTCCAGAAGAACTCTAATTGCTGATTCAAGGAAGTTTGATTTTATAATAAAGCGTTTCCAAAGTTCCTGCAATGACTCCGAGCTTAAGGAAACGCTCCTGCATCTTTCATCAGTCTGTCATGTAATTATCCTCATTTTAAAATGAAATATGTGGCTATCAATCTTTTCTTTTTAATCATCAGACAGAAACAGGGTTCATTTAATCTAAGACTCACATTTTTGCTCAGCCTTCAGTACACTTAATATCATATTTCACATGACCCAAATCTTTCTCTTTATTACAAATGTATGTTTTATTAGTACACAGTAATTATATGTAATTATTATAATTAATTTGCACCCAAAATTCAAGATGTGGTGGAAAAATATGGCCCTAGTATGAGTTATTTTGATATTTAAAACATATGATATTAAAAAATATTTCCAGAATATTGGCGCGATTGCAAATATGAAAATGATTTTATACAATAAATTGTATAATATCTTTTATTTTATATTTCAGTAAACAGAGTGGCTTTATTTCAGAATGAATCTCGTACATTAAGACGGTGATTAGCGCCACCCATTGGCGGTTTTAATTTCATAATTAAAAAATATATAATTTATTAATTTTTGTAGCATCTAGTTTTTTTCTATATTGAAATGATTATATTTAAATAATTAATTTTTAACTGATTTATTTATTTAACTCATAACATTATTTATAGTGTTGTAATTGTAGTATTTAAATGCATGGATAGAAATTTTTTTTTAGAACATAGTTAGAAAAAATCCGCATGGAAATCAATTTTAGGGTCAAATATTGGCTCTTAATAGTCTGCCGGTGATATTCCATAAAAAAAAATATATAAGCAAAGTTAAACATGATAAAACCAATATAGTTAATGCATCACACTTGTGAATTTACCTTCAAATGTTTTATCTTCAAAAAATGTCGTATAATTGTTGTTTTAATAATAATTCCACATTTTGATAATCATAAATACATGCTAGCCTATAATAATTAATATTACGATATAAATGTATAAGAAAGGTTAAACATATATTCTGAGGGATATTCGTTTCTCTAAATACCCGGATGTGTAAATGTGGCTGGAACATGTGTGACTTACTCCCACCTCTGGTATATAGTCATTTTTACTATTATTATACTTGTATTTATTGAACAGACACTCAAAAATTTGCTTTATAAACAAATTTTAAATTGATTATAAATGTATATTACTGACTCGTATTGTTATTATTATAGGCTACTTGTTTATTAAATGTATTATAAATAAAAAGTGCTTTTTAAATTATGTGTTTTTACAATTATGATGTCTATAGTAATAAAAAATAACTTCATTTACATTTAATTTAGCAGATGCTTTTTAATCATTTTTGATCCATTTATTAATCGATTAAATCCATTTCTTGATGTTTTAGCATCTACATCCCACCTAAAGTTCCTAAAAGTCCAACACGATCTCATAAAAGTGCGCATCTATACCACAAATTTAATTTCTCGTACCAATTTATACGCCACAAATGTTTTTTGCGTCATATACACGCACTGTAACCCCGTAGGATTAGGGTGTGGAGCGCGTGCGTATTACACACCATAAAGTGCGTATCATATACACACAAAAACTCTTTTTAAATGGCACGAGAAATTAAATTCGTGGTATAGATACGCAGTTTCATGAGACCGGGCTGAAAAGTCCTACATATTTACTGAATCTTATTTTGGATTTAATAATTCTGGAGAAACTTACTTTTTTTCTATACAATAACAATCAATTCAAGCCGAATATTTGCGACCCAGAAGAATGTGAAATAAAGTGTTCGGTGGAACTGCTCTTATTAGTGAACCAGACTAAAGTGTTTCAGAAACGCGTAACAGCGACGCGCCCTTCATCTCTTATGATTCCAGACCGATGATGACTATAATGACACTAAATTAGGACACACACCTCGTTACTCATTCTTTCTTCCTTCATCTAATCTAATCCCTCTCTCTTTCTCTCTCTCACACACACTCCAACCGGTTTCTCTTCTTCTGTATCACTGTATGGAAAACATAAGAGGGCTTCATGGAAATATGTTTATTTAATAAATGTGTGCATGAGTTATCTGGGTGTGAAGGTTAAAAAGTTTAGATATGCACATTATAGATATATAAGAAAACCTTTTCATTTGCACATAAAGTTTAAATGTTGCACTTTCAAGCACACACTGATTTGTCGTTTCGGTTGAAGGAGTGTGTGTGTGTGTGTGTGTGTTTGTGTGTGTGTGTGTGTGTGTGTGTGGTTTTGTGCACAAGGATGTGAAATGAGACACACCTTGTGTTTTTGTATTTTGGTAAAACACGATTTTTGTAGTTATGTTTGGTATCTTTTGGTTCAAAACTTTAAAAAGATTGATGTGTTTGTTCCAACACGATCTCATAAAAGTGCATAAATATACCACGAATTTAATTTCTCGTACCATTTATATGGCAACTTTATATGAACAAATTTAAAACAAGTTTGAAGCATGTCTTAAGTTTGCCGTGTTAGTGTATGTGAAGTGTGTATTTGATGATTCGAGATAAAAATCAAATGCATGTTCAAAACATGTAGGCCTATTGATTTATTTTATTACATTTATTTAATAAAAGTCAATTTCACATGTATAATATTTTATTTATTTGGATTTTACTTATTAGAATAATGTGTTTATTGATTTTATTTAATGTTTATTTATTTGAATTGTACTAAAATGATTTATCATTTATTTATATTTTATTTATTAGAATATTTAATTTTTTTTTGAATTTTATTGATTTGAATTTTATTTATTTATTAAAATCATATCTACTTATTAAAAATGTATTTTGAATTGCCTTTTGTGATTCACAGATTTGCATCTTCTGGTCCGTGATTCACAATGATTGCATTTTTCGGTAATATTTCCCGTTTAAGGAGGAAGAAATATGTGTGACTGTAAGTGTCATGAACGTGTCCTGAAGAAGGAGTGGCGACGAGTTTAAATAAGAGCCAAACATTCCCTGAGTTCATCAACACACACACACACACACACACACAGAGACGCTCCGTCAGAGACACAGGTAACACTCTTCCATCAATACTGCATTACTTCTGCACTTTATGATGATAAACATTACGCTTAATAGAATCGGAAATATCCGTGGAGCCATTATTGCATTCAATTATGTGTTCATGTTGCCATTTAAAGTTGTTTTGGACTTTATAACATGCTTTATAACTTTAAAACAGGATAATTTGAAATATTATCTGTTCATATATGCATTACACTTAAATATGCATGAATTTGAGACCTAATCATTATTTAAGAATGAATGTTATTGTAAAACATGTATTTGCACATTGGCATAATCAGTGGCATTGGTTTAGACATGATGATGATGATGACATGATGTTAATGGGTTGTTCTGCAGGTGTGTGTGTGTGTGTGTGTGTAAGTGGCGTCTTTGTTGCGAGTCTTTTGTGAAGAACTTTGATAATGACTAGATGGTTAGCGTGGGAGGTGACAAGCAAGAAACTATAATGATTTTATAATCGCACCACTCCAAAAATGTTGCTTTAATTAACTTTTTTAAGTCAACAGGTTCCACATAACTGGGTTACGTTAAACAGACATAATTTGTCCATGTAACTTATACGACCCAGTTAAACTCAGAGTGTTAAAGTTAATGAGAGAATGAAGTGAATAACTGAGTGATGATTAGAATCACTGAAGGAGAAAACACCAATGTTTCAGTCATCAACGCCATCAGATCACGTTTGCTATTTGTTCATCTGCTGTTATAACTCATACAGCAGCCGAACACACCAAAGTTCATGATGTGAGGGTCTAGAGCTGACCACACACACACTGATCATCATAACGGTGACTGGAACATCCGTGTTTTCTCCTTCAGTGATTCTGCTATCATCAGGCGTCTTCAATAATGCTCCATCATCACTCAGTTATTCACTTCATTCTCTCATTAACTTTAACACTGAGTTAACTGGGTCGTATAAGTTACATGGACAAATTATGTATATTTAACGTAACCCAGTTATGTGGAACCTGTTGACTTAAAAAAGTTCATTAAAGCCAACATATCATTTTTTGAGTCACTGAGGACACAGAACTCGTCATTAATCCCTGCATTAATTTGATAGAGAAACATGATGACAAATATTGGTCAATAAGCTGTGCCATGATATTTCAATGAAAACTAGGAGAAATATTGATGTGTTTTAGTAACTAAACACACACTCTCTCTCTCTCGCTCACACACACACACACACACACACACACACACACACACACACTCTCTCTCTCTCTCTCTCTCTCACACACACACACACATACACACACACACACACACACACACACACACACACTCTCTCTCTCTCTCTCTCTCACACACACACACATACACACTCTCTCTCTCACACACACACACACATACACACTCTCTCTCTCACACACACACACACACACACACACACACACACACACACACACACACACACTCTCTCTCTCTCTCTCTCTCTCACACACACACACATATACACACTCTCTCTCTCACACACACACACACACACACACACACACACACACACTCTCTCTCTCACACACACACACCACACACCCACATTTATTATATTTATTTGTATTGTATTTATTTAATGTATTTTTTATTTATTTATTAGACTTTCATTTATTTATTAGAATTAGAGTTATGTTATTTCATATTTATTAATTCATTAGAATTGTATTTATTTTATTTAATGTTTATATATATATATTATTTATTGGAATTATTTATTTATATTTTGTTTAACTTTTATTTGATATATATATATATATATATATATATATATAAAATGTATAAAAATTTTAATTTATTTATATTCCGTGTACTTGATTTTTAAAATTTGTTCGTTCTTATTTGTTTATGTATTTATTTCAATTATATCTATTAATTGTTTGAATATTTATGTATTAGTTTGTTTCTTTATTTCTTTATGAAAATGAATTTAACATATTAAGGTATTGGTTTTCTCTTGATTTTTCAGTTAACCTGCAGAAATGTCAGAGCCCAACCCTACTAGAGGTCCCAGCGCAGCTGCAGATGTGCCTATGAGCACACCGGCATCTGCCACATCTGGATCTGCGGCGGCTAAACCTGCTGCTTTAGGTGAGTGTTTCAGACTCCAGGTACTCCTGTGTCCTAAGCCATCTAAACCTCTCTGTTCCTCAGACACGCTTCTGATGGTGCGCTCCGTGGACCTCCTGAAGTCCAGAGACGGGCCGAACCGCCGCGAGCATCACACAGACTCTTACCTCAGCGACAGCATGATCGTCCGCAGAGGACAGAGCTTCCAGATGTGGATCGAGCTCTCCAGACCCTTCAACCGCGGCTCCGACAACCTGCAGCTGCAGCTGAGTGAGTGTGTCCTCACAACTCGTTTATTTACAACTTTAGTGTCCTCAGAGGGCCCAGGACGTGTCGCACTTAACCACGAATACACCAATAAATCAAAAAATTTATGGATTCCAGGAGTTTTGTGGTTGACACTCTCGGGTCAATCTGAGCCCCTTAGGAATGCGAGGAATGCTTCAGTACACACGTTCAGGAAAGCCTAAAAATGCTCCGAATTCATGCAAAATGCTAAAACTTCGGCAAAAAACTATTTTATAATGTCTACATGTGTATCTGAACGCAGACTGACGTGACCTTCATAAGACCCAGAGGAACAGCTCATTTACATACAGAGCTATAAGGCCTTCTAGAGTCAGGAAATATCATGTTCAATTATTATTATTTTAGCAAAAACACCCAATGTAAGATATTTAGAGCTGAATTAAAAGGGTTATGCATGAAATTGTAAGTTATTTTGAATTTAAGTTGAAAGAATGTGAGAAATGTTTTTATTATTTATTGATCAAATCTAGTAATTTGAAGGTAAAATATTTGTTTAAAAATCGGCAAAAAAATGTGCATTAAAGGGTATTATCAAAATGAAAGAAAATAAGACAAAAAAAAGTATAATTTTCGGACTTAAAATAATTGGTTTGTAATGTTAGGGCTTGTAAAGATATGTTGAAGTGTGAGGGAAGGATAAACCTGTTTGACAACAGTCATTATTTTACAATCTCACTTCACCTGTTAAATATCTGAGCTTCTAATCTGACAGAAGCTAAAGACACACACGCATCTCGGATGACACACACACACATCGATGACAGACTCACGCCCCGACTTGTCTGGATTCCCTCTCACTGTTTGTTTTGAGTTGTAGTTCTCAAATATTTGGCAATATTTCCTTCTCATTCCCAGTGGACGCACTAGTGGCTTCGCATAATCGAATCAAAAGAGTTGTTGAAATGATTTCATAATTTTCTGACAATTATCTCACACCTAGAATCAGAAACACCTTTAAAACCAGTAACAGAAGAACCAGAAAAAGAATCCCAGTTAAAGTCTGAATCTGATGGAAATTAAAGCTTATCTGTTGTATTACTCCGCCGTCACTCATAAAACACACACACGCACACACACACACACGCACACACACACACACACACGCGCGCAGCAGCTACGGAAACCATAGCATGTTCTCATCTGGAGTCTGATGTATTAAGATGGATTCCCTGATTCATCATAAGTGTGTGACAGAGAAAGATGCCAGACATTCTGACAGTTAGCTGAATGATCTCTCTCTTTATTCCTCTGACAGATGAATCTATTCATCACACTTGTGTCTGTGTCCGGAGGGATGTGAGTCATGCTTTGGTTTCGGGCCATAGTTATGATGTCATCTAATCCCTCTAATCCTGCTGCTTCTTTATTCATCGATGAGACTCAAGAAACATTTATGATAATTATTATTAGCAATGTTTTTATACAGTTGTGCTGCTGCTTCATATTTTTGTGGAAACCGTGACACATTATATATTCCGGGATTCTTTAATAGAACGTTCTAAAAGAACCGCATTTATTTGAAATGGAATCTTTTGTAACATTATAAATATTTGAACCCGCAGTGATGTGTGTGTGTTGCGCAGGTTCATGCGAACTCCTCTTGAGAACGAATGCCTTTGTCCGCCTTGACACACACACACACACACACACACACACACACACACACACACACACACACACACACACACACACACACACACACACACACACACACACACACACACACACACACACACACACACACACACACACACCGTTCACCAGTTTAAACGCACTTGCAGAAATAAACACGATCTCTCAATGTGTGTGTTCAGATGTTCACGAGCACATGTGACGAGTTTAACTCTTTCTTCTCTGTGTCAGTGCTTTCCTTTACAAGCCTTTGACTGCAAAACTCTTGTTTTAAAACTTGTTTAATAATCCAAATATATAGAATGAAGTTATTACTATACAAACCAAAGGACAGGCAATGATCGGGCTACAGATGCCAGAAAAAATGCTAGATGATAATTTCTAAATAATAACATGAGAAAAATGAGAATATTGTGCAAAAGTTCATTTAATTCAACTTAGAAGGTGAAACTAATATATTATAGACTCATTACATGCAAAGTGAGATATTTCAAGCCTTTATTTGTTAGAATTTTGGTTATGGCTTACAGCTTATGAAAACCCCAATTCAAAATCTCATAACATTTTAATATTACATGAAATCAATTAAAAATTGTATAATCATGCATATATGTACATAGTTATATATACTAAATATATTAGTTTCACCTTTTTATTAGAATTTCTGAAATACATGAACTTTTGCATGATATTTTAATGTATGTATAGACCCAGACTATGTATATACGCCTAAATATGTTCCGAATTAACTAGTAACTACTTGAGTCGTTTTTCCATTGGATACTTTTTTTATCTTGCACATTTTATTTTTCAGGATTCTTTGATGAATAGAAAGTAAAAAAAAAAAAAAAAAAAAAAAAGTAGCCTATTTAAAGGGAATCTTTTGTAAGATTATACATGTCTTTACTGTCCTTGCTGAATAACTGCATGATTGCTTTTGAAGACACAGCGTAACTCTTCCAGCACGTTCGGTTCTGTTCCGCAGGTTCTGTCGCCACGACTGGGATCCGCGTGTCGGTTCCGCTGGTGGACGTGCTGGAAGACAGCGGCTGGGAGATGAAGATCGTGGAGCAGAAGGACAAGCGTGTCCGTGTGTCGGTGAACAGCCTGTCGAGCGCCTCCATCGGCCGCTACACGATCACCGTCGTGTCCTTCTCCCCGAGGGGGAAGCTGCTGTTCCCCTGCGCCCAGAGCGACCTGGTCCTGCTCTTCAACCCCTGGTGTGAAGGTACGGGCCCAACACACACACACACACACTCGGCCTTCACTTACAGCACTGAATAACACCACTGGACCTGCTGTCTTCCCTCAGATGATCCTGTGTATCTGGATAACGAGGCGGAGAGAAAAGAGTATGTTCTCAACAGCATGGGCAGAATTTATTACGGAACCGAGAAGCAAATTGGAGCCAGAACATGGAATTATGCCCAGGTGTGAAAACACACAATTCCCACAGAGAGTGACATTTATTAATATTATTGCTGTTGTTATATTTATTACTATTATTATTACTGCTGTTAATATTATTACTATTAGTAGTAGTAGTAGTTTTATTATATTTCAATCATTTTTATTGTTCCACATGTATTATTATTATTATTATGATTATTATTTACATTATTATTATTATTAATAGTAGAAGTATTAGTAGAAGTTTTCCCTTTGCTATTATTTGTATTGACATTATTTTTGTTGTGTTTTTTTTATTATTATGTACTATTATTGCTATTATTATCGTATTATTTTTACATTATTATTATTATTTCCATTTGTATTACTATTATTAGCATTATTTACAGTGTTATTATTATTATTAATAATATAATTATTATTATTTACATTATTATTATTATTAGTAGTATTTCAATATTATTAGCATTGTTTACATTATTATTTATATTTGTATTGCTAGTATTACTGTATTATTTCAATTATTATTATTATTAATAAAATTATTTACATTATTATTAATAGTATTTACATTATTATTAGTAGTAATATTTCAATATTATTGGCGTTATTACATTATTATTTATATTTGTATTGCTAGTATTACTGTATTATTTCAATTATTATTATTATTAATAATATTATTTACATTATTATTAGTAGTAGTATTTCAATATTATTAGCATTATTTACATTATTATTTATATTTGTATTGCTAGTATCACTGTATTATTTCAATTATTATTATTATTACTAATATTATTTACATTATTATTATTACTATTGCTATTACTATTATTTACATTAGTATTGGTGTTATTATTAATTCCATTACTATTACTGACCTTATTGCTCTTATTATTGTGTTATTGTGATCATTATTATGGTTTTGCAATGAAAGGTGTGTGTGTTCAGTTTGAGCAGGGTGTCCTGGAAGCGTGTCTGTTCCTGATGGAGAGGGGTCGGGTCGCTATGACCGAATGGAGAGACCCGGTGATCGTGTCCAGGATGATTTCTGCTCTGGTGAGTCTTATTACCAAGACATGGACATCATGCATTCAGAAACTACAACTGAGTAAAGTTATGGTTTAACAAATATTACAGTGATATTATAAATATATAGTACAGTTAAAACTTTCGGGGTGGGTTACGTAAAAAAAAAAAGACTATTTTAATGTTTTTGAAAGTATTATATTCTGACCAAGGCTGCATTTATTTGATTGAAAATACAGTAAAAATTATTAAATATTTTTCCAATTTAAAATAACTGTTTTCTATGTGAATATCTAGTAAAGTGTAATTTATTCCTGTGATCAAAGCTGTATTTTCAGCATCATTACTCCAGTCTTCAGTGTCACATGATCCTTCAGAAATCAGTATAATATGATGATTTGATGCTCAAGAAACATTTATGATTATTATCAATGTTGAAAACAGTTGTGCTGATCAAATTTTTGTGGAAACAGTGATGCATTTTATTTTTCAGGATTCTTTGATGAATAGAAAGTTCAAAAGAACAGCATTTATTTGAAATATAATCTTTTGTAACATTATAAATGTCTTTACTGTCACTTTTGATCAATTTAATACGTCCTTGATGAATATAAGTATATATTTTTTAAACCCAGAAACGCTGAAGAACGCTGTTGATATTTGAAATCCCCAAAACAAACACGCCCCCTCATGATAGCTCCGCCCCCAAAGTCACAAACACTCTATCAAGCACAGGCACCTCCCCCTCATGAGAGGACACGCCCCCCTTACTGCTGATTGGCTAGAAGTTTGTTGTGGTGCTCGGTCTGATCCACTTTCAACAGCGTTCCTCAGAAACCCCTTTGATTCCACAACTAAAAAGCAGCTGTTTTGAAAAGGTCTCCTCCTCTGCTCTGACAGGTGAACTCTAATGACGACCGAGGAGTGCTGACGGGTAATTGGTCGGACAACTATGCAGGCGGGACGACTCCCACCGCCTGGAGCGGGAGCGGAGACATTCTCAGACAGTATCGCAAGAGTGAAGGAAAACCCGTGAAGTTCGCCCAGTGCTGGGTCTACGCTGGGGTCACGACCTCTGGTACACGCATAACCTCGGTTGTGTTTCTGTGGCATGAATCATTTGTAGGCTGACCATATTTTGATTACCGAAAACCAGGACACTCGGCCCGGCAATGAGATCCTCAAATGATACTCGAAGTTTACTCAAAGATGCCTTATTAATTTCAATACATTTAAAGTAGGCTATGCCTCCTCTGTATGGATAGAAGATTATTACATTACAAAATACTATCTATAACCAAAGACACTTTCAGATTGACTTCTCAGAGGTTACTCAACATGTTTTATTATGACAGGTTTCAAAAATAATAATAGAAATAATGTCTCTTCTGTATTAGAAAAACAGATAATAAATAACAACAAAAAAAAACTCCAAATTGAACAATAATATCTCTCACAAACTTACAAAAACTCCCTCTTTATCCGGTTTTTCTTCCTCATCCTCCTTGTTTGCACATCTATATTTTTGCTTAACAAATACGCATGAAAGTCTAAGCATGGCCCAATGAAAAATAATGAAAACCAGGACATTTTTATCACTTTATAAAAAACAGCCAGGACGGCCAGGGCAGGACGTGAAAACAGGACGTTTGGTCACCCTATCATTTGCATTTGATAATATGCAATGAATTAATGTAACACTGAATGTAACTGTTAAGTAGTCTGCCAAAACCTACGCTATATGTGTATGCAAATCAGACGAGAATGATTGGCCAGTGCGTGATTGTTGTGATAACCGTCTGTCCTCAAGGGGGCGCTGTAAATATAAAACAAACCTGGGAAAGTGTAAGAGAACTCCACCATTGTGTCAGCAGCTTGTACTCCGTTCATAAATGTGTTTGTGATGCGCTTCTCTTTCTGTTTCTCTCTCAGTGTTGAGGTGTCTCGGTATCCCCACTCGCTGTGTGACCAACTTCAGCTCCGCCCACGACACGGACCTCTCCTTGACCACTGACATTTACATCGATGACAGGCTGGAGTTAATTAAAGACAAGACCAAGGATTCTGTCTGGTATGATAAAAACAACCATCCATCAATCAATATCACATGTTCCTTTCATGACTGGCATTAATGTCATCAGTGTCATTTCATAAATACTTTAAAAAACATTTTTTAGGTTATGTTTTTTAGATTTTCTTAAATAGAAGTGATCATTACTGACACTATCCATGGATATCAGACATTTCTCCATCCCGTGATTTTCATTTTAAGCATTAGAAGCAAAAATTGCTTTTTTTATTATTATTTTGAGAAATAATAGATATTTTAAATTAACATTTATCTACTAAAACCTATATCTAATATATAAACTATAGAATGAAAAATAGCTAGTTGTTTACATGAGTTTGTTTTTAAAATTACATTTAGTTTTGATTCATTTAAATTTAATTTAAAAAGTGCATTTATATTGTTGTATAAAATTAGGGGTTTTGAACTGTATTTAGAGGTGTCCCAAAGGAATAAAATTTTTATTTTATTTAAAAAATAATAGATATTTTATATGAACAAGTATCTAATATAAAACCTAGATTTAATGTTTTAACCTTTAGAATTAAAAATAGCTAGTTGTGATTTATGGGAAACGAAACTTTCCCTGGGTTTCCATTTAATGTAAATTAAAAATATTTATTTTTTATATATTTTTTGTGCATTTATTTCAGTGTTTATTTAGTTTAAAAATATAAATGTACGGTTTTATACTGTATTTAGGGCTGTCCAAAGTTTTAATAATAATTCAATAAGATTCAGAGTTTGACCTCTAAATATTTTTTAGAGGTCAATGATAAATTATAAATAGTATGCTGATGATAAATAGTATTTGAAAGTTAAGCTGACATGACCAAATGTGATGCATGAGAATTACTTAATTTTTAAATTTTAGTTATTTTATTCAACTTTATTTGTGTAAATTGCCGAAAAATGCTGGGTTGTTTTAATCAATTTGGGGTCAAATATGGACAAACTCAAACATTGGGTTAAAATTGTAATTTAAAAATGTGGGTTTGTCCATATTTGACCTTAAAACAACCTAGCATTTTTTAGAGAGTGCTAATAAACCCTGTTCCTGTGTAGGAACTTCCACGTGTGGAACGAGTCGTGGATGACCCGGCCGGACCTGCCGGTGGGTTACGGTGGGTGGCAGGTGGTGGACGCGACCCCTCAGGAGCCCAGCCAGGGTTCGTACCGCTGCGGTCCCACGCCCGTCTCCGCCGTCCGCAACGGACACGTCAACCTGAAATTCGACACACCGTTCGTCTTTGCCGAGGTGAAGCCTTTGCCTTTTTTTGCCCTCATTTGCTGAGCTGATCTCATTTTGAGCATTGTATTCAATATGAGTCAAAACATCCACTGAACTCATTTTACTGTGTCTCAGGTGAACAGTGATAGGATCTACTGGCAGAAGAAACCCGATGGAAGTTTCAGTCAGGTCAGCGTGGAGAAGAACACCATCGGCCAGCGCATCAGTACCAAAGCTGTGGGGTCAGAGGAGCGCATGGACATCACACACCTCTACAAATACCCAGAGGGTAACAAAACTAATGCATCTGTGTCCAAAACCTCAGTCTACATGCCTGTAAAGCATTTTAAGGAATCATAGACACATATGTGTCCTTATTATCATGCATCTTTAATAGTAGTAAACTCTAAAATAATAACCTATTTCCATGCATATTTATATTCATACACATGCATAACTATAGCCTCGTGAGACCATCCTGATCTCGCGAGCTGTCAAGGTTTCACTCGCAGATCAGTCTGGATACTTTCCGTTAAAGAAAATTTGGGAGCAGTTCACCAAACGAACGTCCAATCAGCGTTGGCTTTGAGGCGGGTTGAGGTGTGACGCAACGAGAAGCGCGACAGTTCAGTCTAAAGAACATGGCGGCTTCAGCGGATGAAACTAGAATCGGCGTGGCTATCGAGCAAGTTTTATCGGAATTACAGAGTATTTCTTCACTGAAAGAAGAGCAAAACACTGCTCTGGAGGCTTTTCTCAGAGGAAAATATGTTTTTGCTCTTCTCCCGACTGGTTTCGGCAAGAGTTTGCTTCGTTGATCTGATTGGTTGATTTGGCCCGTCTATCACCAACATAGGCCAATCAGCTAACCAGTATTTTCGCCCCTTACCAAAACTACTTCAACGGAAGGTTTCCAGATGGATATGCGGAGCAAATCCATCTGGCGGAGTCAGGTTAGCATAACTATGCATATTTAATTACTGTAATAATAATAATCTTAATTTGTATACAGTAGCACCTTTCATTCAAGCAATGCAGCTCAAAGTGCTTTACAATACAAAAAGACATTGACAAGCAGCATTGAAGATGAGACTCACTTTATAATAACAAAAAAAATTAAATAAAAATGAGAATGCATAACAAAAGATTGAAATTATAAGTCATAATAAAATAAACACAAATTACGATGTAAAAAATATTTCCTTTCTCAGCATTGTTGTCTTGTTTTCCTGTACAAACATCTAACAATTCTTAAATCTAAATACATTTACTGGAGAAGGACAATATTTAAGTCTTGATTTCTTAAAAAATTATCAAAATTAAGTGAGTTTATGCTTAAAACAAGAAAAATATCTGTCAGTGGTGTCAGAAAAAATATCTAATTAAAAGTGAAAACAAGATAATTTTCTGACCCCACGGGCAGATCTTGTTTCAAGTGTAAAGTCACTTAATTTTTATATTTTTTCAGAAAACTAGACTTATAACTAGTTTCCTTCTCAAGTAAACGTAATTTAAGGATTTTTAGATATGTAATGGAAAACGAGACAAAAGTACTTAGTAAGAAATGCAGTTCTGCGTTCAAATCAGTCACTGGTTGCATTCCCATATGAGGTTCACCTTGATCCCCTTTATTTACATTGCGCTTTATTCAATACAGATTGTTTCAAAGCAGCTTTTCAGGTATAAAAGGAAAATTATGCACTTCGGGAGGGGGGGGGGCAGTCCTCCTCTGGCCAATGAACGAGCATGGTGTCATTATGATTCAGGCTGCATCACAAGTCAGAGTTCAGATCGGGATCGGTATCTCTCAAATATTCACTCAGTTCCTTTTACTTGAAGATCGATTCATCACGCCTGTATGGAGTCGAAGCTGCCCAAAGGGTCTGTAGGGAGGACCTGTCTGGTTCTGCTGGGGATCTTCACAGGGATTATCTAGTAGACACGGTCTCTGCTGACATTCAGGGCTGTGGTTTGGTTGCGTCTAGGTGCAGGTCCACCATCTGACGGCTGACTACAGTAACCTCGGGATAAGACAGACAGACTAATATTAGCATAGTTGCTATTGCTTTTACGATGTAACAAGTACATTGGGTGTTATAGTTATTGGAAGTGTTCCCGGTTTTGGTTAATATGCAGCCTAACCATCATTAAACTGATTTGATTAATAGAAATTGATAACGTGTCATGTAAATGCCAGGTTAAAGAGATCGCAGTAGACGTGAAGGACTACAACGCGTTAAGAGCTCGCTCAAGTACTGGGGAGCTAAACCATTTAATGCTTTGTAATTCATTAGCAAGATTTTAAAATGTATGCCATGTTTAATAGGCAACCAAAGCAGTGTTGACAGATCCGGGCTAATATGGTCATACTTCCTGGTTCTGGAAAGAACTCGAGCTGCTGCGTTTGGAACTAGCTGTAGTTTGTGTATTAAGCGTGCAGGGCAACCACCCAGTAGAGCATTACAGTAATCTAACCTTGAGGTCATGAAAGCATGAACTAACTTTTCTGCATTTGTCATTGAGAGCATATGGCGTAGTTTAGATATATTTTTGAGATGGAAGAATGTGTTTTTACAGATGCAAGAAATATGCCTTTCAAATGAAAGATTGGTATCAAAGAGCCAGGTTCCTAACCGATGATAAAGACTTGACAGAGCAGCCATCGAGTGATAGACAGTAATCTAGTTTATTACATGCAGAGGTGTTTTGTCCAAAAAATTAGTATCTCTGTTTTTTTCTGAATTAAGTAGTAGGAAATTACTAGTCATCCAAATTTTTTATGTTCGTTCTCTTCTAAGAGAGTCGAAAAGTAAGCAGATCTAGCAATTTTTAAGGCCTTTCTGTATGCAATAACACTATCCTTCCACGAAATGCGAAAAACCTCTACTTCTGTTTTCTTCCAGCTGCTCTCCATTTTTTGGGGCAGCTTTCTTGAGGGCGCGAGTGTGCTCGTTATACCACGCCGTTGAACTGTTTTCCTTTATCTTCTAGTATTTGGAACCAAGCTAATACTCCTTTTATCTTCCTGTCTCTCAGGTTCGGAGGAGGAACGCATTGCTGTGGAAACAGCCAGTCGCTTCGGCTCCAAGCCGACTCTGTACCCATCACCCACTGAAAACGACGTGAGCATTGAGATAGTCATGGACGGGGCAGGACCTCGTATCGGTGGAGACGCCAAACTCTCCATCGTCCTGAAGAACAAGAGCTCAAAGCAGCGCACAGCCAGTCTGCTGTATGAGGCGCTGGTCATGTACTACACTGGAGTGCTGAAAGCCTCCGTGAAGAAGGACCAGATTCCTGTCGACCTCAAACCGCTAGAGAGTGAGTGGAGTTTGACTTTTAAACTCCCTAAATTTAAGGGAAATTGATGCAACATTTAGCTAATTAAGATCCATAAATCTTAGACCAATCGAAGTGATCAAGATGCACGTATAGAATTATCTATTTAAAATTCTATTTAAAAGTAAGCTTTATATGGTCTGAACTAACCCCCACTGAACCTTGTTGGGATGAATTTGAACACCGACTGCAAATCCGGCCTCATCATCAAGTTGTTTTTAACAAATTAAACTATTAACTCAGACATTCTGGGCCACAATTCTGAGAAATTTTAGAGGACAAAAAAAAAAAAAAAAAAACTGCTAATAACAAACATAAAATTTGCATTCATTTTTGAGATCGCAAAAATATAATGGCCCTTGCCTTATAAATGTTCAGTCCCCCGCAGTTAGTCATTAACCAACTATGCTGGATTAATTACTGGAATATGAGCACAAAAACTTTGCATGAAAGCTCTTCATTTGAACACACATATTAACATTTTCACTACATTTTCTGCCTTTTAAAATCCCAGTTTGTTCCTTACTTTTGATGTAGGATGTAATCCATAGAATTTGAGGAATGAGGATATATATAGGCATTTTATAAATATTTGAATTACTCTTCATAACACAGACAGTCTGCTCCAAAACTACAGTGCAAAGTGACACAGTTGTTTTATCGTTGTCATTAATGCCATGTTCCCTTGTCTCCCTTCAGCCAAGACTATCCCCTGGACTCTGCAGTATAAGGAGTACATGAATCATCTGGTGGATCAGGGCGCTCTGATGCTCACGGTCACCGGACGGGTCAATCAGACCAAACAGATTCTGGCCACACAGTTCAACTTCAGACTGCGCACTCCAGACCTCATTATCACTGTACGCCAACGAGACTCTAGTCTTTATTTGTCACGTGTAACAAGCACAACATTTTTTTATGTTTCGTGATGTTGCATTTTGGTTGCAGTTAGATTATGTTATAAAGTAGTGCACTATATTCTGACTTACACACTATATTCCAAGACTTCTGGAGTCATATATTGCTCAAGTGAGGAACAGACTCAACATTTATTCTCTCTATCTTAGATCTCAAATCTCATTCTCTATTTTGCACATTCAAACCACGTGTGTGTTCAGTTACGTCACGTGTGAGAATCCATTTTGTTTAGTGTTGATGCTCAAGCTGCTGCAACACATTTAAAGGCACCATATTTGAATTGTACACAAGTGCGAATGAGATTTGACAGTTGCAGGGGAGAGAAAATAAACTTTGTATAGTGATGCTCAGTTAAAAACAGACTAAAAATTAGTTTTAGAACAAAAATGATTTGCATGTTTTGTGTCCTTAAAGTCTATAAAAGTGTTTCACCTTTGCTTTTACTAAAATACAAACACTACAGGCGAATTCAGTTCATCACAAAAATAATCTTCATCTGTTTGTGTTTGTACTGTTTCAGCCTCTGGGGAACGCTGTGGTGGGTAAAGAGTTGACGGTCAAGATCACGTTCCAGAACCCACTGTCACAAGTGTTGAAGAACGTTTTGTTCCGTATAGAGGGATTGGGAATGCAGAGCGTCAGAAAGATCCCGAATGGGTAAGACTTTCAGCTTTTCACAGCAGTTTAATTTCAGCTATGACGTGTTCATGCACTGTAGATATGCTTAAACATAAATTGTACTGCATTAAATATGACATTTCAAGAGTGAAGCTTCCAGAGAGTTGATATTGTGTTTGTGTCTGTCAGTGATGTGGAGAAGCTTGCGACGGTTACACTGATGGAGAAGTTTGTTCCCACCGTCTCCGGCTCTCAGAAGCTCCTGGCATCGATGGACTGCCGTCAGCTCACTCAGGTGCACGGATTCGCTGATATTGTGGTCAGAGCAAAGTGAAAAACATTTTCATTGTAAAGCCTTCTAATGCTCTCGCTTTTCTTGAAAAAATGTACTAGTTTTAAAGATCATCTGCATTGAATAATAATTCAGTATTTTCATTCACAATTCATGTAATTTAACAATAAAGATCCTCCATGTTTTAATTATATCCTTTCTGTCTATTGTAATGTTTATGTGAGTAGATATTCATCGTCCTTCAAAGTGTATTTGCAATAACAATTGGCAAGCTGTTTAGTTTTTTCTCAATATCAGTTTTAGAAAATGCTTGACTTTATTTAGATGCTGCAGTTATTACAATATAAACCAAGAACCTAAAAATTTCACAAGTTATTCTATGTTAACAGCTGGAGGGGTGAGAGAGAAAATGGCTTCAGAAATGTCTTTACAAAATAACATAATAGAAACACTATGGAAAGTTTGGAAATTAAAACATTAAATCATAATATGTAAAATTTCATAGTAGATTTGGAAAGCAAAGTATTAATGAAAGTTAACAGCAAACAAATCTGTTAATTAGAAAATATAGACAAATTGGCCATTAAAATGTGATGAAATATTTTTTCACACAACAAATAACTCGCAGATATTTCATTATAGTTGATGTTTTATCATTGTCTACTTGATTGTGGTTAGTACAAATTCTTCTTTTTTTGGGGGGGGGGGGGGGGTGTTACATATCTTACATACATTTACATATTCTGATCCATTAAAAACCACACATCTACAGTTAATCTGATCAGATTTCATGATTTTTTTGCTCATTCAGTGCCATTGACCAGTGTGATGATCAATGGACATGAGTTCTTATCTTTATCATTATAGCGTGGGTTAAACACTGGATTTCTCAGTGAAAGAGTAAATATGAGATCTGGAGCCCACGTCATAAGAAGAGATTAGACCCTCCTCATAATCCACAAACACACCAACCTTCTCAGGTTTCACTCTCAGAGATAAAGAGACAGATGGATTATCAAAAACTAAATGGTGATTCTCAATAACCAGACCCAGAATCCAGAGTCCTTCCTTAGTACTTGGGATAATAATCCCCTCCCTGTTAATGGATTCTCTAGCCACTCCAAATACGTGCTCGTTGTTTTGAGTACTTGTGAAATAATAAAGTAATTAAGTAAAATAAAGTAACACCTCCAGTATGCTTTGTCGGCACATACAGTTGCATGGTGGGTTATGTTTTGGGTACCATATTTCAACAATAACACATCAGAAAATTGGGTAATGCAGGATTTTGTTTAAGAATGAATTTATAAATACCTCTATGTGCTCATTGTTTTGAGAACTAGTAAAATAATAAAGTAACACTTCCAGTATGCTCTGACGGCACATAAAGTTGCATGGTGGAACATGTTCTGGGTACAATATTTCAACGATAACACATCAGTTAATGTTGTAATGCAGGATTTCGTTTAAGAATGAATTTGTCTATTCCTCTATCAGCTCGTTGTTTTGAGAGTTTGTGAAATAATAAAGTAATGACACCTCCAGTATGCTTTTATAGCACATACAGTTGCATGAAAGGGCATGTTCTGGGTGCCATATTTGAACAATAACATATCAGAAAATGTTTTAATGCAGGATTTCGTTTAAGAATGAATTTATCTATACCTCTATGGGCTCATTGTTTTGAGAGTTTGTGAAATAATAAAGTAATGACACCTCCAGTATGCTTTGTCGGCACATGAAGTTGCATGGTGGGGCATGTTCTGGGTACCATATTTCAACAATAGCACATCAGAAAATGTTGTAATGCAGGATTTTGTTTAAGAATAAATATGTCTACACCTCTACATGCTCGTTTCTTAGAGAACTTGTGAAATAATAAAGTAATGACACCTCCAGTAAGCTTTATTGGCACATACAGTTGCATGGAAGAGCATGTTCTGGGTATCATATTTCAACAATAACACATCAGAAAATGTTGGATCGGAAAATGGATTAATGTGAGTGTGTGTGTGTGTGCGTGTATATTAGGGCCGGGACTTTAACGCGTTAATTAAGATGAATTAACTACAGACTTTAACGCGTTAATTACACAAAAAAATATTTTTAATCACACTTATTTTTGCACCGCGGAACGTTTCTCACTGGATGAGTTTCGGCGGACCGATCATACTGGCGCACCAACTAGCGTTCATGACGAAGAAGCTGACGAGATCGCTTTGGTTGGCCGGTGGATGGGAAATTTTGTAACAAAAAAAAAGAGCGGATGGAAGCGTCGATAAGAGCATGGTTGTGCAAGAGCAAGCTATGCAACAAGGAATTCGCTATTGCTATTAGTGTAGTCTAGCAATATGCTATTGCTACACTTAATGGCAAAAAGCACTGGTCTGCTGGACTTGGTTGAACAAAAATAAACAATATTTTGTTGCTTAAGCTTATGTATTCAGTCATTATTCAATGGTATACTAAAAATCCATGTGAAAAAAATTACTTCTCACTGTTCTCAGGTCAAATATTTATGCAATTAAAATGCGATTAATTTCGATTAATTAATTATAAAGCCTCTAATTAATTAGATTAATTTTTTTAATCGAGTCCCGGCCCTAGTATATATATATATATATATATATATATATAGGTCCTTCTCAAAAAATTAGCATATTGTGATAAAGCTCATTATTTTCCATAATGTAATGATCAAAATTTAAACTTTCATATATTTTAGATTCATTGCCCACCAACTGAAATATTTCAGGTCTTTTAATGTTTTAATACTGATGATTTTGGCATACAGCTCATGAAAACCCAAAATTCCTGTCTCAAAACATTAGCAAATTTCATCCGACCAATAAAAGAAGTGTTTTTAATACAACAAAAAAAAAAGCAAATAATTGCTAACTAACCTTCAAATAATTATGTTCAGTTATGCACTCAATACTTGGTCGGGAATCCTTTTGCAGAAATGACTGCTTCAATGTGTCGTGGCATGGAGGCGATCAGCCTGTGGCACTGCTGAGGTGTTCTGGAGGCCCAGGATGCTTCGAGAGCGGCCTTAAGCTCATCCAGAGTGTCGGGTCTTGCGTCTCTCAACCTTCTCTTCACAATATCCCACAGATTCTCTATGGGGTTCAGGTCAGGAGAGTTGGCAGGCCAATTGAGCACAGTAATACCATGGTCAGTAAACCATTTACCAGTGGTTTTGGCACTGTGAGCAGGTGCCAGGTCGTGCTGAAAAATGAAATCTTCATCTCCATAAAGCATTCATCTCCATGCTCCAAAATCTCCTGATAGCTAGCTGCATTGACCCTGCCCTTGATAAAACACAGTGGACCAACACCAGCAGCTGACAGGGCACCCCAGACCATCACTGACTGTGGGTACTTGACACTGGACTTCAGGCATTTTGGCATTTCCTTCTCCCCAGTCTTCCTCCAGACTCTGGCACCTTGATTTCCGAATGACATGCAACCACTGAGCAACAGTCCAGTGCTGCTTCTCTGTAGCCCAGGTCAGGCGCTTCTGCCGCTGTTTCTGGTTCAAAAGTGTCTTGACCTGGGGAATGCGGCACCTGTAGCCCATTTCCTGCACAGGCCTGTGCACGGTGGCTCTGGATGTTTCTACTCCAGACTCAGTCCACTGCTTCCGCAGGTCCCCCAAGGTCTGGAATCGGTCCTTCTCCACAATCTTCCTCAGGGTCCGGTCACCTCTTCTCGTTGTGCAGCGTTTTTTGCCACACTTTTTCCTTCCCACAGACTTCCCACTGAGGTGCCTTGATACAGCACTCTGGGAACAGCCTATTTGTTCAGAAATGTCTTTCTGTGTCTTACCCTCTTGCTTGAGGGTGTCAATGATGGCCTTCTGGACAGCAGTCAGGTCGGCAGTCTTACCCATGATTGTGGTTTTGAGTAATGAATAAGGCTGGGAGTTTTTAAAAGCCTCAGGAATCTTTTGCAGGTGTTTAGAGTTAATTAGTTGATTCAGATGATTAGGTTAATAGCTCGTTTAGAGAACCTTTTCATGATATGCTAATTTTTTGAGACAGGAATTTTGGGTTCCCTTTCGTTCGGGAACTCCTACGTCTCGTCGGAGGGGTTTCCAACGAAATGGGATCATTTCATACCTCGTTTGAAACTCGTTTGAGGTATTTTTTTTACCTCGTGCTAATTTTTTTAACACGGAGGTGTTACAGGACCTGTAAAGGTTCTCAGACATAAACACATTTGTTTTGCTTAACCTGTTTATGTACAATTTAATTATAAAACGAATTTTAAGGTCACAAAAAACAGTCACATTACACTTAAAACATAGTTCAATATAATAACATTTATCTGAAATAGAAAGCTTTTGTAACATTATACACTACATTTTAAAGAAATTAAAGAAAGTAATAGCATACTTTTATTATATTTCTACTAGTAAGAAATCAATTCTTGATATCAACAATTGATTTTGAATGGCAGCCCATGGTGACATTTCACTAGTGAAAATACAATTGTTGATATCAACAATTCAATTCTCGATATCAACAATTACATTTTTGATATCAACAATTCATATCCTGGAAATGAATAAAAGTTAAAACGGCTTGCCATAGACTCATATGAGCTGTCGACTTTTGCTTCTTGTCTCTGAGCTGACCGGCACACTGCAGCAAAATGTCCTTTCTTTCAGCATTTTCCTCATTCTGAGTCTCTGTCTGGACACGTTTCCCGCGAGTGCTGAGGACCTTTCCCTTATCCCTTACAGGAATCCATCTGTTTTATTTTCTGAGCTGTATTATAAGTGCTGTGCGCTCTCTGATCTGTCTACTCTTTGCGACGTCATTTTTGCTTTAGACATTCTCAGTCATGACTGCATTGAGGTCATTTTCTGTCACTAAAGAGTTTTCTCATTATAATATTGACATTTTATTTCCTTTTTTGCCTAAATTTTTGAGTTAGTCCAATATCAAATTTGGACCTAGTTGCAGTTTCTCCGAGATTGCATCTCTTATGCCCATACGATACGGTCTCTGATAATTTCCTCATGTAGATCGCAATATATCTGTAATGTTCTGCGAGCTTATACACATCATCCGTGACGAAACTGCTGATTCACCAAACTGCCGGAATCTGCTATTGAATTTCACTCTCTCGTAAATGACGTTATGTCTGCCAATAAAGTGCTCACTTCAAGCTTTCTTGACCTCTTCACAACTCCTTTTCTCTCCCTCGCTTAGGGGGAAAGCATTTAGATTATCATCTCTTTTCTCCCCCATTATATACAAGAGCGAGTTTGCCTGATAGGCAGAGTCTTTGTCTGCTAGGCCCGATGCTACTCTGAATCATTCAAAGCGGCTCATTCACTGTGGCCATGAAATGGGCTTGTTGAAATCGAAGCTTCCTGGAGGTTTATTTGTGAAATATTGTGGTATTTGGATTATATTTTAATAACTGCATCATCTGGACAAGTATTCAATTCTATAACTGATATTTCTTGTAAACTAAACAGCTTTCTACAGTAACTGTTATGCAAATACACATTGGAGAACGATGAATATCTACTCCTAAACATTACAACAGACAGAAAGGATATGAATAAAACGGAGGATCTTTATTGTTGACTTACATCAGTTGTGAATGAAAATACAGAATTATTATTTAGTGTAGATTAATCTTCAATTTAGCTTATTCTTCAAGAGAAGCGAGAGCATTAGAAAGCTTTACAATGACAGTGTTTTTGACTTTGCTTTGAGCACAATATCAGCGAATCCGACACAAACATAATATCAACTCTCTGGAAGCTTCACTCTTGAAATATCATATTTAATGCAGTACAATTTATGTTTTTAAGCATATTTACAGTGCATGAACACGTCAGAGCTGAAATTAAACTGCCGTGACAGCGGGTTCTGGAACGTGATCTTGACCATGAACTCGTTACCAACGACAGCGTCCCCCAGAGCAGTGGTTTTTTTAAAGCATGGCACCCCTTTGTAGCATTTTTTCGCCCCACAGCACCCCAACCCAATTAAACTAAACTAAACGCACTAGCGTGGCATTGGCTCCCTAAACACGACGAGGCACGAACACGCCCGTTTTGAAGTACTACGACATAAACAAGCCAGTGACAATACAAAGCGACGCCAGCCAGAACGGTTTGGGCTGCTGTCTGCTGCAGCAAGGACAACCTGTGGCTTTCGCCTCTCGGGCGCTTACGAGAACTGAACAGAATGATGCCCAAATTGAGAAGGAATGCTTGAGTGTTCGCATGTCAGAGGTTTCATCACTATCTGTACAGCAGGGAGACAATCCCTGCTGAAACCGACCACAAACCTCTCAAACAATATTTAAGAAACCACTTCATAATGCTCCCAAACGCCTCCAAAGCATGTTAATACAGCTTCAAAGCTACAACCCGAATGTTGTACAAGCCTGGTCCAGAGATGTACATAAGTGATACGCTGATTCCTGAAGACAATAAAGCCTGTCAACTTTCACTTAATGAGCTTTCCTCCAGCACCACCATGAAGCACAATTTTCTATTGTACACAATGTCTCAACCTGTGAGGTGGATATATTTTATTATACTTTTTTTTTTATACTGACCTTGTCAGTTTTTACTATCAAATGGACAAAATGTCAGCTTTATGTAATGTAATAACTAGATTTCCATATTTGATGAGTACATTCGACTGGCATTCTGTTTACAAGTACCAGTATTGAACTAGTAAATAGTAGTTATATTATACTTTCAGTAGAAATACTCAGTTGCTAAGTAGAAAATTTGAGTACATGTAACTTTAAAATACACTAACAAATTCTTTAAAACAAAGTAGATCCCACTTGAAATTTGTAATGTAAGGGGTTATACAGTCAAAAACCCAGAACCAGATATTAGTAAGAAGAACCGGAGTCAGAATTATAGCCTAATAAATGAAAGAAAACTTTTACTGAAGATAGTTTGCAGTTTCATCAGCAGAAGTCAGCTCCAAGACTCACACGGGAGTTCGTAGGCCGCCCCGGTAAATTGTACTGCATTAAATATGATATTTCAAGAGTGAAGCTTCCAGAGAGTTGTCAAAAACACTGTCATTGTAAAGCCTTCTAATGCTCTCGCTTCTCTTGAAGAATATGCTAAATTGAAGATTAATCTACACTAAATAATAATTCTGTATTTTCATTCACAACTGATGTAAGTCAACAATAAAGATCCTCCGTTTTATTCATATCCTTTCTGTCTGTTGTAATGTTTAGGAGTAGATATTCATCGTTCTCCAATGTGTATTTGCATAACAGTTACTGTAGAAAGCTGTTTAGTTTACAAGAAATATCAGTTATAGAATTGAATACTTGTCCAGGTGATGCAGTTATTAAAATATAATCCAAATACCACAATATTTCACAAATAATTCAATGTTTACAGCTGGAGAGGAGAGAGAGAAAATGGCTTCAGAGATTTCCTTACAAAATAACATGTAGAAACGCTCTGGACATTTAGCATATTATGTGGAAATTCAACATATATTAAAAAAATATAAAATTTGATATTTAAAAGAGCAAAGTATTTATGACAGACAAAAGCAAGCAAATCATTGTGTTGACTAGAAATATATAGACTCATAAATCGGGCATTCAAATGTACAGATAACTCAAATATTTTATTATAGTTGTTTTATTTTGCACTTGCACACATTTTGTACATCACATATTCATTTTCTTTATAACTGTAAGTAAAATATACTTAAAACAAACAGCACATCCGTAGTTAATCTTTTGAGATTTCATGTTATTTTGTTAGTTTCATCTGACAGGAGTGATGATCAGTGGGTTTGAGTTTTCACCTTCATCATTAAGGCATGGGCTGAAATATGGATAGAGTTTCTCAGTGAAAGTCTGAGCAGTGAAAGAGTAGATGTGAGATCTGGACTCCACGTCATAAAAAGAGACCAGACCCTCCTCATAATCCACAAACACACCAACCTTCTCAGGTGTCTCTCTCAGAGATAAAGAGACAGATGGATAATCACAAGCTAAATAATGATTCTCATTCCTCAGAATCACAGTCCAGACTCCATTCTCAGGACTCAGTGTGATCTCCCCCTCCCTGTTAATGGATTCTCTGGCCACTCCTAAAGTCCACTTAGTCTTTCCCTTCACCTGCACCTCATAGTAAAATCTCCCTGAACTGAATCCCTCCTTTGCCAGAACACAAAGACCCACATCAAATCTCTTTGGGTTTTCTGGGACGTCCTGCCAAACGTCTCCACAACTGACTTGTTTTCCATCATCAGACAGGATGAGACGTGGATTCGCTGTATCAGGATCCAGAGTCACATCCACTGAGAGAGATCAGACATTATCAATCAACTTCAGAACAAACTTTTTCAGATACAGTATATAATAACTGATTATAAACAATGTATTGAAAGCGTATTAAAGAAAATGGTGTCAGTCACACTGTACCTGCAAACTTCTTCACAAACTTCAACCCTGTGAACACAGACGACAATATAATGATGAATTATTTATATCAATAATTTCAGGTTAACAGTGAGTTTCTCCACTGGCAGCATCAGTGGCATGAGGACATTTCACTAATAAAACCAAGAGATACACTTTCCTCATTTTTTAAGGAAACTTAAGCAGTTTTGAGGCTTGAATTGAGGAACCGATTGAGCTGATTAAATTAAGGAAAGAAGGTTACCCATTTATTCGAAGAGAATTAGTTTAATTATGCACTTTTATTTAGAGACCGCATGCTTTGCTAATGGCTGGAAATGGAGAGTAAGTATTGAAATGAAGTGTTATTTTATGTGTTTTTGAGTGAAGGGAAACATCTGTTAATGTTTAATGTTCAGTTATGTTTGACATGTGAAAGAGTTTCTGTTATGTTGAAGTTTTGATCGTTATCATTGAAGAGTAGAGCTTATAGGCTGTGAAAAACTGCATGTACTAATAATATGTTGCTTTGTTCAATAGCTTTGCTGATGCCAGTGCAGTAACAAGTGTGTTTCTTATACTGTGCTGAGCATCACACAGTCTTTTACTAGAACAACATAACTTAAAGTCAAGTCAGCTTTATTTATATAGCGCTTATTACAACACAGATGTTTCAAAGCAGCTTTACAGAGATAGCAGGAAAATAATGCAGCAAAGTTTGCTTCTGGAAGAAAATAGCGTCACAGTCCAGCTTAAGTAACGTTCAGAAATGGTTCATTTTTGTTGTAAAAAGTTATTAATTTAGTTAATTTATATATAGCCGCTGTGGAGAAAACCGTTGTAGTGAATTCAGTGTAGTTGGAGGAAGAAGAAGACGGGGTCGGCGAAGTTTGGGACTCGCACTTTATTAATCTCTTCAGCAAAGAGCAAATTCAAACAGTGCGCTCGTGCGCGGCCGCCGTGTCACATTCACGGCAAACAGGAAACAAACAGTCACAAAACACTCAGTCCACGGATACTTGAACAGTACGTCCACAATTGTCGTGCGAGTCCCAGGTCTCTCTCCACTTCACTCTCACCGCCGGCAGCTTATATGCAGTCTCCACGCCAATTACTGCAATCAGACACAGGTGTTCGTTATCTGCACTTGACCCACTTACTCACCGCGCGGCTCGCTGACTTCTCTCCCGCTACAGACTTCGCGGAACCACGCCCCCCTCGCCACATACCCCCACCGCCCGTCTCAGGCCGGGGAGCCGTCCGGCCTGCAGCCTCCCCCCCCCCCCCCCCCCCTCCTGGAGAGGAAGTCAGCCACAACCATCTGTGCACCCGGCCTGTGGATCACCTGGAACTTAAAAGGCTGTAAAGCAAGATACCAACGAGTGATCCGCGCGTTGGTATCCTTCATGCGGTGGAGCCACTGCAGGGGAGCGTGGTCCGAACAGAGGGTGAACTCCCGCCCCAGGAGGTAGTAGCGGAGGGTGAGAACGGCCCACCTGATGGCCAGGCACTCTTTTTCAATGGTGCTGTACATCGTCTCTCTCTTAGAGAGCTTGCGACTGATGTACAGCACCGGCCGCTCTACACCCTCCACCTCCTGGGACAGGACCGCGCCCAGCCCCCTGTCCGATGCGTCAGTCTGCAGGATAAAAGGAAGAGAGAAGTCAGGAGCATGCAAAAGCGGGCCGCCACACAGAGCAGCCTTTATCTGGGTAAAGGCCTGCTGGCAGTGCTCCGTCCACTGGACCGTATCTGGCGCTTCCTTTTTAGTTAGATCAGTCAGCGGGCTAGCGAGGTCCGAATAATTAGGCACAAACCTCCTGTAATATCCCGCTAGCCCCAGGAACTGTCTAACCTCCTTCTTGGTCTTAGGTCTCGGGCAGGTCGCAACTGCTGCCGTCTTATCAATTTGGGGACGCACCTGTCCGTGACCCAAGTGGAAACCCAGATACCTTACTTCCACGCGCCCAATTTTACACTTCTTCGGGTTGGCCGTGAGGCCCGCCCTTCTCAGCGTCTTCAGGACAGCCCGCAAATGCTGCATATGACGCTGCCAATCGGTACTATAGATGATAATATCATCCAAGTAGGCAGCGGCATATGCAGCATGCGGCCGGAGAATCTTGTCCATCAGACGCTGGAAGGTCGCTGGAGCCCCGAACAACCCGAAAGGAAGGGTAACAAATTGGTGTAATCCAAACGGCGTTGTGAAAGCTGTTTTTTCTTTGGACATTGGAGACAAGGGGATCTGCCAATAACCCTTTGTTAAGTCCAATGTCGAATAAAAACGAGCCGTGCCCAGCCGATCAAGCAATTTGTCAACCCTGGGCATTGGATAGGCATCAAATTTGGACACCGCGTTCACCTTTCTATAGTCGACACAGAAGCGGATCGAGCCGTCCGTTTTAGGAACTAAGACTATCGGGCTCGCCCAGTCACTGCTCGACTCTTCTATTACCCCCAACTCCAACATAGATTTTAATTCAGTCTGAACTACCTTTTTCTTGTGTTCAGGCAAACGATACGGGCGGCAACGTACCACTACCCCAGGTTCCGTCTCAACGTGGTGCTGAATGAGGTTCGTCCGACCAGGCAGAGGAGAAAACACATCCGCAAACTCGGTTTGAATATTTTTCACGTCAGTGAGCTGGGAGGGCAAGAGGTGATCTCCACCAAGAGCCAGCGCGAGAGATTGCGATTTTGCGCTCGCCTCAGGCCCGAGATCCTCCTCTCCACTCACCACCGTTGCCAGCATCACTGACTCTGCCTCAACCCACTTTTTGAGGAGGTTGAGGTGATAGATTTGATGTGCTCCACCTCTGTCTGTACGGGCTACCTCATAGTTAAGATCATTAACTCGCCGTGTGACCTCAAAGGGCCCTTGCCACTTTGCGAGTAATTTAGAGCTGGAAGTAGGGAGTAATACAAGTACCTTATCTCCCGGTGCAAATTGGCGGAGTCTAGTTCCCCTGTTGTAAAGCTGACTCTGTCTGCCCTGGGCCTGTAACAAATTCTCCATTGATAGCCGCCCCAAAGTGTGGAGTTTTGTTCTCAGGTCCAGGACATACTGAATTTCGTTCTTAGCAGCGGTCGGTCCGTCCTCCCAAGTCTCTCTAAGAACGTCAAGCACCCCGCGGGGTTGCCGTCCATAGAGGAGCTCGAAGGGGGAAAACCCCGTGGAGGCTTGTGGGACCTCGCGTACAGCGAACAAGAGGGGTTCTAGCCATTTATCCCAATTTTTGGCGTCCTCGTGAACGAACTTACGAATCATGGCCTTCAAAGTGCGATTAAATCTTTCCACTAAGCCATCTGTCTGTGGGTGGTAGACGCTAGTGCGAATCGATTTAATGCCCAACAATTCGTAGAGTTCGCGAATCGTTCGTGACATGAAAGCCGTGCCCTGATCAGTGAGAATCTCCTTGGGGATTCCCACTCGGGAGATTAGCGAGAAGAGTGCGCTCGCAACACTTTTAGCTGAAATGTTGCGAAGCGGAACTGCTTCTGGGTATCGCGTTGCGTAGTCCACCATAACCAACGCAAAGCGATGCCCTCGTGCCGACCGCTCTAATGGCCCGATGAGGTCCATACCAATTCTCTCGAAGGGGACCTGCATTAACGGAAGGGGGCACAATGGTGCTTTTGGATTGTTCGCCGGTTCCCGCCTCCTTCTTCCCTGAACATTGCTACAACCGTGATGTCATCATCCAGCTCAGTTCAGTTCTCAATGGTGTCAATGCAGGAGATCAATAATATTGTTGATGTTATGATGTGCTTTTGTGTCCTGTCGTGTTTGGTGGTTCCCTGTCCTCTCATTTGGTTGTCCCAGGTGTTTCTTGTTGGTTCCGCCCCCTCGTTATCTTGTGAGCTCGTTTGTCTTTATTATTTAAGCCCTGTGTTTCCGGCCTGTGTTTGTGAGTTCTTGTCTATGTTACCTGATAGTGTCGGTTCTTCCTGTCCATGTTCAAGTTCGAGTTCCTGACCCTGTATCGTATATCCTGTTTCCTGAGTTTAATTAAAAGTGTGCTGCAGTTGGATCCAGCCTCATTTCTGCCTCAACCACGCTATTCGTAACAGTTGAACATTAAATGTCCCGAACTTAGCAAGTCAAAAGCCAAAGACGGAAAAGGCGACAGTGGCAATGAACCAAAAGTCCATCAGTGACAGAATGGAGAGAGAAAACCCTTTGGAGAAACCAGACTCACTGTCAAATACAGTACAAGTCCAATTCATTTCCGTTCACTAAAAATCACACACTTCTGAGAGTCAACAAAAAAGCACATTTCACATAGAAAATATTAAATTCATTGTGTCATATATATTAAATAATTTAGGAGATTTTACATTATTTATTCGGGTAGATTTCATTAAAGAAATCAAGCCTTTAAAAACTACTCAAAAAAATCATGTGTAATATTGTTACTATAATTTTTTTTTTAAATAGCATGTAGCAATTCTTTTACACTGATATGTATTAACGTTTGTTCATGAATAGTTACATCATAACACTTACATATCTCTAAAGTAAGTTAAAGTAATATTGCAATAACTGGTTATGGCCTCAGTTAAAGTTTGGATATAACTTTACATACGTTTAGTAAGCGTTTTACATACCAGTAATGCTAACATGGCAAATTTAAGTAATGTTATTATTATATTTTTCAAACAGTGTGATCTTTTGCAATTTGAGAAAAAATAATTGTGGTAATCACCAACTTTTTATTCAACCCATAATATTCGTCCAGCTCAGTTCAGTTCTCATATAATGGTGTCAATGCAGGAGATCAATAATATTGTTGAACATTAAATGTCCCGAACTAAGCAAGTCAAAAGCCAAAGACGGAAAAGGCGACAGTGGCAATGATATAACTTTACATACGTTTAGTAAGCGTTTTACATACCAGTAATGCTAACATGGCAAATTTAAGTAATGTTATTATTATATTTTTCAAACAGTGTGATCTTTTGCAATTTGAGATAAAATAATTGTGGTGATCACCAACTTTTTATTCAACCCATAATATCGTCCAGCTCAGTTCAGTTCTCATATAATGGTGTCAATGCAGGAGATCAATAATATTGTTGAACATTAAATGTGATCACCAACTTTTTATTCAACCCATAATATTCCTTGAAAAAGGTAATTTCTAAGTTAATAACAAAAACAATCTACACTCTTAAAAATAAAGGCTCCAAAATAGAGGTCATAGAAGAACCATTTGGGTTCCCAAAAAACCTTTTAGTGAATCGTTCTAAAAATAACCATTTTCTGAGATGATTTGGGCTCATTCCACCTAGTGTCAGTTCAAACATCCAAAAGTCAATGTTTTATTAACTTTGAGAAAGGTTTGTGTAAGATAAATAATCATTCTGTTAAATGTAATGTAATGGTTCTTTATCTGCATCATTGACTCCCTAAAGAACCATTTTGTTCCAAAAAAGTTTATTTATAGTGGAAAAAGGTTCTTTAGATTATTAATATGATAAAAAAAAATGGTTATTTTTAGAACGATTCACTAAAAGGTTTTTTGGGAACCAAAATGGTTCTTCTATGACCCCTATTTTGGAACCTTTATTTTTAAGAGTGTATACACTGTATTTGAGATTCACATACCAGTTTGACTGAGTTTTTCATGTAGAGTCTCTAGAGTTTTCTTCAGTTGAATCAGAGCTATGATCAGACAGTTCACATTCACATCAGAGTCAATCCTGATCTCAGTCCAGTTCTTGGTGTGTGGACGAGTGTACAGGGATGAGCTCATCTACAGCAGGAGAGAGAACACTGTTAAATATGAGCATCATTTTTACAGCAGTAAGTTCAATATGTTTTACACAGGAGCTTTCTAACACAGTTGAGGCAAGACCTGTGTATGGATACGGATGGATATCACCGTAGTCAGAGCCGATCCTGACCTTCCTGGGACCCTAAGCAAAAATCTGTTAAGGGGCCCTCCTACCTGACCCATGAGCCATATAAACCATTTGCCATTGCCACACAGTCACACCTGACACCCCAGTTCTCCCACTACAATCCTCCCTCGGTTACTTAGTACTAATGAAAATTTAATCCCTGATATCAGAAATAGACATATTTTATATTAATATCAATAATTCACATTTTAAATAGTACAAATTTAATTATTGATATCAAAAAATGCATCCAGTGAATTAATAAAAGCTCAAATGGCTTGCCATTGCATGTCACTGTGTTTTAAATGATAAAAGCAATAAATTATAATTGAAGGTTATTATTTACTGAGCGATGTGCATCCATATTGACCAGTATGTCCAGCCAATCAACATTTTAAATGCAATATAGTCAATGTGAATAGATTGCTTTCCATCTTTCTTTATTGCAGAGTTGTAACTAAACTGACTTGGAGACTAGATAATCATTGTCTTGTTTTAAAAGTATGAGCACCTAATGAGGAGTGCCATCACGCCCATACTGGTAACTGGTCCCCATAGATGTTTTACTGGAAAGTGCGCATTTCATTTTGTGCACGTGCATATGAACTCATGTTAACGCGGTTATCTTTTATAAACAAACACCGTTGCCCTTTATATTATCAAACGTAATCTCATGAAAGTGCGTATCTATAGGCCTACCACGAATTTAATTTATCGTGCTATTTATACGCCAAAAATGTTGTTTGTTGTTAGCATATGCATTTACAGTGCATATGCTACGCACTGTAAATCTCTTGGGTAGGATTAGGGGTGTGGAGTGTGTGCGTATTACACATCAAAAAGTGCTATCATATGCACTCGAAAACTGAGTAGGCCTATCATATGCACGAAAAAACTATTTTTGCCGTATAAATGGCACGAGAAATTAAATTTGTGGTATAGATACGCGCTTTCATGAGATCGGGCTGATTAGACAGAGAGAGATGCACATCATCTGTTCTTTACTGTTCTTTGCTGACATCAAACTTAGAGGAGAGGACACAAGTCTGCCTGATCGCTGTTCCCGCAATTCACTCACATGGTGTTTTTCTCTCAGTCTCTCTTTTCGTGACCAGAAGGATAGTTCTGCTTAATTATCTCATCGATGTTGTAAACTTTGATTGACGCGCTTTGACACGAGGGGGACGCGGGGCCTTGAGTAATTTGCGGGGCCCTATACGCAACTTGCGTAGTGTGCATATAGGGAGGATTGGCTCTGACCGTAATTGATTACATAAAGAGTTGCTTGCATATTCTATATTATAACATTTCTGAAATATTTAAATATTCAAATGAAGCATTGTCTAATTGAAAATGCACTGATTTATTAAATGTCCAGACCAGAAATCAGAATATTGAATAAAGCCAGGTTCAACATTCTTGTGATTGCTCCTGTCTGCCTCGCTGCCTGCTGTGTGTTTGTTTGCTTCGAGGTTGTAAGCTCCGCCTGAGCCTCGAATTTCTTTGTTTTGAGCCATCATTTACTATCATTTCTAGTTGTTTATACTACTAAATACAGCTTACCCAACATCTCAGATTAACCTTACATCTCTAGCTTCCATTATTGTTACCACAGCACGCTAGTAACTCGCTGTTAACGCGCCACCCGTGCGCTCATTTATTTATTTTCTCTCGTGCGCCCGCGCCTTTGAGTTCATAAAAGTCCAGGTAAGTAAGAATCAGTCAACAAACACGGTGAGTAATGTCTTGTCCTGTTATTGTCACCTGTGTCACGTGTCATATGTTTAGTATAGCCTTCTCCGATGGCAATATAGGATTTATATGTGATAAATGCAAGGAGACAGTCAGGCTGACGGAGAAGATTTCAGAACTAAAGACACGCATCCAAACTTTAATTGAGAATGGTAAGAATGCTAGATCTTTAGATAGTATTTTGGATGCGCCTAGCATAGTGAACTCTTTACATGATTCGGTTCCGGCTGAAGTAGGGCCCGTGCAGCAGGGCAGATGGGTGACGGTTAGTGATAGCCGCTCTAGTCGCGGATTAAAAAAAAAAAAAACTCTTCCGTTCCGATTCCCATAACAAATCGATTTGCCCCACTCAGTGAAACACCCACTGAGAATTCTGTTGATTGTGCCCTGGTAATTGGTGATTCGATCACACAGAACGTGAAAATAGAGACACCAGCCACCATAGTCACATGTTTGCCGTGAGCGAGAGCGCCTGACATCAAAGCAAATTTAAAAGTGCTGGCTAATGCTAATCGTAAATTTTCCAAGATCATTATTCATGTTATGATGCGGCTGAAGCAGAGGCAAAAAGCAGGATCCAAGTGCAGCAGGGGGTTTTATTTAAATAATCTAGAAACTAACAAATACAGACAAGATAACCAGATTCTGGACAGCCAACATACAACACTACAACATTAAGAACTCACCAAGACTGAACAAGACACAGGGCTTAAATACATACTTGACTAACAACGAGACAAGGGACACCTGTGAACGTTTAAACAATCAACCAATGACACAACAGACAGGAGAACACAAGGCAAGATCACAGGACTAGAACAGGGGATCACATGACAAGAACCAGGAACAAGAAACAAAACCCAAACCGTGACATAGCCCCCCCTCTATGGGCGGCTCCCGACACCCATCAAAACAAAAAAAACAAGTTCAGGAGGGTGGTGAGTGAAGGCGGTCTTGGGGGAGGGACGGAGGGCCAGGCTCGCACTGGGACCAGGAACCAGTACACAGGAATGGCGAGCCTGGGCCACGGAGCATGGGTGGACCTGGCTCATGAGCGACCAGGGCGGAGCAGGATGCGCAGGCGGCGGCCAGGGCGGTGAAGACCCCTCGGGCGGCCACGGCGGTGAAGACCCCTTGGGCGGCCACGGCGGTGAAGACCCCTCGGGCGGCCACGGCGGTGAAGACCCCTCGGGCGGCCACGGCGGAGAAGACCCTTCGGGCGGCCATGGTGGAGAGGACCCTTCGGCCGGCCTTCATAGTCCCATCCAGTGTCCCACTGCCCCCCCCCCCAAAAAAAATTTCTTAGGGGCAGCCATGGGGTCATCAGCAGGAACAGACACCGGCGCAGGATCAGCGGGCAGGATCAGCGGGCTCCGGCGCAGGATCGGACGGGACCAGCACATCATGGGACTCGGAATTGGGCTCATGGGCCATCATTGATGTGCGTGTAGCCCACACACACAGAATTGCCGCAGACATCACAATCAGGGCTGTATCTTGAGTGGACTCACATGCGGTGTGCTCAGGCTCTGGCGGGCAGGTGACGAGCTCGGGCTCTACGTAATTTGCTCTGGCCCCCTTCCTGTTCGCCGGAGTGATGAGATAGTTAGCAGATTGGCCTCACTGAATCGCTGGTTGTCTGAGTGGTGTCCGCAAAATAATGTAGAATTCATAGACAATTGGAAAAGTTTTTGGGGCAAGCCTGACCTGTTGAAAAGAGATGGTATTCATCCCTCCTGGGATGGTGCTGCTCTTCTCTCTAGTAATATGGCACATAGTCTTAGAGCTAAAACATTACTGTCTGGGGGCCAGGTCAGGAAGCAGACAGACTGGCTAAACCGACCGTCTGCTAGCGGCCTCGCGTCACCAAGGTCAGATAAATCCCATCACATAAAGCCTCTTTCACCTAGATATCATCATATAGAGACCGTGTCTGTTCCCCGAATTTGGAAATCCAAAAAACGTCAGGTTAAAAATTTAATTGATGTTCAACAAATAAAAAACAGATATAATACAGATGAGCAAATGATAAAGCTTGGGTTGCTGAATATTCAATCCCTTACTCCAAAATCACTCATAATGATATGATTTCAGATTATAACCTAGATGTGCTGTGTTTGACAGAAACCTGGCTAAAACCAAACGATTATATTACTTTAAATGAGTCAACCCCACAAGATTACTGTTATAAACATGAACCTCGTCTAAAAGGCAAAGGGGGAGGTGTTGCTGTAATTTATAGTAATATTTTCAAAACCACTAAGAAATCTAGTTTTAAATATACTTCTTTTGAAGTGTTGGTTCTTAATGTAAAAATATATAGTATAAACGATAAATCACATTTGAGAATTCTGCTGGCTACTGTATACAGGCCACCAGGGCACCATAAAGATATTATCAAGGAATTTGCGGACTTTCTATCAGAATTAGTATTGGCTAACGATAAAGTACTAATTGTTGGTGATTTTAATATACATGTATTGTATGTATACATGTACATACATGTATACATGTATAATGAAAAAGATGCATTGGGATTGGCATTTAAAGACATTGTAAACTCAATTGGAGTTAGACAACACGTGTCAGGACCCACTCATTGTCGTAATCATACTCTAGATCTAATACTATCACATGGAATAGATGTTGATGCCGTTGAAATTTTGCAGCAGAGCGATGACATCTCAGATCATTATCTAGTCTCATGTAAATTACATTTAGCCAAGGCTGCAAAGCCGACTCCGTGTTATAAATATGTTAGACCTATAACTTCTGCCACTAAAGATTGCTTTGTCAATAATCTTCCTAATCAGTTTCATCATCTCAGCATCCCAGATAGCTTAGAAGAACTCGATATTGCAACAGAAAATTTTAACTCTCTCTTTTCCAGCACTTTAGACGCAGTTGCTCCGTTGCGCTTGAAGATTAAATAAAATAGTCCAACGCCGTGGTACAACGAGCACACCCGGGCCCTTAAGAGAGCAGCCAGAAAAATGGAGCGCAACTGGAAGAAAACGAAACTAGAGGTATTTCGGACTTCATGGAAAGAGAGCTCGATTGCTTACAGAGAGGCTTTAAAAGCTGCTTGATCTGCTTATTTTTCAACCCTATTAGAAGAAAATAAACATAATCCTAGGTATTTATTTGAAACAGTGGCTAAACTAACGAAAAATAAAGCTTCAAGCCCAGAAGTGTCCAAGCAACACAGCAGTAATGACTTTATGAACTTCTTCACTTGTAAGATCGATAATATCAGGGACAAAATTACAACTATGCAACCGTCTACCACAGTATCACATCAGGCAGTGCATTGTAGTCTCCCTGAGGAAAAATTTGATTCATTTGTTGCTTTAGGAGAAGAAGAATTTTCTAAACTCGTTAATTCATCTAAATCGACAACTTGTATGTTAGACCCTATACCGACTAAGCTACTGAAAGAGATGCTTCCAGATGTCATAGATCCTCTTCTTACTATCATTAATTCGTCTTTGTCTCTAGGATATGTACCAAAAACCTTTAAGCTGACTATGATAAAACCGCTTGTTAAAAAAACGCAACTTGATCATACAAAATTAGTCAATTACAAGCCGATCTCGAATCTGCCTTCTCTATTAAAGATATTAGAAAAAGCAGTATCCTCACAACTGTGTTCCTTTCTTGAAAGAAATTATATCTGCGAAAATTTTCAGTCAGGATTCAGACCGTACCATAGTACTGAGACAGCTCTCATCAGAGTTACAAATGATTTGCTCTTATCATCCGATCGCGGTTGTATCTCTCTATTAGTGTTACTTGATCTTAGTGCTGCATTTGATACTATTGACCACAACATTCTTTTAAATAGACTAGAAAACTATGTTGGCATTTGTGGAATTGCACTAGCATGGTTTAAATCATACTTATCTGACCGTTATCAGTTTGTAGCAGTAAATGAAGATATGTCTTATCGATCACAAGTTCAGTATGGCGTACCACAAGGTTTAGTACTAGGACCGTTGCTGTTCACTTTGTACATGCTACCATTAGGAGATATCATTAGGGAACATGGATTTAGCTTTCACTGTTATGCCGATGATACTCCGCTGTATATTTCTTCAAAACCTAACGAAACTTACCAATTCACAAAATAAACGGAATGCATAGCTGATATAAAAAAATTGGATGACTAGTAATTTCCTACTACTAAACTCTGAAAAAACAGAGATTCTAATTATTGGACAAAAAATTTCCTCATGTAATAACCTAGAATACTGTCTAACACTTGATGGCTGCTCTGTTAAGTCTTCGTCGTCGGTTTGGAACCTGGGTGTGCTCTTTGATAGCAATCTTTCATTTGAAAGTCACGTGTCTAGTATCTGTAAAACTGCATTTTTCCATCTTAAAAACATATCTAAATTACGCCATATGCTCTCATTAACAAATGCAGAACAATTAGTTCATGCGTTCATGACATCAAGGCTAGATTACTGTAATGCTCTACTGGGTGGTTGCCCTGCACGCTTAATAAACAAACTACAGCTAGTTCAAAACGCAGCAGCTCGAGTTCTTACCAGAACCAGGAAGTTTGACCATATCAGCCCGGTTCTGTCAACACTGCATTGGCTCCCTATTAAACATCGTATAAATTTTAAAATATTGTTGATTACAAACAAAGCACTAAATGGTTTAGCTCCGCAGTACTTGAGCGAGCTTTTAAAGCATTATAGTCCTTCACGTCTATTGCGATCTCAAAATTCCGGCCAGTTGATAATGCCTAGAATATCAAAATCGACTGCTGGCGGTAGATCCTTTTCCTATTTAGCACCAAAACTTTGGAACAGTCTTCCTACCATTGTCCGGGAAGCAGACACACTCTGTCAGTTCAAAGCTAGACTAAAAACACATCTCTTTGACCTAGCATACACATAATACATTATAGACTTCTATAACTCAATGTTAGGCTGCATAGATTAGGTCAGCCGGAACTGGGAACACTTCCCTTAAATCCTGATGTACTCGTTACATCATAAGAAGAATGGCATCTACGCTAATTTTAGTGTCTTTGTTTATCCCGAGGTTTTCCCGCAGCCTGCCGGATCCAGGCCGTATCCAGATCTGACTAGGAGCTTCGCCTGGAACCGATAACTATGCAGTGCTGAAGTGTCAACTATCCTCTCCCTATGGAGGATCCCTTTCCCACTCTACAGATAAAGCGTTGTTGAAAATCCGGTTTGCATACCCCGAAGTGATAAAATAAAACAAAATTCTTTATCAAATGTATAGGCAAAACAGGTAGTTTGTTTAGGCATGGTTTGTAGGGAAATTACAAACCTGCGCACATATATTCAAACGAATATAACTATAGAATCAATTTTTAATGCGCATGTGAACGCCATTAGGTCACAGGTTCGCGTTTAAAGTCTGTTTAGAGAGAACGCCGTCGTCTTAGTGACCCCTAATTTAATAACAAATGATAATTTTGCTTTAAGTGAATCAATCAAAACTAACTTTAGCTGGAAATAACATTATTCAAAAATCGCTATAAAGCCAAAACAATCTCTGTTACCGTAAATTGTATGTTTATCTCTGTAAAGCTGCTTTGAAACAATCTACATTGTTAAAAGCACTATATAAATGAAGATGACTTGACGGACTTCACTCTTGTTCGATTTTGTTTACATATTAGAGTTAAAGGTTTTTACTGAGGGGATTTTAGATTTGTTTTACTCCATAAATCAGAAAAAAAAGACAGAAAAAAAAGATTTTTCATCATGTTTGTAGGAATAAGATGTTGTATAATTCAGGTGAATGATATATGAACAAACCCCTCAGGAAAAAAAACCTTTAGAATATAGACAGGAAAAAAGCTAAAGTTTGGTGTGTGTAAAGCTGCAGACGTGGAGATTTCTGACTGAGGGTTATTTTAGTTAACTGAAACTAAAACCACACACACTAAAAACACCCTGGTTTCCCCCACAATCCCAAGACAGGAACATTTCTCAATTTCATTTAGTCTAACGCGCCGACCTTGCGTTTGTTTGTGTGTCGTGACTTTTGAGTTTCGCTTGGCTAAGTAGTAGGGCGTGGCCTGCTGTATTCATTAACGAGGTATTAGTGCACCGTGGCAGCCCTCGTGTGAAGCCCGAAGAGTGTAAAGACCAACGACTTGAAGAGTGTAAAGACCAACGACTTGAAGAGTGTTAACCAACGACTTGAAGAGTGTTAACCAACGACTTGAAGAGTGTTAACCAACGACTTGAAGAGTGTTAACCAACGACTTGAAGAGTGTTAACCAACGACTCTACCTGTGTGACTCCACCGAGCAAGGACACCGACAAGGCACTTGAGTATTAAATTCTTGTTGTTTATTTTATTTTATTGTTGTTTCCTTTCTCTTCTACACAACTTTTCATCTGATCTTTCTGTTTGTGAGCTCTTTTACACTATGTGTTTTCAAATCCCTACTATTACTAACATTCGTGAATCAAATGTCACACGTCAGAGGCAGCACAATCCTAACAACCTGCATACCTTTCCGGTGTCTTCTAATACTTTCTTTTCTTTTCCTATTGGTCTCTGTAACTGCCAGTCCGCTGTAAACAAAGCTGATTTCATTACATCTATTTTTAGTCATTCAGGTCTCAGCCTATTGGCCCTGACTGAGACCTGGATCAGACCAGAAGACACTGCCACACCTGCTGCCCTCTCCACTAACTTCACTTTCTCACACACCCCTCGCCTGACCGGAAGGGGTGGAGGTACTGGTCTGCTTATCTCAAACGACTGGAAATTTTATCCTTTACCACCTCTGTGTGACAACAGCTCATTTGAATCACATTCAGTTACCATCACTAGTCCTATTAAAATCCATTTTGTAGTTGTATATCTTCCCCCAGGTCAACTTGGCAGTTTCTTGGAGGAGCTTGATGTGCTACTCTCATCCTTCCCTGAAGATGGTACTCCTCTTATAGTTTGTAGCGTATCTGGACAGCCTCACATGATTTCATTTTAACATTCTGAAAAACCTTTTAGCCCCTGACTCTTGTTACATAACTCACCAGTATGGCCCCAGAGAGTCTGATTCAAATTGCCCATTGACACCTTTATGGCATGCGAATGTTTACACAAACATCAATAAACTAGAATTCGTCGAGCTTCAGAGGGTTTTATCTCCTCAAACACCTCCTTTCTGCGAAAAAAGGAATGCCAGGTGGCCAAGAAAAGCTCACTCCAAGACGCACACACACAAACAGACATTCCTTTATTGAAATCTATAATTTGACTAATTCTGGAAAGAATACGATATATATTCCTGTATATCTTTGGGTTTCTGCTTGTGTACCAAGCCTAGTTATGATGTTATAATCGTGTAGTTTAAACTCTTAAGTGCTCATATCAAACCCTAATGGCGCTTTTCCATTACCAGTACCAGCTCGACTCTACTCGCCTCGGCTCGTCTCACCTCGACTCGGGCTCGCTTTTCGCTCCGTTTTCCATTGCAGACAGTACTGCCACAAATAGTACCCGGTCGTCAAAGCGACGCCGCAGGATACTGCCATGACGCAATCTTATTTTCGTTCCTCATTGCCCCATCAACCTCTCGCTGGATCCTCTCTTCGGCAACCAAACAAAGGAAAGTCTGCACCTCCTCGTTTGACCACGGCGTATTCTTCCGAGTTGCCATAATAATAGTAGTAAGTTTAGTAACTATCTCTGGCCAAACTATTTAAAAATGGTGGGCTTATTCTGAATACTCCATCTGGCGCGTGCAATGATGACGCAGTGAATAGTGACGATTCTCTCTGACCAATCAGCAGTCGGCATTGTTTTCACGTCACATTTTAGTATCGCCTCAGCTCGCTCAGAACCTCGCCGGAGGTGATACAAAAAAAAAGTACCCGAAAGCAGGTATAGGTACAACTTTTACACAGTGGAAAACCAAACGAAGGCGAGCCGAGTCGTGTCGAGTCGAGCTGGTACTATGTAGTGGAAAAGCACCATAAGAGTACATATCCACCTTTATACTATGCCAAACATAAAGTTATTGGTACCAAATTAAACCTCTCGGTTAGCCCTGGCTGAATATATGTATTAGGTTATGATAAAATGTATTTTACTACGTTGTACCATCTTTGGAGTGATTCTGAATGTCATTGGCCAGTTCGCTTCAAATAGGTGTGGACCCAGTCTCCCTTTAAAGAACGAGGACCTTTGCTTTTTGTCTTTTGTCTTACCTTAAGCTTCTTGTCTTGTTTTGTTTTGCGTCTTTTGTTTTACTCTAGCTTGCTTGCTTTTTCGTGTTTGGTAAAAGTCCGATCTCCCAAGGGAAACGGACTCTTCCTTATAGCTTTCAAGAAAACTTACTTTCAAGTAGTTTGAATTTAACGCGAACGATACAAGCTCCAGAAAAACCAAAGAACGCTTCATCCGCACGGACACACGACGACGCTCACTCACGCAGCCTTGTTCAGCGACATAAAGGTCTATACTGCAAGTATTTGTTTCCATCGAAATCTAAATGCATTTAAGTGTTCGCCCCTGCTTTAAGGCGCTGTGATTCTGCCTGCTCATCAAATAATGCCTCTTTAATATGTGATCTTAAGCTACAAGCTTGATAATTTTAAGTACTTTAGTTAGTAATATTATCAGAAGGTTATTCTTCATAAACAGAAGGATAAGCTTTCCTGAGAGTGATGAGTAATCCTTTTTGAGAGTTGATCAAAGAATCATATACGGTCGGTTCGGTAGACGAACCGATTGATCGAGGTGCAGTAATTCCGTTAAGGATTGTTCCGAAAATTGATATAGCCTATCTCTGTTTTATATATATTCATAATTGATTATAATTCGTTGTGGTTAATTGTCTATATATATATATATATATATATATATATATATATATATATATATATATGTGTGAAAAGGGACAAACATCCAGTATGCGACAGTCCTGTGGGCGATAATGCCTTGTTGATGCTAGAGGTCAGAGGAGAATGGGCCGACTGATTCAAGCTGATAGAAGAGCAACTTTGACTGAAATAACCACTCGTTACAACCGCGGTATGCAGCAAAGCAATTGTGAAGCCACAACACGCACAACCTTGAGGCGGATGGGCTACAGCAGCAGAAGACCCCACCGGGTACCACTCATCTCCACTACAAATAGGAAAAAGAGGCTACAATTTGCAAGAGCTCACCAAAATTGGACAGTTGAAGACTGGAAAAATATTGCCTGGTCTGATGGGTCTCGATTTCTGTTGAGACATTCAGATGGTAGAGTCAGAATTTGGCGTAAACAGAATGAGAACATGGATCCTTCATGCCTTGTTACCACTGTGCAGACTGGTGGTGGTGGTGTAATGGTGTGGGGGATGTTTTCTTGGCACACTTTAGGCACCTTAGTGCCAATTGGGCATCGTTTAAATGCCACGGCCTACCTGAGCATCCTCTGATGGCTACTTCCAGCAGGATAATGCACCATGTCACAAGCTCAAATCATTTCAAATTGGTTTCTTGAACATGACAATGAGTTCACTGTACTAAAATGGCCCCCACAGTCACCAGATCTCAACCCAATAGAGCATCTTTGGGATGTGGAGGAACGGGAACTTCGTGCCCTGGATGTGCATCCCACAAATCTCCATCAACTGCAAGATGCTATCCTATCAATATGGGCCAACATTTCTAAAGAATGCTTTCAGCACCTTGTTGAATCAATGCCACGTAGAATTAAGGCAGTTCTGAAGGCAAAAGGGGGTCAAACACAGTATTAGTATGGTGTTCCTAATAATCCTTTAGGTGAGTGTAGATACAGATACATGGACTATATAACCCCTTTTGGGCGATTTAGAATGTGTGGTTATCTGGCTCATAAACCCGTATGATTAATTATTGATTGTGAATTATTAATTATTGATTATACCTTCCCCAAACCTGAGCCCTGATATCGCTACAAGTTCTTGGAGACTTCAAAATCCACCTAGAAAAACCTCAGGCTGCTGATTTTCACACCCTGCTTGCCTCATTCGACCTCAAACGAGTATCTACTGCGGCTACTCACAAATCAGGTAACCAATTGGACCTTATTTCACACGCTACTGCTCCACTGACAATACACTGCTCACTCTGCTGCACACCTCATATCACTTCCTCCTCACTCTCAAACTCAACCTGCCTCAGAACGCAACACACACTCCTCCACAGGTCACCTTTCGGCAATACCTACGCTCACTTTCACCCTCTCGCCTAATCTCTTTGGTCTCATCCACAGTTCCTCCACCTGAACATCTCTCAACACTAGATAGTAACAGTGCAACTGATACTCTTTTCTCCACTTAAAAATCCTTCTTGGACAACTTCTGCCCCTTTTCCTCCAGGCCAGCCCGCACCACATCCTCTGCCCCCTGGTTATCTGATGTTCTCCATCGTTCTAAACTCAGGGGTGCAGAGAGGAAGTGGCGCAAATCGAAAGATCCTACAGACCTTAGTCTTTATCAATCCCTCCTCTCTTCCTTCTCTGCTAATATCTCTACTGCTAAAACGACTTACTATCACAACAAAATTAACAATTCTTCTCACTCTTGCATGCTTTTCAAAACCTTCTTCTCTCTTCTCAACCCTCCTCCTCCATCAACCCTAACAGCTGACGATTTTGCCACATTCTTAATAGATAAAACAACCACCATCAGCGGCCAATTTACCCATCCACAAACTGACACACACATTTTACCAGCAAACGCACAAATTCTACCCTCCTTCTCTCTACTTTCAGAGGAAGAAGTCTCCAAACAGTCTTTCCAATCACCCTACCACCTGTCCGCTTTATCCTATTCCCACTAATCTACTTCAAGCAATTTCGTCTTCAGTTGTACCCACACTCACGCACATCATAAACACCTCTCTTCATACGGGTACTTTTCCCACAGCTTTGAAGAAGGTTCGGATAACCCCACTGCTTAAGAAACCCATTCTAAATCCAGCACATCTGGAAAATTACAGACCGGTATCCTCTCCTTTCTTACACAAAACAACCTCTTGGACGACAATCAGTCTGATTGGACTAATATAATGCTCTCCTGGCTGGTCTTCCAGCTTGCTCTGTCAAACCTCTGCAACTAATCCTGAATGCTGCAGCCAGAGTGGTCTTTAATGAGCCAAAGAGAGCACATGTCACTCCTCTCCTCACATAATTGCACTGGTTGCCAGTTGCCTCTCCTATTAAATTCAAGTCACTGACGTTTGCTTACAGAACAACCACTGGCACTACTCCCTTTTACCTAAACTCATTACTTCAGACTTATGTGCCATCCAGAAACTTGTGCTCTGCAAGCGAATATCGTCTTGTGGCACCATCTCAAAGAGGCATAAAATCTCTTTCTCTGACCTTTACCATGACTGTTCCCTGCTGGAGAAAAAAAGGTAATGACAGACAGCTGAACGTAATCAGTTACCAATGTGTCAGGGTCTGGTGCTGGCAGAAGGAGAAGAGGAGTCAGAAGTCCCAAAGCAAAGCCTTTACAATACAACTAAAACGGGCAGAAGGTTGACTCACACTAGATACAAAGTAGAACGGACCAAGACTGACTGAACAGAGGGGAACTAAATACAAACACAGATGAACACTGATTAACAACACAGGTGATGCAGATGATGATGATGATGATGATGATGATAACGAGACAATGACAGACAGCTGTGACGATCATAAGTGTCCATGGTGATTGATAACGTGCAGGTGATAGGTGATCAGGTGATGGCCGATAGTGTGCAGGTGGGAAACATGAGGGATGCTGGGAAGTGTAGGTGACAGAGCTGGTGACCATGACACAATGAGACTAACTAGGATGCAATTAAGACTAAACTGAACTAAAGGGCTGTTTACATGACACCGTTTTCATTACACGACAACAGCGTTTTGGGTTCTTGACCAATGCATTACACCAGCACTAACCCAGCGCCGCCGATTAAGCAAAACAAAACAAAACGAATGGGCTATTTCTATTTTAGCCCCCGGACGCTTTGCTTTATCCATCTATTTCGACGACAACCGGTTCACGGTGCCACTGGGACTCTAGCCCAGGGACGTACTCTGCTGGGGTGGTGCTACACCAGTAATGCCCAGCGGGGCCCCCACAGAGCAGGCTTCATGTGCGCTGTCTGCTGCCGTTACCCTTAACGACGCTCTCAGCGACTTCTTATACTCTCTGCAGTATAATTAACTTACTCCTTCACTCACCTCATCAAGCAAAAAATTCTCCATTTTCAGCAAATTGTTGTCATGTAAACGTGCCCTCAAGCACAAGAAACACATGCAGGGATCTGTCTCCACACCCCACAGAGTGAATATGTGGTAAAAGCTTCTATGTTGGAGATTTTCCTTTGCCTCATGTAAAAGTCTGTATTGCTGTATCTAAGACAGGAATACCACAGCAAGTGCTTGGGAGCACTTCGACTCGTAATATCATCACTCGTGAAAAGTCCTCTCTCTCCTCTCCCTCTCCGGAGTGATGATATTACTGCGCCGAGTCCATAGATATATATGCGCCGAGTCTAAGTGCTCCCAAGCACTTGCTGTGGTATTCCGCCATACATTATAGTTATCCACTTTACACGCTTAGAAAAGCGCAACATTTTATTTTGTGTCACCATTCTTGGTCGAGTTACACAACTCGTGTAACTGTATTTAAATAGGGAAAACGTGGAGGTGTTTGGTTGCTTCTCTGCTTGGATCCTAATGAATGAACTGGGCTAAGCTAAGTGCTATCAAATTGTCTCGCGCCAGAGCGATTGAGTGCACGCACTTAGACGAGAGAGGCATGTATCAACTCGTCTTAGTTAAGGGAATAACAGTTTAATATGAAAAAAACGGTGGAGTATCCCTTTAAAGAACAGACCGTTTGTCCTGTAATATTGTACATATTGAATGAGACCGATGTTGACAGACCTGTATTAGATGGAGATGATCTCCAGTGTGTGAGAGCTGCTCCAGCTCAGTGTTTCTCCTCTTCAGCTCAGTGATTTCCTGATGCAGCTCTTCAATGAGATATTCAGCCTGTTTCTCTGCTGCTTTCTGCTGCTCCTCCATCATCCTCAGCTGCTCAGACTGACATCTCTCAATGGAGCGGATCAGATCAGTGAAGAGCTCAACACTGGAGGATCTCTCTTTTTAGCAGCTGTTGACCAGCTGTTGTAGCACTCCTACACAAGTCCATACAACAGATTTGTGCTCTATGGGGAAAAATCATATGTGTTTGGAGCAACATGAGGGTTACTAGATGATGGCAGAACTAACAATTTAATTTAGCGCCTTTTATTAAATAGATTGAACTATTATGATGCATATCATTTTTTGAAAAGTATTTTTTAAATAGGATAGTTAGAGAATGAACAGAAAGTGAAAGGGGGATCGGAAACGACCATGAGTCAGGATATGAACTGGGGTTGATCGAAGCACAGACCTTTCTCAGCTCTACTGAGTGCTGGATCTCTTTAATCTTCTTCATTCTGTCCTGGATCATCTGATGAACTTCTGTCTGTGTCTGAACCAGCTTATTCTACATACAGAGAAAAACAGACACATTTATCACTGAATATAGCTTTCCATCTTCTTACTGTCTAATTTCTTTTTTTAAAACCATTTAAAGATCAAATGAATTCAAAATTCTAGTTTGAATCTTTTAGTACACGTCTGACTGTTTTGAGAGTGACAAAATCAGCTTTTATCAGATGTAATGAACGGTTCTTCAACATGTCAAGACACGGGAAAGAAAATGTCTAGGTTACTAATGTAACCCACATTCCCTGAAGGAAGGAAAGGAGACGTTACGTTGGACTGAACTGATGTATTGCGATCTCGCATTAGAGCCCAATCACCTTTGAGTGGTAACAGAACAAACCAATGTGAGATTTGCATTGCAAGCCGCTCCCCGCTCCTAGGTAATTTAGTAACCTAGACGTTCCCTATCAGTCAGTCACGTTCGACGTTCCCAGTCATCCAACCGTGGGACATGATTGGAGGATTCCACTCGACATCCAGTCCTCTGCAGGAGCCCAGAATGAGATGCCGGGTCCCCCATGGGACCGCAGCGATTCACCCGGCAGGAGAGTCACACCAACAAAGGAACAACTCACTCACTGAACGATGATTGAAGAGCAGAGTGAAACAAACTCTGCAAAAGCAAAAGCTTAATGTGTGAGTTTGCACGCTGCCTTATATAACTGGAAGCGGGAAGTGGATTGGTTTGTTCTGTTACCACTCAAAGGTGATTGGGCTCTCAAGCGAGATCCCTATACATCAGTTCAGTCCGATGTAACATTGAACGTGACTGACTGATAGGGAACTGAATTTCATGGGGTGTTTAAAGTGCTTTGTTTGTAACTCTTGCCTTCTTCTCTCGACTCTCCTCCTCTATAGGAACAGTGTTGTGAGTCCTGTGTTCTCCTTCAGTGCAGGACAGACAAACACACGTCTGATCATCTCTGCAGAACAGCTCCAGAGGTCTCTCGTGTTTCTGGCATATATAATCTTCCAGATTTTCCACAGCGTTGATCAGTGTGTGTTTCTTTAGACATGGGACACTGAGATGAGGCTTCAGATGAGAATCACAGTAAGAGCTTTGACATGTCAGGCAGGTCTTCACAGCTTTCTGCTTTCTTTCATCACAGAAGTCACAGAACACCTCAGATTCTCGTGGATTGAGCTTCTCATTAAAGTGTTGCAAAACTTCTCTGAGTGTTGTATTAATATTGAGTTTAGGTCTTTTGCTGAATTTTTCTTTACAGAGTGGACAGAAGCAGGTCTGTGAGTTCGGCCAGCACTGGCTCAGGCAGGTTTTACAGAAGTTGTGTCCACATGCAGTGGTGACTGGATCAGTGAACACTTGCATACAGATGGAGCACTGGAGCTCCTCATTTAGTGATGGACCACTGGAGGATGCCATGGCTGAAAAGATAAGTAATGACGACAATATATCATCTACATTGCTGAAGAGAGCAACTATGAACCACTGTCAAAGCAGGCATACGTGCCATAAGCAGGCATGAGACAGCAGTTTCTGACAGAAAGCCCCTCCATCACTAACTCTAACCTCAGTGAGAAGTCCCTCCATCACTAACTCTAACCTCAGTGAGAAGTCCCTCCATCACTAACTCTAACCTCAGTGAGAAGTCCCTCCATCACTAACTTTAACCTCAGTGAGAGTCCCTCCATCTCCTCAGTGAGAAGTCCCTCCATCTCCGTCACTAATTCTCACTGAGCCTATAAGCTCCGCCCCTAACTGCCAGTCTGAGACCCTGTGCTTCAGATGGCGGTAGATAGATCTATTGGGCTTCAGAAGAATCATCTAAATACAGAATGTATCTGGAGCCATAGTACAGCAAATGTAACCGGTTTTTACAACACCATTTTATACAAAATATGAAAAGATATAAATATAAAAAATATAAAAGACAACACAGAAAGGGTTGAAAGTGCACATTTTAAAAACAAATAACCCACTAAATAAACATCTGTAAACACCAGGTGTCATTTTTGATTAATAGACGTGTGCCTTTTACTAGAAAAATCATCCTTGTAATTTTTCAATTGTTCATTCTGACTCCAATTCAAGTACTTTCTGTTTATAAAGTCTCTAAAGTGTGACATGACCACAAATAACCAAACCTTGATTTACAGCTAAAAAAAAAAAAAAAAAAAACATACAGTACTTTTACCAACAATCCAATGCTGCTTAATACTACCAAACTACTGAACTAGCACTAACATTTCCATTACTTACCTGTGAGTGAATATCAGATCTTGTCGTTGATTTCAGAGTTTCTGTAATTGCTGTTTGATGAAGCTGTTCATCTGTTTAGTTTCACTTTAACTGAAGCGTTTTATACACTTGCAGTGATGTCATATAGCTCCGCCCATAATCATAATTATCATAATTATGGACCAGATCGTAATTCATCCCTGCTGAGATTGTAACAGTGTAAGAAACTTTTAGAATATAAAGTTATCACAGATAAAACAATTGCAGCTTGATAGAAACGACACACGCAAAACATGTTTCACAGTGAAATCTTCTGTGATTTCCTGGGTCTTGTACAAAGGTAAAATAAAAACAATATTGTAAAGAGGTTCAGATGTTTTGGGAAGGAGGCGGGAACCGGAGAACATTTCGGGGGGTACACCCAAGACGGCGCGGACAGCTTTATAGAAAGTGCATTTCTGAAATGTACATAGAAAAATACAGTCAGTTAATCATGTATTAATTTAGGGCATAACATATCGCCGGCGTTGAGTCGTCTCTTCACAGGCGTTGAGTCGTCTCTTCACAGGCGTCGAGTCGTCTCTTCACAGGCGTCGAGTCGTCTCTTCACAGGCGTCGAGTCGTCTCTTCACAGGCGTCGAGTCGTCTCTTCACAGGCGTCGAGTCGTCTCTTCACAGGCGTCGAGTCGTCTCTTCACAGGCGTCGAGTCGTCTCTTCACAGGCGTCGAGTCGTCTCTTCACAGGCGTCGAGTCGTCTCTTCACAGGCGTCGAGTCGTCTCTTCACAGGCGTCGAGTCGTCTCTTCACAGGCGTTGAGTCGTCTCTTCACAGGCGTTGAGTCGTCTCTTCACAGGCGTCGAGTCGTCTCTTCACAGGCGTTGAGTCGTCTCTTCACAGGCGTTGTCGTCTCATCGCAGGTGTTGGGGCGTCTGAAGTCTCCGTGAGAGGCTGGATACAAACTGGAGCTGACGAACGATATTTACCTCGGGACGAGCGTCCCGAGATAACAGCAGAAAGGCAGATGGGAAATAATTAGCATAGCTGATGTTCATAATATTAATGCATTCGAACTGATTCAGCAGTAGTATAAGAGGTAAGTGAATGCTTGGTTAAAGAGATGCGTCTTTAATCTAGTTTTAAACTGGGACAGCGAGTCTGAGCCTCGAACAATATCAGGAAGGCTATTCCAGAGTTTAGGAGCTAAATGTGAGAACGCCCTCCCTCCTTTAGTGGACTTAGATATCCTAGGAATGACCAGAAGCCTCGAATTTAGTGATCTTAAAGAACGCGATGGATTGTAGGGCGATAGAAGGTCCATTAAATACACAGGAGCTAGACCATTTAGGGCTTTATAGGTCAGCAGTAATACTTTGTAATTGATACGGAACTTAATAGGTAACCATTGTAGAGATGATAAAATCGGTGTTATATGATCATATTTTCTTGATCTAGTAAGAACTCTAGCGGCTGCATTTTGCACTAACTGTAGCTTGTTTGTTGAGGATTCAGGACAACCAGCTAATAACGCATTACAGTAATCTAGTCTCGAGGTCATGAATGCACGAACTAACTTTTCTGCATCAGAAACAGATATCATGTTACGTAGCTTAGCAATGTTTCTAAGGTGGAAAAAGGCTGTTCTTGTAACATATGAAATATGATTTTCGAAAGTCAAGTTGCGGTCTAGTATAACACCCAGGTCTTTTACTGTAGTGGATAAAGTAACAGGACATCCTTCTAAATTAAAGTTGTATTGTAAGGGATTTTGTGGGTAGTTTTTTGGACCAATAAGTAATACCTCTGTTTTATCTTAATTTAATAGCAATTCAGATAAATAGCAGGAAATTACACGTCATCCAGCATTTTATATCATTTAGACACTCTGTCAAGTTAGATAAGTTAGTGTTTTCATCTGGTCGTGATGAGATATATAATTGAGTGTCATCAGCATAACAGTGGAAATTAATTCCATGTTTTCTTATAATATTACCCAGTGGCAGCATGTATATTGAGAATAGCAGAGGGCCTAGCACAGATCCTTGCGGCACTCCATAGTCTACTGACGTTATCTTCGATTTTTCCCCATTTAAACAGACAAAATGGTAACGGTCTGATAAGTACGATCTAAACCAGCTTAATGTCTGTCCCTGAACACCAGTGTAGTTTTGTAGTCGATCCAGGAGTATTTTATGATCTATAGTGTCGAACGCAGCGCTAAGATCGAGTAGAACTAGTATTGAGATACAGCCTTGGTCTGAAGCTAAAAGTAAATCATTTATAATTTTAACTAGCGCAGTTTCTGTGCTATGATGCGATCTGAATCCCAACAATGGCAGCTCCGGCCCACAGCGGCGACTCCTCCGCTCCCTGCCGGACGGCAGCCGCCCCTCCAGCACCCAGGCGGCCGGCAGTGAAATCGTCCGCCAACCCCACTCCAGCCAACCTCACTCCAGCCAACCCCACTCCATTCATAGAGTCTATCCTAACGAGCTGAGGATCTGAATCAGGTGTGTTAAATAATGGAGATATACACAATATGCAGAGCAGTGGGTCCCGAGGACTGGAGTTGAGAACCACTGTTGTAGAGAGTCGAATTGGTTACATTTGTAGTAAACGAATGTGGGTACTTTGTATAAAAGTTTGAGAACTCAAGCTAAAAAATTCAGCGAGTTATAGGAGCTGAAGCAAAAAGTGTTACAACCATCCCTGGTCTCCCCTACCCTAATGTGTCCTGACCCTGCCCAGTCGTGATCCTGCCTAGTCTTGCTACCTGTCTTGGTTCCATGCATAAAAACACCTTTTACAAATATATATATATTTTTTAATGAAAGTAAAATCTTTCAAATGTAATTATCTAGTCATCTAATAAGATTATCAAGTGTCTATATGTTCTTTTATCAATTGTAAGGGTTTGTTCTATGTATGGCTAAGCTAAACAGGCTGATAAGAGACTATTAACAACCATTATTCATTTTAATTATACGGTCTAATTAAAATGTCTACATATATATATAAAACTGACCCGAGATCAGGTAAACCCCACAGACACTTCATTGGTTCTCTGTAAATCCTAATGATTCATGAGTTGACAGAGATCATCGCCCCCAGCGGTGAACCATTGAAATGTAGAAGTGTTTTGAAACAGTTATGGTGTAATGTAGCCTCGTTTACTGAAATCTCATGACTCTGGCAGTTTGTCTACTGATTCGGAACAAAAGATTCAAAAAGGTTTCGAAGCTTAAACAACCCATCATTCCTTACTCCCTCTCTGACCTCAACACACCCGTTGGTTTTCACTCATCCTTCCTGTCAATATTACGTTCTCTCTCTCTTGCAGGTTTAATTTGGCAGCGGTTAATGGCAGTGATGTTGGACTGAAAACGGATCTGATAACCATCAAACCCAGTCAGATTTGGTCAGTGCTCGCAAAGACACACACACACACACACACACACACACACACACACACATCATTCATAAAAACAGCTTTAATTAACATTTTAATGAAGACATTTTAGATTCAGTTTGTTCAGGTATGAGTTTAAGATCTCAGATTCTAGTTTTAATTGAGTGCTATTTCTAAATAACATAATTCTAACTACAGCTATTTTTTAAAAACACATTCATTGGTCATTACTGGCATCACTTAATTTCCAAGTGAAAATAATTCAGGTTCAATTAACTACATTCTAAATTTGTTAAAGTTGTATTCTGGGTAAATATATTTTATACTGTATGGTTATGATTTGACTTATCCATCAGGTTGTAAAACAAAAGAAACAATACATATAAATGGGAACATTGGGAAACAGATCTGTGCCATCTCATGTCTCCATACAATTTTTTGGATTACAGTAATAGTCCTAAAGTATGATTCATTTTCTTTATGCACAATGCATTTCTCTTTGTTTTTCCTTTTATTGATGGGGAGACGTGACCTGACATGTTAGTCCTGTTGTGTGTTTCTGATGACAGCAGGTTTTACTACGGTATTTCTGCTCATTTGTAAGCATTTAAAACAAGTATGTTAATAAATCTGTTCTATATGTGTATATAAAATGTATTGTGTAAACTCGTTTATTTACCACATTAACAATATGGTCAATCTAGCAATTGTGAAGTAATGTGAGCAGTATTTTATTAATCTTGGGCACAAACTAATGCGGGGCTATAGTTTTAACACACATGGTTTAAATACTTCCACACATGCAGCATGACAAAACTTACTGTGTTTAGTAGTTGCTATATCAACACTATATAGAGAAATAGGGCCAAAATCTTTGTAAGATATCACTGAACATTTATTTAACCATAGCTAAAGTAAATTTATTACCTATGTTATTTTTTTTCATCTATGTGTTTTTTGTGTTTATTTAAAATTAGACACATCTGATATTATTTTAACCTTTTATCTGTAATTTAAGAAAATGAATATGTGATACAAGAAGAAAAAAGAAATGTATATTCAGGCGCTTAAAAACAACTATAATGAAATATTTGTGTTATATATACATGTAAATGGCAAATTTGTTACACATCTATATATTTCTTTTGTCTTACATTAATACTTTGCTTTTCAAATCTACTATGAAATTTTACATAATATGTTTTCATATTATATGGTGAAATTCTACAAAATGCAAAATTTACAAACTTTCAAGAGTTTCTTCAAAAATTTCTGAAGCCATTTTATCTCTCTTCTCTCCAGCTGTTAACATTGAATTACTTGTGAAATGTTGAGGTTCTTGGTTCATGTAAATAAAGACAAGAGTTCAATTCTATAACTGATATAGAGCGCGGCACAACCCAACACTCTCTGACTTTCTCAGTTTGTGTAAATCCACTCGGGGCTCAGACAATTCATTTTTTACCACATTAATTTCACACATATCTAGTACAATTATGTGGTTTTGCTTCATTAATACAGTGTATATTTTTTTTCTTGATTTACCCCGAAATAATGGAAGTGAAATGTGATAACTTGCCACATTGTAACATGACCATATGACAGATAAAAATGTTCTCTGATCTAATAAAAAAAAAATTACAAGACAAACTCAAATGTTTGGTCAATAAAATACAATTATTAACTTTTTTAAATAAAGTAATGGCTTTTTAAAATAATTAAAAATAAACTTTGACAACAAACAAAATTTTGAAAATTCCTTTTTCAAAGAATTTTTTTGGGGGGGGTTTATAATAGCCTAATAGCTGGTTTGATTTGCATTGAGAGATGATCTTATGGAAAGTACCCCATGCTACCTAGCACTGCCGTCTTTACTTTCGTTTATGTATTTGTTTTATTTTGTTATAAAAGTTTCCCCGGTTCCTGCCTCCTTCTTCCCATAACATCTAACCTTGTTACAATGTATTACACATAATATGGTAGCCCTGTTTGTGCTAAATAGAGTATAATGACACCTTTGCCATTAATATGTTTATAAGCAACTGAAAAAAGCACAAATGTCAGGGCATGTCAAAACATCTCAAGGACCCTAAAAACACCTCAGACCCCAGAGGGCATTTCTGACCGGAATTTTTTAAATAAAAAAAATTAAAAATCGTAGCTTCATCGGAATGGTACAAAACTTGGTGACTTTTATGGTACTTGGTATATGAACACACACATTGGGACATGATTTAAAAAGTCTAAGTGGTCGTAAAAAAAAATAGTCACACTCGGGACCTTCGGTCATAAATGACCGCCCATAGGAAATGAATGGAAAATTGGCAAAAATATGAAAATTCAGAGTTTTTTTGTGCGTACAATCTACAAATCAGCCATGATGCAGAAAAAAAGCACTCAACAGTCAAGGGGTGACTCTCTAAAACATCACGAGTGCAAAACAGACACATACACTCTCACACACACATACTTATACACACAAAAACACACCCACACACAAATGAACGTGTGTCATTGAAAAAGCTAATTTTGGGAAATGTGTGAAATAAAAACAATGTCACAGTGTCTGGTTGTGTTCCCTTGTCTATCACTAGAGGTCCTCGTTCTCACGGTGTCCTTCACATTTAACTTCAATTCCCAGCATTCTGTCTGTCACTGTCACTCATCAGTTCATTGTTCCCAGCTGTTCTGTGTTAGTCTTGTTAGATATGTGTTTAAATACCCTGCTTGTTTAGTGTTTGTTACAGAGTCCTTGTTTAATGTCACACCACTTCCTGATCTGCGTCCTGGTTCTTGTCCTGGTGTTATACTTGTGTTTTTGGATTTTGACCCCTGCCTGCTTGACTACGTGTTTTTGGATTGCCCTTTAAAATAAATCTACTGCGCTTGGATTCTCTGCCTCCCGTGTGGTTTCCGTGACAAGCAATTATTCATCAATGTAAGGAATAAAAAGCACACAGCAATGAAAGCATGAGACTGTAAGCCATCAAGGTTGCAAAATAGACACACACACACACAAACAGGGAAATATGAGACTGGTGAAACTAACAGAGAAATGTGAGAATATGTGAAATAAAATACAGTTACAGTTAGTTACAAATACAGTTAGTATGTAAATGTGTAAATATAGTTAGAGAAATAAAAAGTGTTTTAAATATCATCCTAACTATATTTTCATATTATGTGTATATTATTTACATATTCAATGAACAATAACTCTTATTCAAAAGGCAACAGCAATTATGTACAAAAAAATAAAATAACAGCAAAAGTATAATTATCAAAAAAAAAATTGAGAAATAAAAAAGTGTTTTAAATATCATCCTATTTTCCATTTACTGTTTGATAATTATTATACTTTTGCTGTTATTTTAGTTTTTTGTTCATAATTGCTGTTGCCAATTTTGAATAAGAGTTACTGTTCATTGAATTGTACAAAAAATAATTTTAAACCAACCAAACAAACAAAAAACTTGAAAAAAAGTCTTTTAGAATCTCTTATTATATATTAAAATCCACAACCTGAAAAAAATAGGCAAATATGTTCACAGCAACTAGAATTCACAAGCTTTTCTACAGAGAGCTGTCAATCCATCTAGTGGTTACAATATGATATTACATGATAAATATACTCACTACTTCCACCAGATGGCTCCAATCTGCTTTCAAAACATTTTCTCTATAGGCCTAGTCTCTACTTTAACATGAAATACAGAATTAATAAAAAAAAAAAAAAATATATATATATATATATATATATATATATACATATATATATATATATATAAATAAATTTTCTATTGTTTTCAATGGGAAAAAATTGTATTATTCATATTATTATTATAATTATCATAATTATAAATATTAATTATTATCATAGAATTCTCTCAAAACACCAAAGAAAAAAAGAAAAAATATTATTGAACAAAAATACATTTAATTGATTTTACTGGAATTTTTTTATTTTTTATTTTAGGGGTCCGGTCACTTATGACCGTGAAGGTCCTATGTGTGACTGGTTGACGAAGAACCCCAGATTAATAGTTGTAAGTTAAAACTTCTTGATTGTGGTTAGTGCAAATTATTTTTTGGTATTTATTTAGATATTCTAAAAACAGCACATCCGTAGTTAATCTTTTGAGATTTCATGTTATTTTGTTAGTTTCATCTGACAGGAGTGATGATAAGTGGGTTTGAGTTTTTACCTTCATCATTATACCATGGGCTGAAAAATGGATAGAGTTTGTCAGTGAAAGTCTGAGCAGTGAAAGAGTAGATATGAGATCTGGACTCCACGTCATATAAAGAGACCAGACCCTCCTCATAATCCACAAACACACCAACCTTCTCAGGTGTCACTCTCAGAGATAAAGAGACAGATGAACTTTCACAAGCTTCATATTCATCCTCATTGCTCAGAGCAACAGTCCAGAATCCCTCCTCAGGACTCAGTGTGATCTCCCCCTTCCTGTTAATGGATTCTCTGGCCACTCCTAAACACCACTTAGTCTTTCCCTTCACCTGCACCTCATAGTAAAATCTCCCTGAACTGAATCCCTGCTTTGCCAGAACACAACAACTATCATCAAATCTATTTGGGTTTTCTGGGAAGTCCTGCTCAATGTCTCCATGACGGACTTGTTTTCCATCATCAGACAGGATGAGATGTGGATTCGCTGTATCAGGATCCAGAGTCACATCCACTGAGAGAGATCAGACATTATCAATCAACTTCAGAACAAACTTTTTCAGATACAGTATATAATACAGATTCTAAACAATGTATTGTGAGTGTATTTGTTACATCTGGTCAGAAACAAAACTGAGAGTGAATCCAATCGCAAGATTCTTTAATCACAAAGACAGGTAATCCAGTGAACTCAGAACAGGACAGAGAAAGTACAAAAACCAAGTAACATCTAAACAACAACCGACAGCCAACAACTGAAACACAGGGGTTAAAATACACAGACAAACAAGCTAAACAAGATAACAAGGGGGCGTGGTAAATAAGAAACACCTGGGGAGACTAATAAGCATAGATGAGGAACACCTGTGGACACTGAGCAACAACAAACAAAAGACAAGACACATGGCAGGATCACATGACAAACAAGGAAACACGTGATATACAAGACACAACAAAACCCACATGTAACATAGCCCTCCCCCCATGGGCGGCTCACGACGCCCCTAGTGAAACACCAACACAAAAAAACACAAAGAAAATTCAGGAGGGTGTTGAAGCGGAGGCGGTCTTGGGGGAGGGACGGAGGACCAGGTCTGCACAGGGAACGGGACCAGAGCCTTGCAATGGCAGGCATGGGCCATGGAACGTGGGCAGAGCAGGACACGCAGGCGACGGCCAGGGCGAAGCAGGCTGCGCAGGTGACCAGGGCGGAGACGACCCCTCGGATGGCCAGGGCGGAGACGACCCCTCGGGTGGCCAGGGCAGTGAAGACCCTTCGGGTGGCCAGGGCGGTGAAGACCCTTCGGGCGGCCACGGCGATGAAGACCCCTCGGGTGGCCAGGGCAGTGAAGACCCTTCGGGTGGCCAGGGCGGTGAAGACCCCTCGGGTGACCAGGGCGGTGAAGACCCTACGGGTGACCAGGGCGGTGAAGACCCTTTGGGCGGCCACGGCGGAGAAGACCCTTCGGGCGGCCACGGTGCAGCAGGACGTGCCGCTGGCCGTGGCGGTGGCGACCCCGGCTCAGGAACAGCAGACACCGGCTCGGGAACAGCAGACACCGGCTCGGGAACAGCAGACACCGGCTCGGGAACAGACAATACACACACTGGCTCGGGGACAGACAACACACCCACTGGCTCGGGGACAGACAACACACCCACTGGCTCGGGGACAGACAATACACACACTGGCTCGGGGACAGACAACACACACACTGGCTCGGGGACAGACAACCCACACACTGGCTCGGGGACAGACAACACACACACTGGCTCGGGGACAGACAACACACACACTGGCTCGGGAACAGACAACACACACACTGGCTCGGGAACAGACAACACACACACTTGCTCGGAAACAGGAACAGACTCTGGCTCGGGAACAGGAACAGACTCTGGCTCGGGAACAGGAACAGACTCTGGCTCGGGAACAGGAACAGACTCTGGCTCGGGAACAGGAACAGACGCTGGCTTGGAGGCGGCCATCTTGTCCGTAGACACTGGCTCGGAGGAAGTGACGTGAACAGTCTCTGGATTAGTAGAAGTGATGTGAAAAGTCTCTGGTTCGGCCATCTTGTCCGTAGACACTGGCTCGGAGGAAGTGATGTGAACAGTCTCTGGTTCGGCCATCTTGTCCGTAGACACTAGCTCGGAAGCGGCCATCTTGTCCGTAGACACTGGCTCGGAGGAGGTGATGTGAACAGCCTCTGGTTCGGCCATCTTGTCCGTAGACACTGGCTCGGAGGAAATGATGTGAACTGTCTCTGGATCAGCAGAAGTGACGTGAAGCGTCTCTGGCTCAGCAGAAGTGACGTGAAGTGTCTTTGGCTCGGCAGAAGTGACATGAAGCGTCTCTGGCTCGGCAGAAGCGTCGTGAAGCGTCTTTGGCTCGGCAGAAGTGACGTGAAGCGTCTCTGGCTCGGCAGAAGTGACGTGGACAGTCTCTGGCTGTGCAGACGTGACGTGGACAGTCTCTGGCTGTGCAGACGTGACGTGGACAGCCTCTGGCTGGACGTGGCTGACGTGAAGCTCTGGCTGGACGTGGCTGACGTGAAGCTCTGGCTGGACGTGTCTGACATGAAGCTCTGGCTGGATGTGGCTGACGTGAAGCTCTGGCTGGAGGTGGCTGACGTGAAGCTCTGGCTGGACGTGGCTGACGTGAAGCTCTGGCTGGACGTGGCTGACGTGAAGCTCTGGCTGGACGGGGCTGACGTGAAGCTCTGGCTGGACGTGGCTGACGTGAAGCTCTGGCTGGACGTGAGGCTCTGGCTCGGCAGGCGTGACGGGTCGCTGGAGTGGCGCCGGCGGACAAGTCTTTGAGGCCTTTCTCCTCCTCCGGGCCACCGGACTCGGGACCACCGGACTTGGAACTACCGGAACTGGGACCAGTGTTGAAGGCCTGGCATACCACGGGCTGAAGCTCTCCAGACAACTGGAGAGTGCCACTCTCCAATCCAGGCCGGAGAGATCGGGGAGATCTCTAGGGTTGACCGCCTTAGCCCCCAGCCAGTAACATATTTTTATTGCCTCGTTCTCTAGGGTGCATGAGGCAGCAAGTGAAGCAAACCCCAAGGTGAACTGGAACAAATCCGGGCTGTTCAGGGCTAAGGCCGCGGTCTTTCCAGCGAACTCCCGGTCCATGCTGGGAAGATCAGGCGAGATCCGTGCTGCTGGATTCATTGGTGGTCGGTTGTTCTGTTACATCTGGTCAGGAACGAAACTGAGAGTGAATCCAATCGCAAGCTTCTTTAATCACATAGACAGGTAATCCAGGGAACTCAGAACTAGTGATGTGTCCTCCCGTATCAAGGCTTCGAAGCGTTTGTCGAGTAATCCGGGATGATTTCTGTGAAGCGCGTATCGAGGCTTGTGTCGGTGACGTATGTGGTGACGTTTGAAGCCTCGCGAGCCGACTGTACCACGTGACTGCTTCAGGAAGTGCTTCGCGGTTTGGCGGTCTGTTTGAAATATAAGGGCCAGCAAAATCCAATGGATTCCCCCTTCACACTTTTCATTTTGACCCTGTCATTGTATCATAAAGACAGACACCATATAAAAGTTTATACTTTATGTATAAGCATTACAAACATCATTGATTAATTCATTCAATGCTTCAGACACCAAAGCCATAGTGTCATTATAATCACACTGCAAGTTTTACATTTATTGTCCACTTGATGGCACAATAGAGCAAATGAAGCTTCGGCACATGAGTGAACCAATTGGATGGAACGCTTCAATGCTTTATGAAGCTTCATCTCGCCATCACTACTCAGAACAGGACAGAGAAAGTACAAAAACCATGTAACACCTAAACAACAACCGACAGCCAACAACTGAAACACAGGGGTTTAAATACACAGACAAACAAGCTAAACAAGATAACAAGGGGGCTTGGTAAATAAGAAACACCTGGGGAGACTAATAAGCATAGACGAGGAACACTTGTTGGACACTGAGCAACAACAAACAAAAGACAAGACACAAGGCAGGATCACATGACAAACAAGGAAACACGTGATATACAAGACACAACAAAACCCACACGTAACAGTATTAAAGAAAATGGTGTCAGTCACACTGTACCTGCAAACTTTTGCACAAACTTCAACCCTGTGAACACAGACGACAATATAATGATGAATTATTTATATCAATAATTTCAGGTTAACAGTGAGTTTCTCCACTGGCAGCATCAGTGGCATGAGGACATTTCACTAATAAAACCAAGAGATACACTTTCCTCATTTTTTAAGGAAACTTAAGCAGTTTTGAGGCTTGAATTGAGGAACCGATTGAGCTGATTAAATTAAGGAAAGAAGGTTACCCATTTATTTGAAGAGAATTAGTTTAATTATGCACTTTTATTTAAACCATTTAACACCATTGTTAGTTCCCAGAATGCTTTGCACATTGCTGGGAATGGAGTGTAAATATTAAAATCAAGTGTTATTTTATGTGTTTTTGAGTGAAGGAAAACATCAGTTAATGTTTAATGTTCAGTTATGCTTGACATGTGAAAGAGTTTCTGTTATGTTGAAGTTTTGATGTCAATCGTTATCATTGAAGAGTAGAGCTTATAGGCTGTGAAAAACTGCATGTACTAATAATATGTTGCTTTGTTCAATAGCTTTGCTAATGCCAGTGCAGTAACAAGTGTTTCTTATACTGTGCTGAGCATCACACAGTCTTTTACTAGAACAACATAACTTAAAGTCAAGTCAGCTTTATTTATATAGCGCTTATTACAACACAGATGTTTCAAAGTAGCTTTACAGAGATAGCAGGAAAATAATGCAGCAAAGTTTGTTTCTAGAAGAAAAAAGCGTCACAGTCCAGCTTAAGTAAATTCAGAAATGATTCATTTTTGTAGTAAAAAGTTATTAATTTAGTTTATTTAGTTTATTTCTATATCTAGCCGCTGTGGAGAAAACCGTGATGTCATCGTCCAGCTCAGTTCAGTTCTCATATAATGGTGTCAATGCAGGAGATCAATAATATTGTTGAATATTAAATGTCCCGAACTAAGCAAGTCAAAAGCCAAAGACGGAAAAGGCGACAGTGGCAATGAACCAAAAGTCCATCAGTGACAGAATGGAGAGAGAAAACCCTTTGGAGAAACCAGACTCACTGTCAAATACAGAACAAGTCCAATTCATTTCCGTTCACTAAAAATCACACACTTCTGAGAGTCAACAAAAAAAGCACATTTCACAAAGAAAATATTAAATTCATTGTGTCATACATTAAATAATTTAGGAGATTTTACATTATTTATTCGGGTAGATTTCATTAAAGAAAAAATCAAACCTTAAAAACTACTCAAAAATATTATGTGTAATATTTTTACCATCATTTTTTTTAAATAGCATGTAACAATTTTTTACAGTGATTTGTATTAGTGTTTGTTCATCATATGACTTACATGTCTCTAGAGTAATATTAAAGTAATACTGCAATAACTGGTTATGGCATCAGTTTAAGTTTGGATATAACTTTACATACGTTTAGTAAGCGTTTTACATACCAGTCTAATGCCAACTTGGCAAGTTTAAGTTATGTTATGATTATATTTTTCAAACAGTGTGATCTTTTGCAGACTGAGATAAAATAATTGTGGTGATCACCAACTTTTTATTCAACCCATAATATTCCTTGAAAAACTTAATTTCTAAGTTAATAACAAAAAAAATCTATACACTGTATTTGATATTCACATACCAGTTTGACTGAGTTTTTCATCTAGAGTTTTCTTCAGTTCAATCAGAGCCATGATCAGAGAGTTCACATTCACACCAGAGTCAATCCTGATCTCAGTCCAGTTCTTGGTGTGTGGACGAGTGTACAGGGATGAGCTCATCTAATGCAGGAGAGAGAACACTGTTAAATATGAGCATCATTTTTAAAGCAGTAAATTCAATATGTTTTACACAGGAGCTTTCTAACACAGTTGAGGCAAGACCTCTGTATGAATATTACCGTACTTCCTCTAGTTGATTGATTACATGAAGAATTGCTTATATTCGTTATTATAACATTTCTGAAATATTTAAATATGCAAATGAAGCATTGTCTAATTGAAAATGCACTGATTTTATTAAACATCCAGAACAGAAATCTGAATATTGAATAAAGCAGGTTCAACATTCTTGTTTGATTTTGTTGACATATTAGAGTTAAAGGTTTTTACTGAGGAGATTTTTTTTTTACTCCTTAAATCAGAAAATAACAGACAGAAAAAAATGAAATGATTTTTCATCATGTTTTTAGGAATAAGATGTTGTATAAATCAGGTGAATGATATATGAACAAACCCTTCAGTAAAAACCTTTAGAATATAGACAGGAATAAAGCTGTAAAGGCCTGTTCACACCGGGAGGAATTTGGCGCGCGATATTTGCCGACGTTTAACGCCTCGTGACTAAACAAAGGGCGCCAATGTGAGTGTGCACACCGACGCAAAAAACGGCACGCGTAAAAGCGTCACTTTTTAAAAAACGCCTCGGGTTTGTTTTTTTGGTTTGACGCGCCGCGTCAAAAACTGTCCGACCAATGACATTGGTGCTTTTGCTCACGTGTCTGGAGCTTCTGAAGTTACCGTAAAACACAACTTGGGGGCGCTCAAACACAAAATGGTCTTGCCGAGCACACATACGTAACGGGGAAGAAGATATACGCCAGCGTCTACACTGCCGGGAAGAAATAAGACGATGCAAGACAAGATGAATGAAGAGCTGCTGGTGTCGGAACATAAAGAACTATATGTGAAACGCGACAGCGACTACAAAACAGTACTTGAGCAAGCTTGTACTTGTGTACCGGGGTATTTCTGTTTTACATTAAGCGCCATCTAATGTCAGGGAATGAATTTGCATGTTCACTCGGCTCGTCGTCAGTTAAAATCGCTTGGGTGTGAACATAAAAAACGCGTTGAAAAACGCTGGCGAATAACACACGCCGATATTCGTCCCGGTGTGTATGGCCCTTAAAGTTTGGTGTGTGTAAAGCTGAAGACGTGGAGATTTCTGAATGAGGGTTATTTTAGTTAACTGAACCTCCCCCCCCCCCCCCCACACACACACACGAACACACTTTTCCCTTGTTTCCCCCACAATCCAAAGACAGGAACATTTCTCATTTTCATTTAGTGTAACTTGATGTCCTAAAATAACTGAAATAAAAATGAATAAAAACTATAGACATTTAAAACATAAAAAAATTATACAAATGTCAACTGAACTCCGTGTAAACAATAAAAACGCAACACTGAAGACGATGACCTCATGCACATGAGTATTATGTGTTCAGTCTATAGTGTTTCATCGCCATCTACTGGCCTGGCAGCAGAATACAGGGTTTTTAGTCATTTCCGCAGATCCGTGTGAATGGGGATCATTTTGATAACAGTGTCGTCTGTACGAAGAAAACTCCTCCATTTTCAGCATATCGGTGTCGTGTACTGTCAAGCACAAGAAACAAACACATGCAGGCATCCGTCTCCACACCCCACAGAGTGAATATGTGGGAAAGCTTCTTTCACTAATTCCTTCACAATTTATCCCTTCCCATCACCCATTCTTCCCTTCAATCAGTTCAATCAGAATGATTACATGAAAAATACAATGTTCTGTCAATGCAAGTGAAATTCAAGGTCAAGATCAAATTGAGTCAGATAAAAGTGGAATTGAAATGAAAACACTTTGCGCACTGAAAAGACAGAACACAGAAAACCTTCAGCCACACCACTGGACACCATCATTGGGTCAATTGGGTGGACCTTAAAGAACAGACAGTTTGTCTAGTAATATTGTACATATTGACTGAGACCGATGTTGACAGACCTGTATTAGATGGAGATGATCTCCAGTGTGTGAGAGCTGCTCCAGCTCAGTGTTTCTCCTCTTCAGCTCTGTGATTTCCTGATGCAGCTCTTTAATGAGATCTTCAGCCTGTTTCTCTGCTGCTTTCTGCTGCTCCTCCATCATCTTCAGCTGCTCAGACTGACATCTCTCAATGGAGCGGATCAGATCAGTGAAGATCTCAACTCTGGAGGATTTATCTTCCTCTGTGTTTCTCTGATGAATGAGAACAGTTATGTTTGTTAATCTATTCCATATTCATATGTTATTTACAAGATATTATTTAAAGGGATAGTTCATCCCAAAATGAACATTTTGACAGAAGTTGTTGGCGATTCTTTCTTTTGTAAAGTCATGCACTGTGACTAGGATAGTTAGAGAGTGAAGTTGGGAGAGGGGATCGGAAACGACCATATGAACTCGGGTTGATCGAAGCACAAACCTTTCTCAGCTCTACTGAGTGCTGGATCTCTTGAATCTTCTTCATTCTGTCCTGGATCATCTGATGAATGTCTGTCTGTGTCTGAGCCAGCTGATTCTACATACAGAGAAAAACATAGACACATTTATCACTGAATATAGCTTTCCATCTTCTGACTGTCTTATTTAAATAAATAAAAACATTTAAAATATAGTTTTGAATATTTTAATTCATGTCTGACAGTTTTGAGGGTACACAATGAGCTTTTATCAGATGTAATGAAAGACTTTTGGATTAAGCTGTTTAAAATTAAAAAGGGACAGGTTCTTCAGGACACAGAAAAGAAAACATCTAGGAAACGAATGTGAGCCCCATTCCCTGAAGGAGGGAACGGATACGTCTACGTTGTACTGAACTGATGTATTGGGATCTCGCCTGAGAGCCTTTGAGTGGTAACAGAACAGGTCAATGCACAATGCAAGTGAGATTTGCATCACAAGCCAATCCCCGCTTCCAGGTATATAAGGCAGCGTGTAAACTCTCACATTAAGTTTTCTGCTGAGGAGCTGAGACGGGGTCCGGGCCGTTTCAGCGGCGGTACAGGAGTTGGGGATGTAAAGTCTCTATTCCCTTCTTCCGTGAACGGGGGTTACATTAGTAACCTAGACAATGCTACATCGGACTGAACTGACGTATTGGGATCCCTATGGAAAGTACCACAACAGCTGCCTTGAGTAAGCCACCTAGTCCCCCTGCACCTGTTGGGACAGAAGAAAGGACAGGGCTTTGCACAGAGAATGTCAATCACTGGTGTTCCTTCTGATCCTATACAGTGAGACTACTTGATAACACTGGGAAAGTGTGCCTATTCCAACCAGAGAGGAATGCGTGAATGAGTGTGGAAATGTGGAAAGAGACCACATCCTGCTGTAAAAGCATAAGCACGCTTTGTAGAGGGGGCTCTAGCTGAAGTGATGGTGTCAACTACTGTTGGAGGTAGGCCACTTAAGTCCTGTCCGGAGACTACACCTGAAGGTTCCAGAGGTCTGGACGCGGGTCCCCCGTCCCTAAGAAAGCAGTTCTTTCCTCAGGAGGATCCGCCAAGGAGAGGCTGTTTTGAGGCAGTTGATATGCCACTGCGGTTGAGGTCCTGTCCAGGAACCCGAGGCTGCATGCCCGTCGCATCCTAACTCGTGCTGGAGGCATCTGTTGACACAACAACATGCCTGAACACTTGTTCTAGGGAAACTCCTGCCTGTAGAAAAACAAGGTCCAACCACAGGCTGAAAGTACGGCGACAGATCAGAGTGATTTCCATGTGTACCCAGTTGTGAAGCCCGTGCTGATGCGGTCTCATATGAAGCAATCCGAGCGGCGTTGCTGCGGATGCCACATGTCCCCGGAGCCTCTTAAAAGGTTTCAGTGGAACTGCTGTTACTGCCCCTAAACAAATTCAAGCAGTTCACCACTGACTGTGCACACTCGTTTGTGAGGCGCGCTGTCATGTCAACCATGTCCAGGAAGAAAGGTACTGTAGTGAGAAGCTGCTGTTCACCATGAGCCGCCCTGAGAAACCAATCATCCAGCCGCGAGCGTTCGGGACATGGTTGTAGTGTTCCACTCGAGCAATGCTACACTGTGCAAAGGGGGCAGCACAGTCGAATCTTCATCCCCGAGGGCTCAAGCCTGCCCTCTGATCCAGCGATCGACATCAGGTCCTCTGCAGGAGCCCCGAATGAGATGCCGGGTCCCTCATGGGACTGCGGGGATTCACCCGGCAGGAGAGTCACACCAACAAAGGAATGTAATGACTGAGACAAATCAGACAATAATCTTTAAAACTCACTCTGGGATCTATGGTCCCATCCCCCCAAAAAGGGCAAGAAGGGTCTTGGTAAACATGACTATCAGATAAGTTGGTTTTATTGCTGTTAAAAACGTGGTCACGGGGAGAAAGCAGAGACCATAGAAAAGACCCACAGCCCTTAAAACAGATTTTGCATTAATTTATTGATGAACTGACCTATAAGTGAAGATGCACCCCAGGACACTGTTTGAATGATTTACTGTCTTGTGTACTATTATTTCTTTGATACAACAGTATGTATTTTATTATACAACCAACTGTCAATGTAACCCCACTTGTATCGTGTCAACTGTAACTGTAACTTGTTATGATTAATTATGAGTATTTCCCCTTTGAGCTAACTCGTTACAGGAACAACTCACTCAACTCACGATGATTGAAGAGCAGAGTGAAACAACATGTGCTCTGCTCTGAAGCAAAAGCTTAATGTGTAAGTTCGCACGCTGCCTTATATCACTGGAAGTGGATTGGCTTGTTCTGTCATCACTCGATGGTGATTGGGCTCTCAGGCGAGATCCCTATTCATCAGTTCAGTCCGATGTAACATTGAACGTGACTGACTGATAGGGAACGGAATTTCATGGGGTGTTTAAAGTGCTTTGTTTGTAACTCTTACCTTCTTCTCTCGACTCTCCTCCTCTATAGGAACAGTGTTGTGAGTCCTGTGTTCTCCTTCAGTGCAGAACAGACAAACAAACGTCTGATCATCTCTGCAGAACAGCTCCAGAGGTCTCTCGTGTTTCTGGCATATATAATCCTCCAGATTTTCCACAGCGGTGATCAGTGTGTGTTTCTTTAGACGTGGGACTCTGCGATGAGGCTCCAGATGAGAGTCACAGTAAGAGCTTTGACACGTCAGGCAGGTCTTCACAGCTTTCTGCTTTCTTTCATCACAGATGTCACAGAACACCTCAGATTCTCCTAGATTGAGCTTCTCCTTAAAGTGTTGCGCAACTTCTCTGAGTGTTGTATTGATCTTGAGATCAGGTCTTTTGCTGAATGTTTCTTTACAGAGTGGACAGAAGCAAGTCTGTGAGTTCGTCCAGCTCTCGCTCAGGCAGGTTCTGCAGAAGTTGTGTCCACATGGAGTGGTGACTGGATCAATGAACACTTCCAGACAGATGGAGCACTGGAGCTCCTCATTTAGTGATGGACCACTGGAGGATGCCATGGCTGAAAAGACACGTAATGTCAATATATCTTCAACATTGCTGAAGAGAGCAATTTTTATAATTATATGTACTGAGTAAATTAGGCCATGGATGTTGCATGTTAAATACTACTATAGCTTACAACAACAAATTAAGTACCAATGTTTACATCAAAGTCAAAAAATGTCTAACTCGCCTCCAACACTAACCCTAACCACACCGAGCCTTATAAGCTCCGCCCTTAACTTCTGGTCTGAGGCTATGATTACACGGAAACGATCTGAAGAGAAAACGCAAAAGTGGCGTTGCATTATTACTTTTTATTCTGCGTTTAGACAAGCATTATGGGGGGGAAGTCTGCGTGCATATGGTGATGCAAAAGTGTGTGAAATTCGATGTAGTATGCACTCCAGGCGGCTAGGTGGCAATGTGAAGCACTGCCACACAACAACACCAATATCTGAGAATATTTTGAGTCTGAAAAGACTCTTGTATTTTTATCAGAGCTGCTAGGGCAACTTGAAGGTCCGACGTATTTGTTGTTCTCTGCTGTAGACAACAAATACGTTTTCTTGCCGCTATAAACAAACATTTTGGAAGGAAAGGTGCAAATATAAATGGAATCAGTACATAAAATGCATAATATTAAAGATGAACTAGCAACAGCGAGTGCTCTTTGCTATCACGGCTATTTAACTGCAGCAAACGGGCAAATACCGGTCTATTTGGGTTCCCGAAACAATCCAGGCACATACGGTAAATACCACTGTATTTACACGGAGCTTTATCATAAATTATAGGACAGTTTCTGACTGCTAAAATTAGCTTCTCGTTCAACTTGCCTCGGTCAGACTCGGCACTGAAGAGTGACGGATCACATGCGCTCCTTTGACTTCACTCCTATTGGTTGTCGCTCCCGAAAGTCGCTCTTCATTTGCATAAAGTTAAACAGATCTCAACTTTGTCGCATCGCCAGACACGCCCCATCTGGTCGCCAACGGTCGCTGTTGCGCGTGTCGCCGGAAATCGCCCGCTCCCCATTCAAATGAATGGTGTACACTGATTTCACGCAGCTGCCTGTGGTGTTCATAGTTAACCACAAAGTGGCAGTGTAATGTGTTGAAGTGCTACTGAGGAAGAATAAGAAGCAGTGTGTGGAGTTCAGAAGACTGGTTGGACATGTGTTGAATAAAAAGCCTCGAAGGAATTACTCTGGTCTTGTGCTTCATACTACAAAACACTACAAATTGGCGACGAGGGTTTCTGTGCCTAAATTTTTCGAAAATTACTTGCTTGCTATTAATGCTACAGGAGACTCATGGCCTGATGCCAGGAAACGTGCTATTCTACTACACAGCTTGGGTACTGAAGGCCAGAGGGTGTTTTACACGTTGCCTAATACTGGAACTACATTTGCAGAGGCAATGACAGCATTGGAGGATCATTTTGTTCCGAAGGTGAATGTTGTGGTCGTTCGACATCGCTTTCGCCAGCGTTCTCAACGTGCTGACGAGACCATTTCACAGTTCCTGTCTGCTTTGCGGGAATTATCTTCATCATGTGCTTATGGTGATCTGGAGAGTGAAATGTTGCACGATCAGCTGGTCGAACGATCGTATGCCCCAGCAGTGCGAGACAGACTCCTTCTGAAACCAACACTGACCCTGGACATAGCTATTGTTATTGCGTGTCAGGTGGACCAAGCGCTCTCGAATTCTGACATGCTCACGGCACAAAGTTCAGTTCAGGCCGTGGCTTCTAAACCCTTTCGGAAGAAGCGTGGTGAACATTCTAACAGAGCAAAACCTGTGGCTGATACTACAAGCGGGTGAGTCGCGCGTGTTACCGTTGCGGAGCTACAAATCATCTAGCTAATGCTGCCCAGCCGCTCGAGCCAAATGCCGTACTTGTGGTAAGACCCGACATTTTTCTAAAGTTTGCCGTTATTCTAAGGATGTTCGGGAAGTGGTCCCTGAAGTGGTTGTTCTTTTGACCGAAACCGTGAATACTTCTACAGACAAACTTTTATGCAATGTTCATGTTACGACGCCAAATGGTGCTTCCGTTGAGACTGAATTAGTCGTCGACATGGGCTCTTCGGTGTCAATCCTGCCTGCGGTCGTGTACAAACGACACTTTTCAGATTGTTCTCTTACCGCTCCTAAAGTGAAACTGGTCACGTACTTGAAAGAAGATATTCCTGTGCTAGGATGCTTACATGCGGATGTCTCACTGAATAAAAAGGTAACCACTGCTTAATTTTCCATTGTGAAAGGTGGCTCTGCTTTGATGGGCATGGACTTAATTCGTGCTTTGAACTGTTCTTTTCATTTTGGTACTGTTACTGCGCCTGACGAACTACATGCAGTTGTTGGTGAAACTATTCCTGCTCCAGTTACTTCTGTGGGGAGCGTGAAAGGGTTTGTTCATAAGCCTACGGTTAAACCTGACTCCAGTTCGACAGAAGCTTCGTCGACTTCCATTCTCTGTGGGACAAGCTGTTTCTGCAGAACTGGACTCGTTATTGCAAAATGGCATAATTGAGAAAATCGATTCTTCCCCGTGGATTTCACCTATCTGTGATCAATGAGGCTCCTGCGCTGCACGATGTTGCTTCCTTGCGCTCATTTCTGGGATTGATTTCATGGTACAGCAAGTTTTTGCCGAACTTTGCTTCTGTTGCCGAGCCGTTGCGTGCGCTACTTAGAGATACGTCAGATACTAAGTTTGCCTGGACTGTGTCTGCTGAACGCAGCTTCAAAGAGCTGAAAGACCTGCTTTCTGGAAGTCAAGTGCTTGCGTTGTTTGACCCGTCCCTTCCCACTATAGTGTCGACTGACGCTTCTGACTATGGCCTGGGTGGGGTTTTGACACGAATACGCCCAGACCGTGTTGAAAGGACTGTAGCGTTTGCTTCCAGAACCCTTACTGCAGCCGAAAGGAAATACTCTACGGTCGAGAAGGAGGCGTTGGCTTGTGTCTGGGCCGTAGAAAAGTGGCGGCCGTATCTGTGGGGTCGACACTTTACGCTCAGAACTGATCATTCTGCGCTCACAACACTATTGGCAACCAAAGGAATTGGCCGGGCCGGTATGCGGGTCGCCCAGTGGTCGGCACATTTGCTTTGCTAAAACATGTGATGTCATCTACCGACCTGGACGTCTTAATTGTGCTGCAGATTGTCTGTCCAGGCTGCCACTACCAACAGGAAATGATAGTGCTGTTGAACCAGAAATGGTTGCTTTCGTTACTGGGCTGCCTACATTGTCTGCTGAGGATTTCATAGCTGCTTCGGAAGCCTGTCCAGAGTTAACCCAGCTGTGCTTGCAAATCGGGCAGGGCTGGCCGAAAAAATCCTGTGACCTTGATCCTGTTCTGGTGCCCTTCTTTTGTATACGTGATGAACTGTGTGTGGATTGTGTGCTAGTGAGGAGAGGCGAACATCGTGTTCTTGTTCCTTCTACATTGCGCTGTAAAATGATAAGCCTGGCACATGAGACACACCAAGGAATTGTTCGAACAAAACAGCAGCTGCGTGAATTATTCTGGTGGCCTCAGATGGATGCTCATGTGCAGTCGGCTGTTTCTTCCTGCTTAACATGCCAACTGAATGACAAATCGGTTAAAACAGCTCCGGCTCCTCTTCAGCCTGTCAGTCTGCCGTCTGGGCCATGGCAGAAACTAGCGATCGATATCATATGACCGTTTGAGAGAGGACCTTCTGACTGTCGTTTTGCCATTTGTCTGGTGGACTATCATAGTAAGTGGCCTGAGGTAGCGTTTTCTCCAAATGTCACTGCTGAGGTGGTCACATCATTCCTCCAATCAGTGTTCAGTAGAAAGAGAAATCCCCAGTGTGTTGTGACTGACAACGAGCCTTAATTCACCTGCAGTGTGTTTGCAGCTTTCTTAGAGGAGAGAAGAATAAGTCACATGCGTGGTAGCGTGTATTATACATAAGGCAATGGTTCTGTGGAGAGGTGGAATAGAGTCCTGAAAGAATGCATCCTTTCTGCGGAACAGATGGGGAAACCATGGAAACATGCAGTTCTTGCAAAGCGACAGAGCTACCCCACACAGGACTACAGCCGTTTCACTTTCTGAGCTTCTTCATCATCGCAAAAAGCGTACAAAGCTGAATGTTTTTCCTATTGGACCCAAAAGTGACAAATGTGCTCAAGTGAAAGAGACTGTGAGTAACAAACAGCTCAAGAGTAAAAAGTACACTGACGAAAGAAGTGGTGCCAATTACCACACTTTCAAACCAGGAGACCAGGTGAGAGTGAAACAACCTGGGCATGTGAGAAAGGGTGTTTCTCAGTTCTCACCACCCCTGAGCATTGAGCAGCAAATTGGAAAGAGTACCTTTGTTTTGAGTGACAAAAAGAAATGGAATGTTTCTAAATTAACTCGCTTTACAGGTCCTGTTACCACTCAGAATGAGAGCTTGCAACCACCAGTGACATTTAATCTTAGCAAGAGTAGTAGAGTGCGTAGAATGCCAGCGTGGTTGAAGGAATATGACTTACAGTGAAGTGAAATTGTACATGTATAAAAAAACATGCATCCTGTTGTGGATATGTTGTGAACAGTTATAGTCATGTAAATACACAAAACTGTGCATTAGAATTAGTAAACCAATGTCAATTACATTGGTTAAGTTGTTGTAAAGTTAATAACAGTACACAGTAATGTTATGTGATTTTGTTACTTTAAACAAACAAAAGGTTTGGTTCTGAACACAAATCTGTCACATGAAGAATATTTCAAGTAAGAGGGGAATGTGGTGTTCATAGTTAACCACAAGGTGGCAGTGTAATGTGTTGAAGTGCTACTGAGGAAGAATAAGAAGCAGTGTGTGGAGTTCAGAAGACTGGTTGGACGAATAAAAAGCCTTGAAGGAATTACTCTGGTCTTGTGCTTCTACACCGCCATTTTGAAATTGAAAGTGAGGCTCTGGTGGGAAGAACCCCGGAAGTAAAGATAAACAACAATGCCTTGGACTGCCAACCTGAAGCTGCTGCCGCAATTTACACTATTGGATGTTAATATCCAATATAGGATATGTATAGGCCTATAGTTCGTTCCTGCTTCTTTTTTTACTTTCTGAATTATATATATAAAAAATAATTTTATTTATAAATGAATTTCAATGTATATAGTCTAAAGTAAATAAATGTATGTACAGTTTTAGACTAATTTCTACATAAAACACAACAATACGCCATGGCATTCGCGACTCTCCTGTGATTAAAGGCGTGTGACACTTCCGGTTTTCTTCCCACCGGAACTTCGCTTACCATTTCAAAATAACGGCTGCGTGAAATCAGCGTATCGTGTCGTTTGAAGTGTGAACGGGGCTTTACCCTTTAGACGGGAACGCGACGGTGGAGCGTTTTTAAGATTTCCACTCTGGAGGGTGGTTTCACTTTTTTGCGTTTTGAAGCCCCAAAAACGCCGTCGCCGTGTAAACGAAAGGCACATCTGATAAAATATTTTTACGTTTTCATCCGCGAGCGTTCTCGTGTAAACAGGGTAGACTGCTGGTTTAGTTTTAGACGGGCTCTGTGACACTGCAGTTGAGTACTGTATTGAGTGATAGTAAAAACCTGAGGAACCTAAAAACAGAAACTAGTAGTACAGCAAATGTAACAGGTTTGTACAACAACAATTTAATACCATCATAAGATATTTTATAAAAGACCACACTGGAAATGAGTGGAACTTTTTTCAAACAAATCACTTAATAAATAAACATCTGTAAACACCACTTTCTGTTTAATGGAGTCATGATTTTCACTGAACTTTGTTTTTTCTTACTGCACTTCAAGTACTTCCTGATTCTGATATGTGAACACAAACTTTAATTTTACTTTAATAGTCATGCTATTAAACTATTGAACTTATATTTCCATCGCTTACCTGTGAGTGAATATCAGATTTGTTCGCTAATTTCAGGGATTGTGAAAATAAATGTTGTTTGAAGCTGCTTCCAGTTCATTTGTTCAGTTTCACTTTCACTGAAGTCTTTATACACATGCAGTGATGTCATATAGCTCCGCACATAATCATAATTATGAAACTGTTCCTAATCCATCCATGCTGAGTGCAATAAGAAACTTTTAGAATATACGTGTAGTCTTGTTTAGTTCCTTAATTTTTTGAAGAGAGCAGTTGTAACCCAGACTAATTTAGGATTTAAAAAAATATGAATATAAATAATGAGGTTTATAAAAGTAAATAATTAAAGATTGGTGATGTTACCAAATACTTTCCATTGAATAAATTGTGTGGGAAAATAATTTGTAATACTTAAAAGAGTTATTGGTTCAGCCAATCAGAATTATGTTGATAGGAACCGCCCACTTGCTGACTGAGGAGATTTTATAAGACAGAGAAATTCGCTAAGCTTAGTGATCAAGAAAATAGAAATAACACGGAGTAAAACTTTGAAAATAGTCTTTAAATCTCTTCAAATTAGTTGAAAGAGGAAGATATTGATTGGGTTCTGAAGTCATTTTACTCCTGTGACGATCGATGGGTTAATTGCATCGCTTTATTGCTGGAAAGTGAAAATCTGGATGTGGTGAGTTCATTTATGTATGTATGTTGAATTTAAAGGAGCTGTATGTAAGACATTTATTTCAATTAATTATAAAAAGGCCCTGATGTGTCACTAGACATTAAGAAATCATGTTCATTTCAAATACTTATATCACTGACAACAGTAGTATGGCTAGGATATTGTCATTTAAAAAGTGGACTTGCAGCCCTCAACTGATGTTGATGTTGTCATGTTGTGTTTTGGTCTGATGCGCCACCCTCCACCTATCTACCAATGACGAAGTCAGTAGTGTTTCGGGATCCGGGTTGCCACCTTTGCTCTAATCTACCCTAACTCTAGTCGGATAAAAATGTCTAACGTTACTAAATCACAAAGACCTCGTTATAATTCAGAAATTCGTCGTGACAAAGTCCGAAATAAAACCAGAATATGATTGGAGATGCTTCTGACAAAAACTTGCTTACCGGAAATTAATGACAGATAAATAACGTTACAAGTTAGACTAACAGCTACCGTTCTGTCTGTCACATACGAGCATAAAGCTTTACGATAATATTTAACTAATGACAATTAGTACATTTTTAAAATACATAATTACTTATCAAAATATCTCTCATGAAGCATAAACATAATTAACAGAAAAAAAACTTACTGTGTACGTCTCGTCGTCACTTGCCATTGGAAGCTCATTGAAGGAGCCTCTGTTTCTGCTGAATCCTGCAGCTTATCTGGCAACCACTAGTCAGGGGGTGGGGGGGATACACTGCTCTACGGTATTTTTAAAGTGATTGCAGTACCAGTTTTGGCCACAATCCTACATACGGCTCCTTCAATGTTTAAATAAGAAAAACTACACTTCTTTTGTAAGAAAAACAGAAGTTTATTTCATTTTTTTATGTGCATATATATGATTTACGTTGTATTTTTGGAAGTTATTGTACAAATTCATAGCCCTGAGTGAGTTCAGTTCTGGTGTCATACTGTGATGTACACATGCCTGAAAGGAGATATGTTTATTAGCAATGTAATATTGTAAAACATTGAAATAATTACTTATTATGTTAATTTGTATATTTAAATATCTACTGTGATGCCATTGTTGACTAAATGCAGTGGTGCATTCGACCTACTGGACCAAAAGAGTATCTTGATTTAATTTTTTCCCCTGCTCAAGGTCAAATTAATCCTGCATAGAGACTTTGTTTTTGCATACTGGACTGAGAAGAACTGAAATAACTAATGGAAGGAACTGATATCAGTAATTGAACAATTGGAAATTTATCGTTGACGCGTACGTGATATTACAAAGCTGTGGTTAAGTCTGAACAAATTGTTGTCATTCTACTGTTGGGTACATGGTACATTTATTTCTAGTGTGAAACTGATGGTGATTTACTCAGTGATTTGTTATTTTATTTCACTTCATTGTATTGATGTGGTTTACTTTGAATTGTTTATTTTTATAGTATTTTATTGTGTTTACTTACGCATCACACACATGACCAGCGTTGGCCAATAGTGAGCCTACGTGTGACGTACAACACAGCAGCGCTGCGCAGTTCCAATACGTGAAATCTCAAGGCCCACAGGGAAGGAAATGAGTAGTTGAATAAAGTCGTTATTTTTGTTTGTTTTTTTGCGCACAAAAAGTATTCTTGTCGCTTGATAAACTTAAGATTGAGCCACTCTGACTATTTTAACGATGTCTTTCATAACTTTTGGCCCGGCCAGTTTCGATCCCTTAAGAAGTCTATGGAGGAGGGATCCAGCTCTCAGATTTAATCACAAATATCTTCATTTGTGTTCCGAAGATGAACGAAAGTCTTACGGGGTTGGAACAACATGAGGGTGAGTAAATACTGACAAAATTTTCATTTTTGGGTGAACTATCCCTTTAACTGTGGTCTCCTGTCATCCCTCAGCAATTACCTGGACGGTGTGTGTGATGCTCAGTGTGGATACTGGAGGAGCTGGAAATGGTGACTGAGAGCCCTGATAGTACGTCCAGAGATGAAGGATGTTTTTTATTCTGGTCCATATACTACCGATAGGTGGCGCTAATGCACTGTTTAGTAGTTTAATCTCCACTGTAAACGAGGAAGCAGCACCAGCTCACCTTTGAAAGGAGTTCACACTGTTTCAGTGTTGCCAGGTGTACGATAATTATTTTATTTGTACGATAATTTTGACCTCAGTACGATGTGCGATCAATAATGAATAAAATCCCATAATGTACGACAATTTCAGAATTTTGTGACACTCCAATCGGAGCTCATTGTAATCACAGTGCTTCTATACTCATTGATCTAGCTGTGGATCTACGTCATGATTGTGAGGAGAAAGTGAAGGTGAGAGAGCACGGCAGAGAGCGAGAGACCTTGCCTGTGTGCGTCATGAAAGCTAGTCTCCCCCAGATCAACTCTCTGAACACACACCGATCCAGAGACACACAGGACTCACTTTACTGACGCTCAGGAGTGTGTGTGTGTGTGTGTGTGTGACTGATGGACAGGATTCAGTGGAGCATCAGATCAACTCTCTGAACACACACCGATCCAGAGACACACAGGACTCACTTTACTGACGCTCAGGAGAGTGTGTGTGTGTGTGTGTGTGTGTGTGTGTGTGTGTGTGTGTGTGTGTGTGTGTGTGTGTTTGAGTGTGTGTGACTGATGGACAGGATTCAGTGGAGCGTCAGATCAACTCTCTGAACACACACCGATCCAGAGACACACAGGACTCACTTTACTGACGCTCAGGAGTGTGAGTGTGTGTGTGATAATTTTATTCGATCAGGTATGTTTCTTCATTTTATTACTTTTTCATAATATTTTACATTTGTAATTTCAGAACCTGTAACAAGAAAAAAAATTCACTTGAGTCAAAGACAACAATTAAAAAAAAAAAGCTAAAAAGTGTGATTTTTTTTTTATTGTAGCTTCAAAAGTTCTCAGTCCCCTTTGAACATATGCACTTTTTATTTGTAATAATCAATTTAAGATACAGGAGTTCTGCAAGGGAACTGACTCTGGGTTATGAAGCGCAGACATTTAACAACACGTAACGTCTTGGTTACGTATGTAACCCTCGTTCCCTGAGCAGGGAACGGAGACGTTACGTCGGATGATGACGAATGGGGTTTCGCTTAGAACACCTATCGACTTCGAGTATACAAAAACGAGCCAATGGCAAAGAAATGCCATGGGTCTGCGGAATTTGCATGACGTAACTCCGCCGCACCTCGTGGGTATAAAAGGAGGACGCCGGCAACATGCAGTTATGTTTCTTCACTGAGGAGCCAAGACTGAGCTCAGGCGATCCCCGCGGTACAGCCGAAGTGGCAGGAAGACGTAACGTCTCCGTTCCCTACTCAGGGAACGAGGGTTACATACGTAACCGAGACGTTCCCTTTCGTTGTCACTCCGAGTTACGTCGGATAACGACAAATGGGGTTATCAGTCTAATCACGCCACCTTCACAGCTGTCTTCCAGTGCCCTGCGTAAATCTGAGCCCTTGTAAGACTTGTAAGGACGAAGGACTCCTATTTAGCACAGGAATACCAAGGTACACTGGGAAGCATATCCCATAGTTATAGGAAATATGCAATTAACACCAACCCAGAGGGGGGGGGGCATTTGGGAATACACATATGACCCGAAGGAAACATATGGAGAATACTGAGGTGTCCAGCCGCAGGTGGAATATTTCAACCTCAGGGGTGGCAAGGTGGCTTGCCAAGGGAAAGACACATGCTCAGAGAGGCTTACAGTGGAAATACACGTGTGGGGGTAGCTCCGGGGAGGGACCATGCACACGGGAGGCACCTAGCCGACGCCCAGGCAATAGACACTGGCGCTAGCATCAGGGGTGCTGGAGGAACTCAGGGCTTGCGGAGAAGCTCACCTGAGGAGAATATCGCACGTATCCAGTCCGTGGAGTGGAATGGCGAGCAAGCGAAGACACCTGAGCGGGTCCAGTACTTGCTAGTTGAAGCGAGTACATGAGAGGACACAGGCTCCACTCGGAGATTGTAGAATCTGGCGAATGTGTTTGGTGTCGCCCAGCCTGCAGCTCTGCAGATGTCTGTTAGTGAGGCATCATGCGCTAGAGCCCAAGAGGATGCCACACTCCGGGTGGAGTGGGCAGTCACACCAAGGGGGCACGGTCGACCTTGCTGCTGGTATGCCAAAGCAATGTTGTCCACTATCCAGTGAGACAACCTCTGCTTGGAGAGAGCCTTTCCCTTCAGCTTCCCACCATAACAGACAAAGAGCTGGTCTGAGGTCCTGAAACACTGCGTCCTGTCTACATAGGCGCGGAGAGCGCGTACTGGACAGAGTAGTGCCAAGGCTGGGTCTGCCTCCTCCAAGGGCAGCGCTTGCAGGTTCACCACCTGGTCCCGGAAGGGAGTGGTAGGAATTTTGGGCACATATCCAAGCCGGGGTCTCAGGATCACGTGAGAGTAAGCCGGCCCAAATTCCAGGCACGCTACGGCAACGGAGAATGCGTGCAGGTCCCCGACCCTCTTGAGAGAGGCCAATGCAACCAGGAGCGCTGTCTTCATTGACAGGAACTTAAGCTCCACTGATTGCAGAGGCTCAAAGGGAGCACTCTGCAGGGCAGTTAGAACCACTGCGAGGTCCCAAGAGGGAACGAGAGGAGAGCGAGGAGGATTCAGTCTCCTCGCCCCCCTCAGGAACCTGACGATCAGGTCGTGCTTCCCTAAGGATTTACCTTCCACTAAGTCATGGTGTGCGGCAATAGCGGCAACATAAACTTTGAGGGTGGAGGGAGACAGCCTTCGCTCCAACCCATCTTGAAGGAAGGAAAGCACGAGACTGACCGAACACCTCCGGGGGTCTTCTCGGCGAGAAGAGCACCAGTTGACGAAGAGGTTCTACTTCGACGCGTAGGCGTGCCTCGTGGACGACGCTCTAGCGGAAGTGATGGTAGCCACCACCGCTGGTGGTAGGGTACTCAAACCTGCCTCGTCCCGTCCAGGAGCCACACGTGGAGGTTCCAAAGATCGGGACGAGGGTGCCATAGGGTGCCCCGTCCCTGAGAAAGGAGGTCCTTCCTCAGAGGAATTGGCCAAGGAGGTGCTGTCGCGAGGAGCACCATTTCGGAGAACCAAGTCCGGGTGGGCCAGTACGGCGCAACCAGAAGGACCTGGTCCTCGTCCTCCCTGACCTTGTGCAAGACCTGCGCAAGAAGGCTCACTGGGGGAAACGCATATTTGCGGCCCCGCGGCCAGCTGTGCGCCAGAGCATCCGTGCCGAGCGTGCCCTCGGTCAGAGAATAATACTGGTCGCAATGGATCGAGTCGTGGGAGGCAAACAGATCTATCTGTGCGTCTCCGAACTGGTCCCAAATCAGCCGGACCGACTGGGGATGGAGTCGCCATTCTCTGGGGAGGGGCTGAAGCCGTGAAAGCTCGTCGGCTGCACAGTTCAGGGCTCCGGGAATGTAAATGGCTCGAAGGGACCTCAGATGATTCTGACTCCATAAGAGGAGGTGGCGAGCGAGTTGCGACATACGGCGGGAGCGTAGACCACCTTGATGGTTGATGTACGCTACAGTGGCGGTATTGTCTGATCGGACTAGTACGTGTTGACCCTTGAGCAACGCCCGGAAGCGGTGCAGGGCAAGGCGTACTGCCAGCAACTCGAGGCAATTGACATGCCATAGGCGCTGGGGTCCTGTCCAGGAGACCGCGGCAGCATGTCCATTGCACATGGCGCCCCAGCCCGTGGTGGAGGCATCTGTTGAGAACACAACATGCCGGGAAACTCGTTCCAGGGGGACACCAGCCCTGAGAAAACTGAGGTTCGACCACGGGGTGAAGGTCTGACGGCAGGTCGGAGTAACTGATACTCGGAGCGTGCCTTGTTGCCATGCCCACCTCGGGACTCGGTCGCGTAGCCAAAGCTGAAGCGGTCTCATATGAAGCAATCCGAGCGGCGACACCGCGGCTGCAGATGCCATATGCCCCAGGAGCCTCTGAAAATATTTCAGTAGAACCGCACTCTTGCCCTGAATTTGTCTCAGACAAGTCAGTAGTGACTGCGCGCGCTCACTCGTAAGCTGCGCGGACATGGCGACCGAGTCAATGTCCATACCGAGAAAAGAGATCCTCTGCACGGGGCAAAGTTTGCTCTTCTCCCAGTTGACCCGAAGGCCCAGACGAGCTAGGTGCCGGAGCACAAGTTCCCTGTGTTCGCAAACCTGATCTCGATAGTGAGCTAGGATCAGCCAGTCGTCGAGATAGGTCAGGATGCGAACCCCGTGAACCCGAAGGGGAACAAGGGCTGCCTCGACGACCTTCGTGAAGACGCGAGGAGACAGGGCTAGCCCAAAAGGGAGGACCGCGTACTGGTATGCCTGCCCCTCGAAAGCAAACCGGAGGAACGGTCTGTGTCGAGGAAGAATGGAGACATGAAAGTAGGCGTCCTTCAGGTCGATCGCTGCAAACCAATCCTTGGGCCGAACACATTCGAAAATGCGTTTGGTGGTGAGCATCTTGAACGGCATCCTGTGAAGGGAGCGGTTCAGCACGCGCAAGTCCAGGATCGGTCATAACCCACCGGTTTTCTTGGGGACAATGAAGGGCTGTAGAAGCCGGACCTCATCTCGGCTGGAGGGACAGTCTCGATTGCACCCTTCGCCAGCAGGGTGGCAATCTCTGCTCTCATGATAGGGGCATTGCCACCGACCAGAGTGGAGCGGACTCCCCTGTAGCGGGGAGGAGACCGTTCGAACTGAACCGCATAGCTGAGCCGATGGTTCGCGCGACCCAGCGAAACAGACAGGGAAGCTCTAGGCAGGCTCCCAAGAACTGTGCCAGCGGAGTCAACGAACCACCGACGTCCCCTCGGTGGTGCAGCGAAGCGGTATGACCGGCCCAGAGGTGGACAGCATAGCGGCCCAGAGTGGGGGCACGGTCAGAACCGCACCCTGACAGAGGAGACCAGGGAAGGACCAGCGTTCCGCAGGGGCCTGCTCTGCCAGGGGTCTGGCGACAGAGGGGGATGAGAGCGGTACGGTCCAGGGACGGCACGCACTGTCATCCGGCTCTGAGACAGAGGGGGACGAGGGGTGCACGGCTCGGAGGCGGCGCACCGTGTCATCCGGAACTCTGTATGCTCAGAGACGAGAGAGTCAGTTCTTTCTGAATAAGGAATCTTCCCCAGCCCTCCACCGGGGAAAGGACTGGCCCTGCTACCAACTCCTGGAAAGAACTGAGTCCCATCTCTGAGCAGCCCATCTCAAAAGCGCCGCTTCACCCGGCGTTTAGCGGGGGGCGGGGCTGGAGAGGGCTGAGGCATCCCCCACGGTCTTCCAAAGCCAGCCCGGGTGAACGGGCGGGGTTGGAACCGTGGGAGGGCGCCTTCGGCGGTTGGCAGACTGAGGGACCTGAGCGGACGGCGGGGCCGTCGGCAGAATAACCTCAATCTGCTCCCGGGCGGTTGAGAACTGTTGGGCAGAAGTACTCAGCCACCTTCGTCGCTCGGAGAGCAAGGTCAGTGGCGGCGCGTTTTTTGGTAGCTCATAAAAGAGCCTCGAGTCAGTCCCGCCCTCATGCATAACCATGAGCATCTGGGCCAGGTAGACCACAGAACGGTCATGGGATGCAGTGAGGCGGCTGCCTGTCATGTGGCACTATAGGATTTCGCCACAGATTAGTGTAGACGAAAAGATCTACAGGCTTCGGACGGGTGCTTAGGATTGCGCCGGAAAGCACTCCAAGGACACAGTAGCATCGCAACAGAGCGTTCAACCGGGGGGACCCCAGTGTACCCATGGGCAGCGGCCCCATTGAGGGGGGAAAGGCGGATGAGACCAACGAGCGGTCCTGAAACGACACGGAGGTCTTTCAGGACGTCGAGATCTCATCATGCACGTCCGGGAAGAAAGATATTGGGGTTTGCCGTGGACGCGGGTTGGCGGCCTTACCCAAAAACCAATCGTCCCAGGAAAGCATGGCCGTCATCTCCGGATCAGACTCAGGCACAGCATAGCACACCAGAAGGTGGCAGCTGTGACGAGTCGTCACTTCCAGAAGAATAAAGCCCACCTAGTGATGCTGCTACAGACATAGCACCATCCTCTGTAGCTTTCAAATGAAAACACACGGGCCACCCGAAGATAGACTCGTGGAATCACCTGATCGCTAGCGGGCACCGTCATTGAAGAGGGGGGCTGGGGTCACGGACACAGAGTCGGCGCCTTGTTCCAGACCAACACCCTGGCCACCAGCCGAAAATCGGGGCCTATTCTTGACCTGCGCCAACTAAATCGCATACTTCTAAAGCTCAAGTTCAAAATGCTTACACTCAAACAGATCGTGTCACAGATCCGGTCCGAGGACTGGTTCGTCATGATAGACTTAAAGGACGCTTACTCGTTGTGCCTTGCTCAATTCCGAGCAGATGGCGGTTCGGCATCGACATGTCGTTCTTGCTCAACACAGTGGTGGTCTCTTATATCAACCATCAGGGGGGTCTGGCGTCGCGTCACCTATGCAAACTGGCACACCAGATCCTCCTCAAAACCAGGGAGCGGACATTGAGGTAGGGGCTGAGACCTGGGGAATGGAGAGTCCACCCCGAGGTGCTCCTGTGGGAGAAGTTCGGTCAAGCAGAAGTAGACATATTTGCATCTCTAGAGAGAACTCACTGTCCAATATGGTTCACCCTCACGAATCCAGCTCCCATTGGGCTAGATGCAATGTTACAGATGTGGCTGAGGCTACACCTACATGCTTTTCCTCCAAACTTTTTATTCTATTTGATGTGCGTGTTTTCACCTGGAAGATGTAGTTTTTAGAGTGTTTGCTCATCTGCAAAACTTCTCTAATGGTGTGTTCACACCGAACGCGAATTTAATTATTTGCGCGAGCAGATTACATACAAAGTCAATGCTGTAGCGTTTATACGCCCGTATAAATAATTATTATTCATAACGGATTATGACCAATAATTAATAGTTTAATTATTTTCAGAATTTACTGTAGCAGAATCAATAGTATGATCATTTTATCAGTTCATCCAATGAACGGAAAGCTTAAACAATTATTAATTCTAGGAAATATAATATCTTCCTGGCCAAGAAAGACTAATTCCCAGCTAACCGCTAAATTAAGAAATAATTCAAGGGTAAAAGCATAGGTAGCTTTTATCTAAGTTCAAGACAATAAATTCGTAAGCACATAACACAAGTAATGCTTCTCTTTTCAATTATAATCAATACTTTATTGATTATAAGACTAACACATAAAACTAATATCTAACACACACACACACACACACACACACACACACACACATTCATACGAGTTGCGGAAAGAAAGAGAGTGAGGAAGAATGAGTTTTAGGAGTCAGATGGTGAGATCCCAAGTTTCTATATGCACTTAAAAGACATGACCTGAACGAACCATCAATCATCGATTTAACCCTTCTATCGTTTCTTAGGCAGGTTATTCAATTTTATATTAATGCACCAGTTCAGTTAAGAGTCTGAAGGCTACTTGCTTTTCTTAGGTTTGCTTTGGGGATTCCCTTTTTGTCCATGTAAAGGGGTTTCCCGGGTCCGTTGCTTGGCTGGCGTTCTCCTCGTGCCTGCTAGATCTTGGGCAGCCAATCACGTGGTGTGTTGGCGGATGGATGAAAGTCTTTGAAGTTGGAAGCGCGTTGCAGTCGAAACGTTTAAACGAAACTTTGCAGCAAAACTTAACTTAGAACCGAGACTTTTAATGGAAAAGAAAACAAAGGAAAAGAAAGGAAAGTGAGACGAGTTAGATGGCTTGGATGAAGCTGTTTTAACCCTGATCTTGATTTGGGTCATTTGTCTCTATGCGTCTACATGGCTACTATAACCATCGTCTGCTCCACCCGACTTGTTCTGCCGAGAATTTTTCCGAGAGAGAGCACGAGAGAGAGAGAGAGAAGAGGGCAGAGAGGGCTTCTGTGTTCGGGTCTAAGATTTTAAACTCAAAGTTTGTCCAACCTCCAGGATGAGTTCTGGCCAATTAGACATGCACTGGCTTAATTTAGGAGGTGGCTCTATTTTCTTCTTATCGTAAATCATGCGTTATCTGTGATCTCCTTGCTCTTCAGCACTAGCAAAGAGAACAAGAGGCCACAGTTTAGCCATTAATACTATTATAAGAATACAAAACATTTTACCCAGATTTCAATCAAGCCAAGAAGAACATACGATCCTGCCGACAGGAAGCACAACACACTTTCATTCACACACCTAATATTTATAACAATTATGAATTGTATGGCATCTAAGCATATTAGACACACACATATATTGTAGAAACAACATAGAACTATGTAGTGGCATGATGTTTAATTATAAGTCCATCGAGAATTGTTCTGGGATGAGTTTTATGGATTTTGATATGTAAAGTGTGTTAGTGTGTAAAGTTTATGGGGTTTAAGCCATTCCAGTTTGAGGTCAGGGATAGTTCCCGCTGAAGTCTGTTTTTGTTCATCTCTCATGGGACCTTGGTCCTTAAGAAAGACGTAGTCTGTTCGTCGCAGGGGTCAGGTGACCTCTTGTTAGGGCCTCTTGTTTCACCATTTCTGAACAGATCTGTCTTACCAAATTATAAAACGTTGACAACGTTCTTCCTTTAGTTAAACAATAAAAAGTATTTTTGGTTACAGACTCTCTGGAGCCTAGGGGTGATTTATGGCTCTGGGTTTGGTGATTTGAATCTGGAATGTGAAGCCTCTTTTGTGTGATTATGTATGAACAATCACCTAAAAGCTTCAATTGTGTTTGGTTCATTCTCGTAGTCGCTACAATGCAAAGACGCGAATAGACGCATCATTCGCGCCGGGCGTCGCGAATGACGCGAATTGGGCGTCGCGTTTTCCGAGAACGTCTTTTCAAGTTGAAAAATTTGAACTCGATTGGAAGATTCGCTTTGTTGCGCCAGCCAATCAACAAAGAGCTAATTGATACGTCCGGTCTATCACTGTTGTCGAAAATGGAGGAGATGCTAATAGGCTTTATGCACGATCGCTTCCGCGTTTTGTCTCAGCCCTCCCAGTTACATCCGGGTCTGCGTCAGAAGCCGGTTTTGCATTAGGTGGAGATAATGGCAAATTACACTTGCTGTTTACGAAAACTTCCTGCGGTTAACGTGAATGATGTTAACAACACTGTGAGGCATTTAGCTGTCAGACATACGAGTAAAAAAGAGAAGGGCTTTAAATTATATATTTCGAGCTACATCGACAACTTTGAGGGTGAGTATTCTCTCATATCGTGCGAAATCCGACTAGCGAATCAGTTTCTAAAATCGTTGTCTCCGTTTCTGAGAAAATGAATTTTATTAAAGTTTTGCCACTATACACTTTGCTATAGAACTTGCTATGCGGAAGTAAAGAAGCTGGCTGAGATCATACCGGACATACGTCAGCAGGGTTCAGGCATGGAGAAGACGGTGAAATCCACCGAGTCGAGTGCGTGTCTGAATGGTGCTGTGAACCCAGACACGTCGGCGTTTGGCTTTCCTCCGTATTTGGGACATCCACAACAAGTACAGAGCAGCAATATCTTTTATTTCAGACATGACGGAAACATATGCCAGAAAGAAATTGTGTTGTTGTTTTTATTCGCGAGTGACGCGGACGCGCGAATGGGTTCAATTTATTAAAGCGTCTTACTAGACGCGATAGATGCGTATTTGACGCTCTATTCGCGTTCGGTGTGAACACACCATAAGACTTTTCCTGTCAGATGCGATACAGGCATTTAGAAGATGTCTTTAAGATGTTTATGATTTAGATGTATGTAAAATTGTTTTTTAAAAGATTTTCTGATGAAGCGCTCTTTAAAGGACATCTTGGAGACGTGCATGTACTATCTGGGTATGTGAATGAGGGCATATTACAGACTTCTACTGTTTCTAATAACGACTATAAAACTACATAAAAGAGTTTTAACTTTATTTATTAACCATTTGTGCCCCAGAAGGAAAGTTTTGTCAGATTAAGTTTAGTTTTGTCCCTCAAAATATAGCTAAACAAACACCCAGCTCTCATATTTATTCATGAATAATTCCTATGAATTCATAAATAAATATTTATTTAGTAATTGTCATATATATTTATTTCACCATGTGATCGTGCTCAATTTCGGTGTAAAATGTATGATATTAAATCAATTATTTAAACATTTTATGTATATGATTATAGAAATAGTCAAACTATTAAAAAAATGTTTTCTTCTATTTGAAATTTGAGCATCAAATGTTCATTGAACACAAATATCTGAAGTGTTTCTGCATGTGATCGGTTCACACAACTTTCTCTGCCCTGTTTATTAGTGTTAGTGAGATTCTGTAATGTAGACTGGGGTGAAAAAAGCTTCAGAATTGTGTAATATGGACTGTATTTTTTTTCCCGGGGTGTTTTCAGTGGACTTTAGAGCCATAAAGCAAGTAAATGATTAATGTCGCTTCAGAATTGAGATTTAAGGCTAATCACAGTGAGCTACGAGAGAAACAAGTTTCTCACAGCGACCGGATCAAATTTAGATATACAAATACAGTAACTACTAAAATAACTGTTTAGTACCTTTAAGTGTTTTGGTAGTTGATGCTGAAACCGCTGTGAGGAAAAGTCAACGCGAACGTTACCCACGTCATCTGTCCATCTTTTCTGTCCTGTCCTTATAACTTGAATTGATCAGAATTGTGAGTGCATGTTTGACCAGAGATGGAAGAAAGTAAGGTAAGAGGAACTCTCTTAATGATAAAACATGAAATAACCACCAGTGATTTCATCCGATCGCCTCTCTCTATAACAGACTGTTCATGTAACTCCGCCCACAACTCCAACTAAAGCCACGCCCACCCAGCCAACATCTGCTGAGCAGACGAGTGAGTGAATCTGACACAACAGATGTTTTTCACAGAGTGATGACGCCTTTTAACGGTCAACAGCATCATAAACCCTGCAGTTTTTTATGCACATTTATAACACTATATTTTGTATTATATTACCTTTAAATTAAAAAAGGTTAACGCTGCTGTGATGGCGTTTCTAATACAGTGATGGTAAAATTGACATTTTTCTCTTCTGAGTGCCGTTGTGAGAACACTGTTCATACTTTGCAGTCACGTGACTACCATGCATACCTGGCGGGCAACAAATGGGTATATTCAACGTAGAGTCCTGTAGTTCCAGGTGTTTCTAGTAGCTATCAAGTCTGTTAGCGAGCTAGCTGCATAACTATGGACTAGGATTAACTCTAAATTGTGTAAAGCAGACAAGGTTTTTTTTAAGATAATCGAGCAGTAATAATTCCTCCCTAAATAATCTAGCTCTACTGTTGGGTCATCTCTGGTTCTCATTGAAACCCATAGATATCACAAGCCTCAAAACAGCCTATCACACACTTTTGTTGTTGTTAGCAAAATACGACAGCTGTTACTGTGCGTTCACAGCGCCGCCGGCGAGAGCGTCAAAGTACCTGGAAGTCATTCATTTTCAAGGCGGTGTGAAAGCACAGTTAGCCTAGCTTACACTCATAACACACACAGCTGACTCGCCGAACCAGCTGGTGGCGTTGATGGACGAAACTACAGGGTCACTTAAAGACACGATTAATTACATGATCATACACCCTCTGTATTCAAACAGTGATGAATGATCACCGCACAGACGTGTATACTGTGAAGGTTGCTTATCTCATCTGGTTAGTGCAACCAATCGCACACCAACTATCTGGCATGTCGTTTACACCTCGAAACACCAACTTTTGTATAGTAAAACTGGCGACGTCCTGGCAAGATCCTTGATTAGTTTACTGGGTTTCGTTGATGGAGAACGACGTTCTCGCCCACCAGCCAGTAAGGGAGAGCAGGGGCGAAAGCAACATTTTTCAGAAAAACATAATTTTAAAAGATGATGGTTTAGACAGAGATACATTTTTGCTGTGGTCAGTCACTCACAAGTGTGGTCTATCAATACCAGGTGGTATTTTGTAAAAATGTAGAACGACTTAATTATAATTTCACTTTGAACATAAGACTGCTCGTTACTTTCGACCCCGTCAGTTGGGATGAAAGTAACACACATGGGTCAAAAGTAACAACAATATACAAGCTAGATTTTTTTTTGCTAGATCTTGTTTTTTTTTATTGTTTTTTTAGCGTAAATATACCTGAGTATGACCTTTTTATATAACTGCAAACATATTTTGGCCTTTATCTTTGCAAAAGATAAAATAGTAAAATAGGTAATTTACATTTTCATTTTAAATTTCAGTTTAATCAAATGTTTCAAAAGTAACTGTTTCAATAATTTTTTTACGTCAATCCATTTTATAAAATGTTTTTTTCAACATGAAAAATACGAAAATTAAATTAAATAAGCATAACATAACTTCTCAACATAATGTAACTATATGTTTTCACTGTAACAAGTGTTACTTTCGTCCCGACAGGAGCTCCTGACATTTAAACCCGATTTACTTTTATACTGAAAAACTCTGACAAAGCAAACTTCAGGAAGTGTTACAGCACTAAATAACCTGTAGATTGATCATTACTATGTGACACATGAAACGAAAATCACAACTTGTAATTAAAAAAAAGTACCGCTTCAGTAATTTACTTATCATACTGGAAAACTGCTTTCAGGACCTCACCGTGGGGAACGATCACGAAATGACGTGATATTTGGCAGCTCCGTCAAGGGTTGCGTCCTGAACGCGCTGTCATAGTTTGAAATGCTAATATAGTCAGGGCTCTGAGAAAATCGCTTTGTTACTTTCGTCCCGCGTTACTTTCGCCCCGCTTGTCCCCTACTTGTGACGTCACGTGCGAAGTATGAATTGTGGAGTTTTTCTTTTGCTATTTGAGCAAATGGGAACATGAAAAATATATTTAATGTAGTCTCTCATTCACCACTATAGAAATTTACCCAACTATGACGACTTCGGCTTCTGAGAAACTATGGGAGCCCATTTCCGCCATATAAGATTCATTGTTTAATCTTAATTATGACATAGCCTATTTAGTCATTATTATGATATTTAAAAAAAAAATCTGAATCATGACATAAGAGGTAGAAATTGTAACATACTATGCCATAATTTCGACGTTTTAACGTATGAAACACTCAGGTGACCTACAAAATGTGCAACAATGCACAAACACTATCCCACAATGCATCTTTATGTATGAATGCAATTACTCTGTTTTTCTCCCGCAGTGAGTTTGAGCAGCCCAGAGTTACTGAAAGAGCTGAAACAGCCTCACGCGCTCAAACATGTCTCTGCGCACAAGGGACTCAAAACTGTGTTTCATGGACGAGGACGACAGGTCAGACACACACACTGAACGGGACACAAGTTTATTAATACAGAGTCACGCCATTCCTGAGAGAAAATTAATAAATATTGATAAACTCAACACACACACAGTAGCAAGTCAATTCATTTTAAATTATTTTTATTTCATTTCCAAGGAAGACGGGGAACATAATATCTAATGCCATGCTATATAAACCAAAGTACCATGTGACAACTAATGTATAATAATAATAATATTTTTTGTGTAAAACACATTTCCTACGTTACATATATAAACACAACAGATTTTTCAGTAGAAATTTGAAGCATCAAGACGTGTTGTTTCATGTTGTTTTGCAAAAATTTATTAATAATAATAAATTAATCATGTTATATTTATATAATCTAAAAATATTTCCACTGTTATTTATAAATATATATTTTAATTTGGTTTCAGAGTCAGGAGGCAGAGAGTCAATCCAAGCTGCACTAAAACTCAGGAATGCTCTGTCATTGGCTGTTTGAGCTGTCTGTCAGTGCTAAGCCCCTCCCACTGTGGTGATGTCATTATGAGCAGCTCTGGTTCTTCAGTGAACATGTCTGTGATGTTTGTGTGCAAGTATGAAAGCCAGTTTATCACTCCGTCTGCATGTTTATCTGATGTTTAAGCAATGTGTGCAATATATCAAATAAAAATATAATCTCAATCTGATGTGTGTGTTTGTCTCGTTTTAATTCATGAGTGTGAAGTGCAATACAGTCACACAGAATTGAATTAGTTAAAATGCTGCTGCTGTATGAAGCACGTGAAAAACCAATAAACTACCTCATACATTTTTGATTAATTTTGTCTATTTATTCTTAGATCAGACAATTGTCTTAACATGGTTCAATACTGTCAAAACAATCAACATCTACAATTTAAAATTAAAATAAAGTTTTAGTAAATGTTCTGGTAAGAGAAGCGTTTCACTATGTTCTATACAATAAACAAGGTTTATTTATTAATTATAATAGATTATAATGATTTATTAACATTTATCACATGTAAATAACAATGTATTATTAATATTCTATAAATGTATTAATATTTTTATTATTTTTATTTTGGTTTAGTTAAGGTTTTAGTAATTTTCTGTTTTTTTTGCTATTTTTATTGTTTTTTGTGTTTTATTATACATTTTTATTTCAGTTTTACTTTAAGTTAAACTAAACGAAAATTAGAAACATTGCCTCGAAAACTAGCTAAAAAATAAAACATGGATTTTTTAATATTTTATTATATTTCAGTTTATGCTTATTTTATTTCAAGAATTTTTTTATGTTTTGGTTAATGTTAATAACCCTTGTTTCTGGAAATAATCAATTTTTTATGGATAATTCATATTGACAAATGAAATGTATTCCTAAAACTACTACTACGCTTATATAAATGTCATGTTGTAATTCAATCTTCTTAAATTCAAATTGCCACCACAGATGTGTTTATAGTTCAGCTCAACCCTGCTCTTTACACAAGCCTGAATCAGTGACATGCACAGCAGTTCAAAGGTCATGCTGATTTGAGTTTTACTCTGTTCATTAGGAGCAATAGACCGAGAGACGAAGAGTCACGGAGGAGAAACGAGACGTTATTGCGATGAGAATGCGCCGGTGTGTCGTGACCGCATTCACGTTGAGTCTGTTGCTGTTTCTCAGTTCACTGTGGCTGCGTGAGTACATACAACCTTTCACCGTCACACACACACACACACACACACACACACACACACACACAATCCCCCTCCTGCTTGAATAACTGCGTTTCACTGTTTTTACTGTTTTTTCCAGCTCAAGAAACAGTTCAGAGTTGTGAGCAGTCGTGGCGGCCTTGTCTAAGTGTGTTCACACAAAACAGAGAGGTGAGAAGTGACTAAAAAACACTAAACTTGAACACTTCACATCACTAACTTTAGCTGGACAATAACTTTAATTTCCTATTATCACTGTAAAGCTGCTTTGAAACAATCTGTATAAAGCGCTGTATAAATGAAGGTGACTTGACTTGACATTAACTACTACTAGTGCTGATAGAAAGTCACTTCTTGTCCAGGTGGTTCGGGCTGCTGTTACTGATGATGCGCTCAGAGGAAATGACATCATCAGAGAGTGTGCTGGACAACAGTTCCAAGTGTCCCGCCTCCTCCTGCATCTAAGCTCCGCCCTCGGCCCCGCCTCCGACGTGCTGCTGGAACCGTACCTGCTCTGCTGGGAGGAGCTGATCAAGTACGATACTCTTTTTTCTTTTTTTCTTTTTATTACAAGAATGCATACAGAAATTTTACAAAAAACACATATATAAAAAAAAAACAGACAAAGAACAATAAGGATAGAGGGGGAAAAAAAACAAGTTAGAGGAAAGAAAGACCTTATCCATATAATGGACTTCAATGGGACCCAAACGGTTCAAGGTCCAAATGACAGTTTCAGTGCAGCTTAAAAGGGCTTTAAACGACACCAGACGATGAATAAGGGTCTTATCTAGCGAAACCAGCGGTCATTTCAAAAATAAATACAAAAAAGTTTGTTTTATAAGCACAAATGCTCGCCTTGCTCTGTTCTGTGATGCGCGTTCGTGACGTCACGTAATACGCAATTACGTTGAAAAGGTCACTTTTTTATGTATTTTTAAATGAGCGATGGTTTCGCTAGATAAGACCCTTATTCATCGTCTGGTGTCGTTTAAAGCCCTTTGAAGCTGCACTGAAAAGGTCATTTGGACCTTGAACCGTTTGGACCCCATTGAAGTCCATTATATGGAGAAAAATCCTGGAATGTTTTCATAAAAAACCTTAATTTCTTTTCGACTGAAGAAAGAAAGACATGAACATCTTGGATGACATGGGGGTGAGTAAATTATCAGCAAAAGTTTTTTTAAAAGTGAACTACTTTAACTATCCTGACAAGCAAGACCCACATCAAGATGTTTGGTCTGGATTCTGGAAACACACCATTGGCAGGGCTCAATCCGAGGGGCGGGACAAACGGTTGTCTTTCAAATTCCCTCTGCACGCAATAGGACAGCGCTACAACCAACCAGAGCTATGAAGAAGGTGACGTAGTCAGAGCGACGCATTTCAGTGCCATTATTTTCTCAAAGAAAAGCTTAACTCCAAGTCTTCCGCTGCAAAATAAAATTTGCTGCCGCTAGGGTGTGTCTAGATTTCTAGGCCATAATTCAGTCCTTCCAGAAAAATGCGGTGTTTTTTTCTGATTGTTGCGGGTAAAAATCCTTGATTATGCGGCACGTTTTCTAACAAAATGGAATGGAATATGCGGGATATTTATGCAATTTTATGCGATGAAATTGCAGGAACTTGCAAAAACTGCGGTTTGATGAAAAAGAGAAAAAAAAGTGATTTCCCAACACCTGTTCTCACTAGGCTACTACCTTAATGTAAAGAGTCATTTCTTATTACTGTATTTGCTATGATAAGCAAGCATACTACATCACAGAAAGTGCTGGGAATCTTGTTTTATTTCAGACCTTAATAAACACATGGCAAACTTACAAAACATTGATGAGTCAAACATGTTCTGTAGCTTTACAAAAGGAATATGCTACAACTTCTGTAAAAATGAATAAATAAAATGTAAAAAAATAAAATGTGTGCTTCCTGTTTTACAGAGGTAGCTATACAAAACATCCTCTGTTAAATTAAGTGCTTCCAATTCACAAAGTGCAATCTCTTACTGTAACAAATTTACACACTAATATACTTACAACAGTAAGGTTTTTGAAACTAGTATGATCTAACCCACTGGTAACAAAAAAGTGCAATCTTACAACTGTAAAGTTGCATCAACTCCTGAATGAAACTACAACAGTTCTCTGTGAAAATGAAAACTATAACTGCGTAGCCTCTTATACTGGCCAATCATTCGCCATCCTCATCTGCCCTCATCCGCCAATCATTCGCCATCCTCATCCGCCAATCATTCGCCATCCTCATCCGCCAATCATTCGCCATCCTCATCCGCCAATCATTCGCCATCCTCATCTGCCAATCATTTGCCATCCTCATCTGCCAATCATTCGCCATCCTCATCCGCCAATCATTCGCCATCCTCATCCGCCAATCATTCGCCAATCATTCGCCATCCTCATCCGCCAATCATTCGCCATCCTCATCCGCCAATCATTCGCCATCCTCATCCGCCAATCATTCGCCATCCTCTTCCGCCAATCATTCGCCAATCATTCGCCATCCTAATCTGCCAATTATTCGCCATCCTCATTCGCCAATCATTCGCCAATCATTCGCCATCCTCATCCGCCAATCATTCGCCATCCTCATCCACCAATCATTCACCATCCCCATCCGCCAATCATTCACCATCCCCATCCGCCAATCATTCACCATCCTCATCCGCCAATCATTCGCCATCCTCATCCACCAATCATTCACCAATCATTCGCCATCCTCATCCGCCAATCATTCGCCATCCTCATTCGCCAATCATTTGCCATCCTCATCCGCCAATCATTCGCCATCCTCATCCGCCAATCATTCGCCAATCATTCGCCATCCTCATCCGCCAATCATTCGCCAATCATTCGCCATCCTCATCCGCCAATTATTCGCCATCCTCATTCGCCAATCATTCGCCAATCATTCGCCATCCTCATCCGCCAATCATTCGCCATCCTCATCTGCCAATCATTCACCATCCTCATCCGCCAATCATTCGCCATCCTCATCCGCCAATCATTCACGATTCTCGTCCACCAATCATTCGCCATCCTCATCCGCCAATCATTCGCCAATCATTCGCCATCCTCATCCACCAATCATTCACCATCCTCATCCGCCAATCATTCGCCATCCTCATCCACCAATCATTCACCAATCATTCGCCATCCTCATCCGCCAATCATTCGCCATCCTCATTCGCCAATCATTTGCCATCCTCATCCGCCAATCATTCGCCATCCTCATCCGCCAATCATTCGCCAATCATTCGCCATCCTCATCCGCCAATCATTCGCCAATCATTCGCCATCCTCATCCGCCAATTATTCGCCATCCTCATTCGCCAATCATTCGCCATTCATTCGCCATCCTCATCCGCCAATCATTCGCCATCCTCATCTGCCAATCATTCACCATCCTCATCCGCCAATCATTCGCCATCCTCATCCGCCAATCATTCACGATTCTCGTCCACCAATCATTCGCCATCCTCATCCGCCAATCATTCGCCAATCATTCGCCATCCTCATCCGCCAATCATTCGCCATCCTCATCTGCCAATCATTCACCATCCTCATCCGCCAATCATTCACCATCCTCATCCGCCAATCATTCACCATCCTCATCCCCCATCATTCACCATCCTCATCCGCCAATCTTTCGCCATCCTCATCCGCCAATCATTCACCATTCTCGTCCACCAATCATTCGCCATCCTCATCCGCCAATCATTTGCCAATCATTCGCCATCCTCATTCGCCAATCATTCGCCATCCTCATCCGCCAATCATTCGCCATCCTCATTCGCCAATCATTCGCCATCCTCATCCGCCAATCATTCGCCATCCTCATCCACCAATCATTCGCCATCCTCATCCGCCAATCATTCGCCAATCATTCGCCATCCTCATCCGCCAATCTTTCGCCAATCATTCGCCATCCTCATTCGCCAATCATTCGCCATCCTCATCTGCCAATCATTTGCCATCCTCATTCGCCAATTATTCGCCATCCTCATCTGCCAATCATTCGCCATCCTCATCCACCAATCATTCGCCATCCTCATTCGCCAATCATTCGCCATCCTCATTCGCCAATCATTCGCCAATCATTCACCAATCATTTGCCATCCTCATTCGCCAATCATTCGCCATCCTCATCTGCCAATCATTTGCCATCCTCATCCACCAATCATTCGCCATCCTCATTCGCCAATCATTCGCCATCCTCATCCACCAATCATTCGCCATCCTCATTCGCCAATCATTCGCCATCCTCATTCGCCAATCATTCGCCAATCATTCACCAATCATTTGCCATCCTCATCCGCCAATCATTCGCCATCCTCATCCACCAATCATTCACCATCCTCATCCGCCAATCATTCGCTATTCATTCGCCATCCTCATCCGCCAATCTTTCGCCATCCTCATCCGCCAATCATTCGCCAATCATTCGCCATCCTCATTCGCCAATCATTCGCCATCCTCATCTGCCAATCATTCGCCATCCTCATCCGCCAATCATTCGCCATCCTCATCCGCCAATCATTCGCCATCCTCATCCATATCCTCATAGATATTGGTCATTCAGGACCAATCCAAAACCGCTGTTCGTTATGGTTGTTACTGTTAAGTTAAAAAAAGTATTATAAATACACAACGTAAATGTTTTTGTGCACTATATTCCACAAACTTTGTTGCTTTAAAGCAGCATCATTTTGTCTTTTATACTGTTTTTCAAACAAAATTAATGTTTATCCTATAGGCTACATGCATTCTATTTTCTGTTGTCCTATTAAAAAACATGGTAACACTTTACAATAAGGTTCATTAGTTAATGTATTCACTAACATGAACTAACAATGAGCAATACATTTGGTAAAGTATGTATTAATCTTTGTTAATGTAAGTTAGTAAAAATACAGCTGTTCATCGTTTGTTCATGTTAGTTCACAGTGCATTAATGTTAAAATATACAACTTTTAATTGTAATAAGGTATTAGTAAATGTAAAAATTATCATTAACTAAGATTAATAAATGCTGTAGAAGTATTATTCATTCTTAGTTTAGGTAGTTAACTAATGAACCTTATTGTAAAGTGTTATTGAAAACTCTATTATACTATAAATTCCAAAAAAAACATTGTTTATAATGTGTATATATTTATGTAACAATAACTATCACCAATGTATTGTTCACACGATGATTCTTCAGTCTCACACTGCTGTTGTGTCTGTGGTGCAGGTTCATGGAGTCTCTGGGCCCTCTGGTGGGCTTTTTCACTCATAAAGTTGAGGAGAAGATCACACTCATCCGACAGCTCTCACTGGAAGAGTCTACACTCGTTACGACCGAAGATACTCAGCACGTAGCTCCGCCCCCTCCCCGTAGCCACGCCTACCGTTCAGTGCGTTCCATGCTGGAGGCGGAGCTACAGAGGGGCGTGGTCTCCTTCGACAGTCAAACGCCTTCCGGGAGTCGGACTTTGCTCCGCCTCCATCGCTCGTTGCTGTGGTTACAGCTTCTGCTGGAAAAGCTAGCGACGGAGCGCGAGGGGCGTAGCATGGGCGAACTGTGTCGCGACGCGTACCTGGAGGTTTTAGCGCCGCATCATCCATGGCTTGTGCAGCGCGCGGCCGAGCTGGTGTTTCATGCAATGCCCGACCGCAAAGTTTTCCTGCAGCTGGTGTGTGTGCGAACGCAGGAAGAGGCGGAGCCTGTGATCCACATCATCGTCGCGGCGATCAAAGAAATTCACCGACGGACACAGACAGAGCTGGAGATCAGAAACATGCTGGACCTGCCTTAACACACATACATACACTCACACACAACAGAGATATATGTATCTTAAAGGCCCCCTGAAATCAAAATGTACGTTTTTTAGCTTTTAGTATGAATATGTTTGGTTATATGATGGTGTTTTCTAAAACAATGACAAAATTCACATTTAGGAGATATACAGGTGAAACTCGAAAAATTTAAATATCGTGCAAAAGTTATAATTTTTGTGATTATGGCTTACAGTTTATGAAAACCCCAAATTCAAAATCTCAAAAAATTAGAATATTACATGAAATCAATGAAAAAAAGGATAATGTCTAATAAATACAGAAATGTCGGCCCTCTGAAAAGTATAATCATGCATTTGTATATAGTTATATATACTAAATATATTAGTTTCACCTTTTAATTTGAATTACTGAAATACATGAACTTGTGCTCGATATTAAAAAATTTCGAGTTTCACCTGTAAACATTCAAAACTTACAGTCCCACACTTCCGCTAAAATGGATATGGATTTCTTTTACTGTCTATGGATTTTTAATTACTTCGCTTCAGCTTCTCATCACATGTTCTGTCCAATCATATGCTCTCTAGAATCTAAAGCTCCGCCCCCTATGCTATAAATACCACATGAGCGACTGATCACACGTCGCGGAGAAATATGGGTTAGAGATTTGTGTTCAAACGCTTGAGTTTTATTTGTTTTCCAACTGTACGTTGATTAAGAATCTAATGGCTAAAATTTATTCACACCTCTACCATTGAATCGCATCATCAGCGCTCGGATTCGCTTCCATGGTGCTGTCAGTCTGTGAGGTAAACTAACCGCTATTGGCTATTTGAAAAGGGGGAGGAGCCATTCAATATGTCCCGCCTTAGCTTCCGGTTTCAGTGGAAAACTTGACAACGCATCATCATGCAAAGCTGTGTGTTCCAAGGCTCTTCAGTGGGCCTTTAACATACTATATCCACCTTATTTTGTTTATGAGTGGCTTTTATAATGTTGTTATGTGGTTGCTAGATATATTCTTCATGTCTGGTGTGACAAGAATCTGTGATCTTCTGGTCCAGCAGGTGAAAATAGTGTCTCATCACTTATCTGTACACTAGATGTCGCTATTTCACTTTGTTTTTTATAGTTTTGTTAAATTATTTGTGAGCGGTTTATCAGGGAAAGTCAAAACTTGTCCAGGAAACGGAAGACATTTTACTAGTAACAGATTACTCATTTCTGTTGCTCAAACTGTGTCAGACATAAAAAATACTCAAATGTTGCAGCTCTTTCAAAGCTTTATATTTATGGTAATAACTTTGTCTCATGTTTCTCTGAGCCTTCAATGCCTTGTATAATAAATGCAAAATAGACACAATTATGTCACTGTTGTCATATAGTGACTATAGAGTAATAAAGTGAATGTTTATAGCTGTTAGCTGGGGAGCTGCTATAAACAATCTCCAAATATTCAGTGCTGGTTCTGGGAACGGAAAACATGTCCAGGTTTCTTAGCGTTAGAGGAACGTGTTTTAAAAGGTATAATGTTCCTCAAACGTTCTTTCAACTTAATTTTGATTTAAAATTCAACATTCCAAGAACATAAAAATGTCCAGTTTCCTGAATGTTCCTAGAATGTTATTTAAAGGTTAGTGTGATGTTCCTGAAACATTAAAAAAAATCACCTTTCGAAAGAGTAATAAGAACAAACTGCAAGCTTCTTCAGAAACAGCCTTAATGAACTGAATAAAATACATCAACTCTCTCAAGATCTGATCAAACATCTCCACAAACAGCATTACAGCTTCACTTATTACTAACCACTGACTTTATTTCTGTCACGTCTACAAGCTCTTATTGACATGTTTATTTGTAGATGTCTTATTGAAAATGTTTCGTTTGAGGTCACCATTGTGGAGATCAGTGTTTGCTTTAGTTGACCTCTTGACCTTCTGTAAGCTGGTGCTTTATCAGCAATTGCAGATGTTTATGGAGAACATTAAAGATAAAGCAGATCAACAAGTCTGTGTTAATAACAGACAAAGGACTGCTTTTACTGTAATTGATAACTTAAGAAAATTAAGCATTATTGGAAATAAGAAACCCTCCCAAAAATGTGAAAAAGACCATTCATAACAATATCATGCATTTCAGATGCTGAATGTTGATTTCTGAGTATATAAATAACACTGCCATTATTAACTTTCTGTTTAAAACATTTTTATGTCATTTTTATGTCATTTATACACTCAGACATGAACAATCAGCAAATGAAACACAACAATGGTGACATTATTCATGCCAGCATAGAAAACACATTCATTGCACCCAGCATGCATTGCAGCATGAATAAATTATGCATCTGAATTATTTTTGGATTGTCACCATTGTTGAGGTTTGTATAAGGAACGCTGATGTCTAAGTGTGTCCTTTTTAAAGGGATACTCCATTGGTTTTTTTTTTTTATATTAAACTGTTATTCACTTAACTAAGATGAGTTGATACACCTCTCTCGTATATCGCTCTGTATTGCTGCAAAGCTATATTAGCACTTAGCTTAGCCCAGTGTATTAAATATGGGCCAAAAAGAGAAGCGACCAAACACTTCCTTGTTTCCCCTATTTAAACACAGTTACTCGAGTAGTGTAATTCGACCTAGGCTGGTGACACAAAGTAAAACGTGTTTTTCTAAGCGTTTAAAATTGATGACTATATTGTATGGTGGAATACCATAGCAACTGAAATTTATGCAACATCTGAAACGCAATAATATTGTTATGAATGATATTTTTCACATGTTAAGGGGGTTTCATATTTTTCAATAATGCTTAATTTTCTTAAGTTATCAATTACAGAAAAAGCAGTCCTTTGTCTGTTATTAACACAGACTTGTTGATCTGCTTTATCTTTAATGTTCTCCATAAACATCTCCAATTGCTGATAAAGCACCAACTTACAGAAGGTCAAGAGGTCAACTAAAGCAAACACTGATCTCCACGATGGTGACCTCAAACGAAACATTTTCAATAAGACATCTACACATAAACATGTCAATAAGAGCTTGTAGACGTGACAGAAATAAAGTCAGTGGTTAGTAATAAGTGAAGCTGTAATGCTGTTTGTGGAGATGTTTGATCAGATCTTGAGAGAGTTGATGTATTTTATTCAGTTCATTAAGGCTGTTTCTGAAGAAGCTTGCAGTTTGTTCTCATTACTCTTTCGAAAGGTGATTTTTTTTAATGTTTCAGGAACATCACACTAACCTTTAAACAACATTCTAGGAACATTCAGGAAACTGGACATTTTTATGTTCTTGGAATGTTGAATTTTAAATCAAAATTAAGTTGAAAGAACATTTGAGGAACATTATACCTTTTAAAACACGTTCCTCTAACGCTAAGAAACCTGGGCATGTTTTCCGTTCCCAGAACCAGCACTGAATATTTGGAGAATGTTCCTGTAACAATAGTCTGTTAGCTGGGTCAGATTCAATTTGATTAGAAATCTGGCAAATCTGAACACAGTGTGAGACATTATCTCTTCTGAAACTCTGCGATAGACATTATTATGATTCCATGATTATTTGGGTCTTATTCTCAAGAGAAAAGCAGGAACAAAAGTCTATTTGTTCACCATTTAATCTCTGATTGGGTCACGACTGATGAGTGTGCAGTGCATGAGCGAGCAGATAGTGATGGGCAGCAGAAGAAACGATGATGAATGCACACAGGAATCATCATGCGTAGTTCAGATAGTAAAACAAACAGAAATATAGCAGCAAGCAGCCATTACCGGGGCCAAGCGCAAGAAGCGGCAACAGATGCCATCATGGGCGGAAGTGGCAGACCAACTGCAGCAAGGAGCAATTAAAGACATTTTAAGAGATTTTGGGCAAATGGCTAAAAAATCATATATACAGTAACTTTTGATTGATTTAATGGATTATCACTTTCGACCAATAGGTGGCGCAGTTACGAAATCGATGGGATGTGGCCAGAGTGAGGTGACAATGACACATACAAACTTTGGTGTCAAAATGTCAAGGCATTGCAGAGATAAGGCCTGAGTAGTCATTTTGGCAGCATGCCTCAACTTTGCTGCTGCGGTATACGAAAACGGTTTTGTCTATCGTCACGAAATCCATAACTTTTAGTCGGCACGGTCTGGAGATGGTAGGATTCGATTTTGTTGAAAATCGGACAAACGGCCTTGAAGGAGTTCGAAAAAGTAGGTATTCAATGAAATCAAGATGGCGGACAGGAAGTTTCTCCAAATACGTCAAAATTGGTATCCATGTTCTCGGCACGACCCAAGGATCTATTAAGTGCCATTACAATAGGCTGTTTTATTCAAAAGTTATTAGCATTTTTGGAAATGTAATTTGAATTTTTGACCAACAGGTGGCGCTGTCTCAAAATCTTTTCATTGCCTTCAGGGCAAGGTGCTGGTGGCAATTTCTGAGTTTCATAATGTTACAGCAACGCATTCGTTAAGTATAGCATTTTACATCACAAAACTGTATTGAAATCAATGGGAATTTCACGTTTTGTTCTATTATAGCGCCACCAAGAGGTAAAATCCTACAATTTTTTTTACGTGTCCTCAGAGTGAGCCCATACATATGTGTGTCGATTTTGGTGAAAATATCTCAATTCGCTTCGGAGTTATAGACATTTATGTGAAAAAACACGTAAAAAATGACTGACACGTGACTTTGATTGAATTTTACGACCCCTTACTATCAATATTTGGGCATTTGGGCCGTAAAAATTGAACAGCGACCTATATTTCCAAACTTCTGACGGTGGTTTCGTCTTGATCGGACTAGCGGTTTCGAAGATATCCGCAAATGTTTTTTAAGCGCTAAATTGCAACGCTGCACAAACCATATGCCAAAACCTGGCAAGCCTGGTATCGTTGGACTCGGAAAGGATTCAGGAGACTTATAATATGACTTTCGTGAAAATACGTCAACCACAGCCAGAGTTATAAGTATTTTAGATAAATGCTTTAATTTTACCACTAGGTGGCGCTGTTTCAAAACTTCTCAGACTCCTTCAGGGCATCGTACTGATGACCCATACCGAGTTTCGTAACAATTCGTTGATGCGTTCAAAAAATACAGCATTTTAGCACATAATTCAAAATGGCCGACAGCCAAAATGGCCGATCTGGGAAAATTGGATATCAGTCGACTCGACATGACGCCCTAAATCTAACGAGACCACTTTTATGATTTTTGGACAATAGCAAAAATAGCAAAAATAGCAATTTTTCATATCTCCGGACCAGTAGGTGGCGCTGCGCTGAAACGCAGCATGTAGCCTCAGGTCATGCTTGTGATGACATGTACCAAGTTTGGTCTGAATACGATTAAGCGTTGCGGAGATACAGCCTTACCTCTGTTTTCGCAAGCGCTTCGTAAAATTAGTTTGTGCGTTTATCGAAAACGGTTTGACAAATCAACTTGAATTCCATAAATTTTTAACGGCACTGCCTGGAGATGATCTGGTGCAATTTTGGTGAAAATCGAACAAACCGTCTAGGACAAGTTCGCAAAAGTAGTTTTTTTGGACAATTCAAAATGGCGGCCATATATTTATGACGGAAAATGACGTCATAGGATGCAATCGAATCGTCATGAGCTCAGGAATCAGAGGAAAAAACTATTTTGTTGATAGGCCTTACGGTTCAAAAGCTATTAGCATAATAAAAGTGAAATTTTGGACAGGTGGTGGCGCAAGAGGGAATGAGTTAAAGACACCAAAATTGGTGGAAATACTGTTAGGATTGTCCTCTATCAGAATGTCAAACCGGAACAACTTTCCCGGAAACGGTTCTATGGGCTGCCATAGACGCCGAGCCAGAAGAAGAAGAAGAAGAAGAACCGGAACAGATACAATAGGTGCCTCCGCACCTTCAGTGCTTGGCCCCTAATTATCAGAAAATACTTCCCATATCTTTTGTGGCTGATGTCAAAGGTCGTGTGTCCAATATTTCAGCAGAAATTCATCCGTCACATGGTAGAAACTGAATTCAAGAGACATTTAGAAACCAAAATTGTCAATTGTCCTGATGATAATATTAATACGTTTCATTTGTTTGATTTTTAAAACAATGTTTGTTGCTTTTGCACCATAGACATATTTTGTACAGTGTCCTGAAGCAAAACCAGTTGAGAACGACTGATCCAGGAGAAACAATTGAGATAATAAAGATATTTATATTGTGTATTTGTTGTTGTTGGGTTTTCTTTCTTATAGGGAGACACACAGATGATCAGATTGGGAATTATATCTACTGAAGCTTTTACCAAAGTCTCATTACATAAGATGATAAATAAAGCTCTCAGTATGTAGCATAATTCATATATTTCTCTTTGAATTAAAATTACATTCATGTTCTTCTGTCTTGTCATAAGCCGTTGATTCTGCTTTGTGTGCATGTGTGTTAAGTTTGGCATCAAATATATCCCCCAGAAGTGAGTTTGCAAAGACAATTTGTGTTTGTGTTAATATGAAGTATTGTGCATTTCTATTCATAATGGATATGACATTGGTCTTAGCAGAATAGATCTGCTGTGCTGCTGTTATTTATTGCTGCTGCTGCTGATATTGCTGCTGCTAATGCCGCAGCTGATGTTGGTTATTGCTGCTGCTGCTAATGCCGCAGCTGATGTTGGTTATTGCTGCTGCTGTTGGATATTGCTGCTGCTGTTGGTTATTGCTGCTGCTGTTGGTTATTGCAGCTGCTGTTGGACATTGCTGCTGTTACTGTTATTGCTGCTGTTGGTTATTCCTGCTGCTGTTGGTTATTCCTGCTGCTGGTTATTGCTGCTGTTGGATATTGTTGCTGCTGCTGTTACTGTTATTGCTGCTGCTGCTGTTGGTTATTGCAGCTGCTGCTGTTACTGTTATTGCTGCTGCTGGTTATTGCTGCTGTTGGTTATTGCTGCTGCTGTTGGATATTGTTGCTGCTGCTGTTACTGTTATTGCTGCTGCTGGTTATTGCTGCTGTTGGTTATTGCTGCTGCTGTTGGTTATTGCTGCTGCTGCTGCTACTGTTATTGCTGCTGCTGATGCCGCTGCTGGTTATTACTGCTGTTGGTTATTGCTGCTGCTGTTGGATATTGCTGCTGCTGCTAATGCCGCTGCTGCTGTTGGTTATTGCTGCTGCGGTTGGTTATTGCAGCTGCTGTTGGATATTGCTGCTGCTGTTACTGTTATTGCTGCTGCTGTTGGTTGTTCCTGCTGCTGGTTATTGCTGCTGTTGGTTATTGCTGCTGCTGTTGGATATTGTTGCTGCTGCTGTTACTGTTATTGCTGCTGCTGCTGATTGCTGCTGTTGTTGGATATTGTTGCTGCTGCTGTTACTGTTATTGTTGCTGCTGTTGGTTATTGCTGCTGCTGTTGGTTATTGCTGCTGCTGCTGTTACTGTTATTGCTGCTGCTGTTGGTTATTGCTGCTGTTGGTTATTGCTGCTGCTGTTGGTTATTCCTGCTGTTGGTTATTGCTGCTGTTGGTTATTGCAGCTGCTGTTGGATATTGCTGCTGCTGTTACTGTTATTGCGGCTGCTGTTGGTTATTGCTGCTGTTGGATATTGTTGCTGCTGCTGTTACTGTTATTGCTGCTGCTGTTGGTTATTGCTGCTGCTGTTGGTTATTGCTGCTGCTGCTGTTACTGTTATTGCTGCTGCTGCTGTTGGTTATTGCTGCTGCTGTTGGTTATTGCTGCTGCTGTTACTGTTATTGCTGCTGCTGTTACTGTTATTGCTGCTGCTGCTGTTGGTTATTCCTGCTGTTCGTTATTGCAGCTGTTTGTTATTGCAGCTGCTGTTGGATATTGCTGCTGCTGTTGGTTATTTCTGCTGCTGGTTATTCCTGCTGCTGGTTATTCCTGCTGCTGGTTATTGCAGCTGCTGTTGGATATTGCTGCTGCTGCTGTTACTGTTATTGCTGCTGCTGCTGCTGCTACTGTTATTGCTGCTGCTGCTGTTACTGTTATTGCTGCTGCTGCTGTTGGTTATTGCTGCTGTTTGTTATTGCAGCTGCTGTTGGATATTGCTGCTGCTGTTGGTTATTCCTGCTGCTGGTTATTCCTGCTGCTGGTTATTGCAGCTGCTGTTGGATATGGCTGCTGCTGCTGTTACTGTTATTGCTGCTGCTGCTGTTGGATATTGCTGCTGCTGCTGTTACTGTTATTGCTGCTGCTGCTGTTGGTTATTCCTGCTGTTGGTTATTGCTGCTGCTGTTGGTTATTCCTGCTGCTGGTTATTGCTACTGTTGGTTATTGCAGCTGCTGCTGCTGTTACTGTTATTGCTGCTGCTGTTGGTTATTCCTGCTGTTGGTTATTCCTGCTGCTGGTTATTGCTGCTGTTGGTTACTGCTGCTACTGCTGCTCTTGGTTATTGCTGCTGCAATAGAGCTAGTACGGGACTTGCTACTGCCAATACATACACGACATGCTGCTGCTGTACAATATAGCATACATGAATTGCCCGTATAGATCTATACATGTGGAGCTGGGTAAGGTGGAGTGTTTCTGAAAGCGCTGCAACTGCTATAACAAATGCTGACTTAGTATTAAAGGGTGAGCAACGAGCTCATTGGCTACTGATACAGCAGAAACCAATCAGTTGTGCCCTATAGAGAAAGATGTGATTGCAAGCAGATTGATTTCAGGACCAATCAGCCTGCGCCATCTAGAGTATCATGACAGAACTTTGTATTTAGACTATATTGAAACAGAATTATATAGTTTCATTTACAATTTTTTAACAAAAAAAGACAAAAAAATATTTGTTAAACACAAAATGTTTTTATTTCCTGTTTCCATTTTTCATTTATAATGATAATCATTAGATTTTTCGAATATAAGTTTCACAATTTTCATGTCAGGCAATATATAACAGTATATTCAGGATATTTAATAAGATACATCTAGTTTCTGAGCAGTGTTTTTACAGAGAGTGAAGAAAGAATAAGACACCGTCTCACTATGAAGGACAGATGAAAAACCGGGATGAATCTGTGAGCTATTGAAGTCATCCGGCGAAAGTCAAAATGACAAGCGTGTCGAGTTATTGGATTGGAGAGAAACACGGACGGGGACAAAGAGCTCAAAGATGCCGTCAGTGTGTGAGAGTGAGTGAAAAACTCTAATGAGTTTCTAGTAGTGTTTGTCGTTGCCATTGTTTGTGTAACCCTGTGTTTTTCGCCATGTGTCATCGATGATATTGTCAGAGGTTCAATTGAAGCTGTAAAGGTGTGGTCACACTAGCAAAATTCGGGCGAAATTTCGAGTGCAATAGCATATTAAGAACTGCTCACTTTCAAACCAAGCGGAAAATTTGCGTGACCAACTCGAGCACCAGCGAAATTTACATGAGGAACACATTCGCTCTCACGCGAAACTCCCAATCGCACGAATTCCTAACTGGAATTTTTCCGCAAGATTGTGCTTAGCAACGGTAAATGTGACCGTGCCTAAACACGTATTTACACCAATGACATCACACACTGTTTATATGGTGACGTCCTAAATTCCTGTCTGACTGAATTTTTCGTCTAACGGAAATTAATAAACCGTATGAAAAATGTAAGTGAACTACACTCGCAGCGTTATACAAACGCTCGACGAATCGCTGCTGCATCTAAAATACATAAGTCGAAAAGAATGTGCAATAATTCGATTTACCGTATCTTAAAAACATACAAAATCTATTCCATGACAGGCAGCACACGTGAAGTAGATCTTAGTAAACGTACGGCAGGCAGCGTAAGTTTAGCACGCGGCTAATCTAGTTATTAGTCACTGCTCTTTGTAAACATTGAACTGTTCCCAACATCAGGCCCGTAACTTCTGTTCTGATGGGCGACGGATGAACTAGTGACGTTAATTTAAATGTTTGGCCGCGTTTGGCTCTTTTTCCCACATACTTTTCTAACACACCCTCAAATGTTTCAAATGCACAACACTGTGGCAGTAACCCAATAGAAACACAGCACATTCACAACTGGGGGCGAAATGAAGGATTGGATTGTGAAAAACACGAAAGAAAAAGAAAAAACAGACAGGCCGGTGTTGTGCCGAATTTCCCCCGTCAAATTATTACCCACCTAGCATTGGTAGGTTTAGGATTAGTTGTGGGGGAGGGGCTAGGATTAGGGGTGGGGTTAGGATTAGTTGTGGGGGAGGGGCTAGGATTAGGGGTGGGGTTAGGATTAGGCAATCAGGTACTGACTTCAACGAGGGGGGTAATAATTTGGCAGGGGGGGCGAAATTCGGCACAACACCGGCCGCCCGCACATAATCGATGGCAGGCTAGTGGTTCGCTAATAAGCACTACGCTAATGACCGTCTCGATAACCTGCTCGCTAATCAGGGCGGCAGGTCACGTCCGTTTGACTCGAATCCCCTTGAACATCCAAATGTCAAATCACATGATAAAAATCTAAAATCCTACCAAAGCTAAGAAGAAATTAACGAAATGTTTGAGAAATATGTTCATCTAATGTTCGCGTAATTTTCTCGCTCTGCGCTAAAGTGCAGCTAACGCATGATGTGCTCAACAACAAAGGAATTTAAAAAAACACTTTGGGAAGAAAAACACGTTTTTTTATTCATTCATCTACATTAGTAAATATTGGATTGGCAAATTTTCTTAATTAAAGTTTTTTTTCACCCAGGAACCCTTTTATTCGTAACTACTCTCTTCGTTAACTACCCCAGATTCGCTATTATTTACAAGTATTAACAGTACACTCTTGGACCAGAAGGTATTGCTGTGTACACATTTAGAAAGATGGGTCGAACCGTTCTGGACAAAATGGAGCAAATACATTATTAGTCGACTGGGCAAATTAAGCGCGAAACAAACGGCGAACTGATATGGCGAAACTTGAAGCTGATTGGCTAATGTGTAAGTCGTTGAGTGCAATCTGAGCGTGTGCAGAACGTCAGCCAATCGTTTAACAGCTTGTGTGTGTGTGCGTTTGTGAACATTACAGTGTTACAAAAGTGTTTTCACAAACATTGTCATATAAAAAATAAAAACCACAAATCAGATAATAAATAAATAAATGAATAACATCATAAATGTACCTTAATTCATCAATCAAGCAATAAATAAATAAATAAATAAATAAATAAATAAATGGATGGATACAATAGATATCCAATTAAGAGCGCGATATATCTCACTGGGACAGATATGGAAAGTTTATGGCTCTATTTATTAATCAATCATATTAGCACTTTTATCTATGCATTTCCTTATTCATTCAGATTTGATCTATTATGAATGAAGGTGAATTCAACCTGATTAGACTTCTCTAATTTGTTTTGTTATTTATTACACACTCATAAAAGCTATTTTTATAGACCAAACGAGTGAATCCAGATCGCATTTCAGCTCAATATCAATAAGTAAGAGAGTATATTTTACATACAGAAAATGAAGCTTATTTTAGGGCGATTTTTCACATTTGACATTATTTTCATGACAATTAAGCACAAATGGGGAAAATGTGTTTGCCATAAAAATAATGGGGGAAAAAATTATAATAGGCTTAAATTTCTTCACGTAAAATCTAAACTCTTGAATGATTGTGGTCCCTCTGAATTCACTGGATATTTCATGAGATTTTGATTATGTATTGGTTGTCTAGAGATTTAGAAAGGCTATCGATGATATTTTCCTGCTCTCTTGATTTCACTTTGGAACGATATCAGCTGGGTATGACGACAGTCAAGAGTACTCAAAACACACAGAGATACAAAGACACACACGCACGCACACACACAGAAATAATCATGTAGACCCGTGTATGAGGACGGACAAATACATTAAACACTTTGAGATATGATTGACACCTCCTACAATCTCCTGCGTGTGTGTGTGTGTGTGTGTGTGTGTGTGTGTGTGTGTGTGTGTGTGTGTGGCAGATGTAGTTGCTCTATATTTTGTTGATGCGCAGCTTGAAGGACACACGGCCAGCGAACTTGTCTCTCTCGCTGATCGGAGTGATGGTGTCAGAGGTGAGAGAGTTGATCTTACACTCCACATTGACGTCCATGTTCCGAGTGATGTTTGTGAACTTCACGGCCACCAGAGGCTGAGAATAATTCACCTAAACAAACGCACACAGAGGTTACACGCGTATACAATCACACAACAGTGGTGTGTGTGTGTGTGTGTGTGTGTGTGTGGCAGAAGCGCACACCTGCATGATCTTCCAACAGCAACACCTGTTGTAACTGCCAGCATTAAAGGGATAGTTCACCCAAAAATGTAAATTCTGTCAGTATTTACTCGCCCTCATGTTGTTCCAACCCCGTAAGACCTTCGTTTATCTTCGGAACATGAATTAAGATATTTTTGATGAAATCTGAGCGCTGGATCACTCCTCCACACTAGTCCATAGGCTTCTTCAGGGAGTGAAACTTGCCGGCCTCGAAAAGTTATTAAAAACAAATACAGTGGCTCAATCTTAAGTTTATGAAGCGACGAGAATACTTATTGTGCGCAAAAACAAACAAAAATAACGACTTTATTTCAACTCTTCATTTCCTTCTGAGTCAGTTAAACTAGTGTAACAGCAGCGCTTCTGTTGCTGTACGTCACACGCATCACACACATGACCAGCGTCGGCCAATAGTGAGCCTGCGTGTGACGTAGCTCTACGCAAACATACTAGTTTAACTGACTAGAGGCCCACGAGAAGGAAATTAGTTGACATAAAGTCGTTATTTTTGTTTGTTTTTGCGCACAAAAAGTATTCTCGTCGCTTGATAAACTTAAGATTGAGCCACTGTAGTCACTCGGACTATTTTAACGATGTTTTTAAGAACTTTTCGAGGCCGGCAAGTTTCAATCCCTGAAGAAGCCTATGGACTAGTATGGAGGAGTGATCCAGCTCTCAGATTTCATCAAAAATATCTTAATTCTTACGGGGTTGAAACAACATGAGGGTGAGTAAATACTCACAGAATTTTCATTTTTGGGTGAACTATCCCTTTAATTCAGGGAAGTGTATTTTGGCATGGCTGACTTTTGACTAATACTTTGGACAATGTGCCTTATAACAACAATAAAGAGCGCGTTTAAAGACGCGCTCCAGACCGTCAGGATTTACAAACAAAGCTGGACTATTCACGACCCTGTGTTCAATCACCTAGCGGGTGGAAACTACACAGACTTTTTGACCACTGTAAGAACACTGGGCCAGGATGAGTGGACTATATTTCAAAATCAAGAAAGAGCATTTAGAAAGACCTTGGATACAAGACACCTCGAGGATAAACAGAACTTCCTCTTCTCAGGAGAAACGCAGACAAAATGGAGACGGAGATGTTTTGTTTATCCTTGATGTATCGAGTATTATAAATGGAAGGAGTAAGTATGTTAGCCATGAATTGTAGATCTGTCACCTTGTCAAAGACACTTCTCAGAATATTTGGATCTTGTTTTCTTTGTAATGTCTTTCAGATCCAAATAAAAGCATTCATGTGTGTGTGTGTGTGTGTGTGTTCTTGCCTGTGCTCTCTTGCCGTAGTATGGATAGTACATGAGGTTGAAGCTTCCGTCAGGAGGGAAGTATGCGATTTCACCAATGCCCTCCGAATCCTCCTTCTACAGAGAACAAGAGAAATCTCAGCGCAATGTAAAGTACAGTGATTCTCAAGTATTTAAACTAGAAAGACAAACTTTGATGTCCCAGGTTTTATAAGCTTTAAATTGAGTGAAGTAGAAAGAAAGAAAGAAAGAAAGAAAGATAGACATTGCTATCATGAATCGGCATGTTTAAACAGACTACTAACATGAATTAGCATGTTGCTAGCATGTTTTAGCACTTTGTAAGCACAAATTACTATGTTGCTAATAACTTTCTTTTGGCAGCATGAATTATCTTGTTTTAGCATGTTGCTAACATGTTTTAGCCCTTTGTTAGCATTAATTAGCACATTGATAACATGTTTTAACACATTGTTAGCATGAATTAAAATGTTTGCTAGCATGAATTAGCATATTTTCAACATGATTTAACACTTTGCTAGCATGAATTAGCACATAGCTAACTAACATGATTTAACACTTTACATTAATTATCATTGCATCGCTAGCATGATTGAACTCTTTCTAGCATGAATTTGCATGTTGCTAACATGTTTTGCAACATTGTTACATGGTTTAGCACTTTGCTAGCACTCATTAGCATTTTGCTATCATGAATTAGCAGGTTTTAGCACATTGCTAATATGTATTAGCATTTTAACATGAATTAACATGTTGCTAGCTTGAATTAACATTTTGCTAACATGAATTAACATGTTGCCAGCCTGAATTAGCATGTTATTAGCATGATTTACAATGTTGTTGGCATGTCCAGAGCTAGTTGCTAGGCTTTGTTAGTGATAGATATGTAGTGGATGAAGCTTAAATACTCTATTAAGGTTATTTAGTTTTTATTGTCCGTTTATCAAAAAACATTAGTGGGATGAGTTAGAATTTTTTTTTTTTTTTATGGAACCGTTTATTGCACATTTAAACAAATGAAATAAGTTTATATACAAAACAAGTTTGCATATGTGTTTTTTAGTTGAGCATCTCGTTTGAAACATCAGGCTTTTATATAGTATGATATCCTGAGAACATGGTGGAAAAAAAGCTCAGTTTTAATTCAGAGGCCCAATTTGAGCAGAAATATGCAAATGCTGATATTAATATGGACAAAAAGTGATGAAATTCTGATGCTTGTATTGTAAATAAATGATATCTTTATAACAGTATAACAGATACTTACATAAAATGCATATACATATCACTGTATATCTGCTAATATGATGTCTAGGTAAGATGATATTTAAATGCTTAGTTTTATGATGCAATGCAATATGATTGGCAGATGAACAAATAAACCTTCCTCAAAAGCTCACATCACATACACAATAATTAGTGCTGGGCATCGCATCCAAAATATCTTTGTGTTTACATAATATATGTGTGTGTACTGTGTATAACTGTTTTGTAAATACACACACATGCATGTATATATATGTATACATCATTTATATTATACATAAATATAAATATTTTATATATAATATATAATATTATTAATAATAATATATATATTATTTATAAATACCACATTTTTCTTAAATATATACATGCATGTGTCTGTGTGTATTTATATATACAAAATAAGTATACACTGTATATATTAAGAAATATTTGCAAGCATGTATATATATTTATACATCATTTATAAATATAAATAATTTATATATAAATACCAATTTTTTCTTAAATATATTCAAGCATGTGTGTTTATTTATATATACAAATTAATTATACACAGTACACACACATACATAATGTAAACACAAACTTATTTTGAATGCGATTAATCATTGCCCAGCACTAAAAATGATGCATGAATAATCAAGTAAACTGAAGTGGCTTCAGTCCAGTAAGTGTTCATTGTGAAATATTACGAACAATATCAAAGTTGCACTAAAAATCAGTATTGATTAAGCATAAAGACACGTGAACCACGAGCTGAAAGAGGGGCTTTAACTAACCTAGTTCAGCACTAGTTAGGGTGCGCACTAATGTAGCATGTGTGCTAGTCTACGGTTAGGGTTTATTGGAAGCTAAGTGTGTATTCTAGTCTATTTCTTACCCACTCGTCTCCCGCTTTATATCTCTGAGTGCAGAGGGATGCAGTGAACAGACAGTATTGATGCTTGAGTGGCTGTTAGTGATGAGTTGGTCATGATGGCTGAAGGTTGGGGAGATCTCACTCACCTTTGCCCCGCAGGTGACGAACGGAGCTTGAATAGTACCATCCTTTGTACCTCCTGGCCTCATCCCAATCACCTGCAGAAGAGACAGCGCTCATGAGGGAAGGATAATAGAGCGTTTATCATCAAAAGGACTGATTGTAGAGGGTATGCGTGTGTAACGGAGGCCATCTAGTAGTTGCTGTGCAAGTAAACCTCACTCCTCTGATCTCAAAAGGCTCTCTGGCGACAGATTCTAGAGGCTGCAGTCTTTAGCCTCCTTGTTAGAGCGCCTGACTCTCATGCCAGAGACCTGGGTTCGAGGCCCGCTCAGAGCGGGTCGAGTGGGACCCGGGTGGAGGGGTTACATTGGTGCCGTGACCCGGATGGGAGTGAGGTTTAGGGGGGTGAGTGTAACGGAGGCCAGCTAGTAGTTGCTGTGCGAGTAAACCTCACTCCTCTGATCTCAAAAGGCTCTCTGGCGCTAGAGACTGCAGTCTTTAGCCTCCTTGTTAGAGCGCCTGACTCTCACGCCGGAGACCGGGGTTCGAGGCCCGCTCGGAGCGGGTCGAGTGGGACCCGGGTGGAGGGGTTACACGTGTGACATAAATATTTAGGTGTGATTATAGATGATATGCTGTCATGGAAAGATCACATTGACACACTATGTAAAAAAACAAAGCAGAGAATCTATTTTCTTCGTCGTCTTAGATCATTTGGAGTAAGAAAACCGATTCTTCTATTGTTCTATAGGTCTGTGATAATGAGCATACTGCAATATTGCAACTCTATCTGGTATAAAAGCCTGTCTCTGAAAACAAAGCTACATAATCAATTAAAAATTTGCTCAAAGATTGTAGGTCAGCCCCTTGAGAAGCTCTACGACTCAGCCTATCATAACAACTTGCTAAGGCTAGCCAGTATTATAACTTCTAACCCTATGCATATTCTGCATAAAGAGTTTGAACTTTTACCATCAAAGAGGAGGTATAGAGTGTCCAGATTTAATAAAGTGAGGCTGAAACACTCTTTTGTGTACCAGGCTATCCTAGCGTTGAACAAAAACATTTAATCAGAGATCAAGAGTACTGTGAAGATGTTAGATGTATAAGTGTTGTATTATTTTGAAGGTATAATATGTGATGTGTAAGTGTATGTCGATGTAGAATGTATGTTAGATGTTGTAAACATACACTGTTATGCAAGAAAAATTTCAGACTCGTCTGACAATAAAGTAAGTAAGTCACCGTCGGCCCGAGTGGCACCGAGTGGCAAATAGTCCAGTCATTTGAAGCCAAAATGGGGGTCAACCTAGGACAAATTGCAACAGAAGCAAACTCAACTGATTTTGTATCCTCAATATCTCCTGAGTCAGGAATAAAAAAAGCCCAGAAGAATCCCATTTGGGGAAAGTTTCGAAAAAGACCCCTATTAATACGCATTATTTTTCTCACGTGAATAGGCTACAAATTTTAACCTTTAGATATCCCCATGAAAACTACTGAGTTGATTACTTACATCAAGACTAACAAAAAATGTATTACACGTTTTTTTAAATTGTTTGTTAACATGGGCAAACAAGCATAATCTAATTACGTATGTGCTAATTTGCATAAATGCCACAACAGATTTAAACACTGGGTATAGCCAGGTCAAAATGTCTTGTTGAATCTTGTTGACATCTTACAGTGAAAGACTTGATGTTAAGAACCCATTTAGGCAACCTATGAGCATGAATACAGAGAGGCAGGATACTTTAAACCAGCCTTTATTAATTATTTCAGAGATTGGGGGTTCACTTTTTATTTTACCAACCTTTTGTCTTCTGCATTGTCTCCTGTTCGTCCCTCAGAAACAGTCCCACGGACCCAGACCCAGACCCTATCTCAAATCAGGTTGCAATTTGTCCTACATTTTTCATCAAATGACTGTACTAGAGCGGCAGCATTGGTTTTCAGCGCGAATGCCACGAAAAAAAAACACAAAACCAGAGGCGGACAGAGTACACAGCCTCATTACTTGAGTAAAAGTACAGACACCCCTTGCTAAATTTTACTCAAGTACAAGTAAAAGTACTACAGTCAGATGTCTACGTAAGCAAAAGTACTGAAGTACTTGTTTTTAAAAGTACTTGAGTATCAAGAGTACAGAAAGCTGGATTTGCTGTTACCATTTTGTGTCAATATGCTGAATTTAGGGGTAAAATCATACCCTATATATTGTATTGTTATATATTGTGTTGACAACTAATCAATTAAATATTAACCATCGTACATTCTGCATAATTGGATGTTTTTGAATAAACAAGAACAAAAAAACGACAGTGCTGGACGATATGATGATATATATAACATTGATATGCGATCACATGGATTTATTTATCTATATTGTATTAATATAAAGCGTTCACATGCAAATTTGCTTTATGTATTTCCCCGGCGTGGAAATCAGGCTCATCTAAACGTGAGGAAACACGATTCCTGCTGCATTTCAATATCCACGATCACTGGATCTTTGGTTAGTTGTAAGAAACACTATATGAGGAGCTCGTTTCCAAAACGCGATAAACGCCATTTAAAAAAAAAAAAGAGTTTGTCATGTAATTTTGCTGTGTTCTGAACCTATTCACTGCTCCATCAACGTTTCATGCCAAATCGCTATATTTCCTTGTTTAAAATGTACTGCAAGATGCAGTTCTTTTCCAAACCGCGATAAGCGCCAAACCTATTTTTAGCCTAAACGCGATAAATCCTCTCGACCAATCAGAATTCAGTGAGCGTTCTACGCAATCCAACATCGGCGCTGAACAGAGGTTTGTTTATGTTCATTCATTCCTCAAAATGAGTGTTTTAAACGGCGATAACACCTCTGATGGCCTTGATGAGCCCGTGAGACCTACACCTGGGGTAGATGCTGCGGCCAAAGGTTTCTGTTTATCATTTCTGCCAAAAATGACATTCGACAATCAAGGAGCAAAAGTCGAATATCGTTCGAAAATCGAAATTTTTATTTTATTTTATTAATCAACTGTTTTCTGTGTCAGTGTCTGCAAAGATGAACTTGACGATCAGCATCTCTGAACGCGCCTAGAGAGAAATGCATGTAATGGATTACATAATCAGAGAGTATGCTATTTATTTTCGTTTTTTAATTGTTTTGTTTAAAGACATTTCAAGCTTTCTATATAGATCTATTTCTCATGACTCTGTGAGGCATACGCTGAGTTTCGGTTAAATTATGATGAGATGCGCTCCAGTTCACGTGCAATGCAAGTGACCACGCCGGCGCCTCCATGTCATGATTATATTGTCTATTTGCTTCTTATTTATTAAATCCAGGCAATTGGTTAATGAAAAAATTATTAAAATTAAGATGCAATTTATACAAAACGAAATTCACTTTAAAGAAAGGCTTTCTACAAAACAAAACTTAATTAAGTGGCCAAAATCAATTTTTTCTTTCAAATTTTTCTTTTGTGGATTTATAGCGCTTTGAAAAAAAATTACTTTGAATTTATCATCAACAATATTGTTGTTTGATTTAATAATCATTGTTCAACATGTTCAGACTGAGGGGAAAAAACATTTTAATAGGCTAAATTGAATATTCACAAAATGTGTGGGTCTAGGTAAAAAATTTAATTTTCCTGAAAACTAATGAAATGGGTTTATCGCGTTTTGGAAAAGAACTCCTCATATCGAGTCCAACTTTAGTTTACACTGATAATCGTTTGTTTTACTCGCGTTTTCACTGTTTCCGGTATAAAATCCAGTCACTCAGAAGCTCTTCTGCAACTTAGTCCGACGGGAAAGTGACGTCAATGCATTCCCTCTATTAAATGCCCCAAATATGCCTTTTCGAATATTCCCTTTCATGCCGTGTGTAATAAAGTTTGTGAAGGTAAAAGCTCTGCAAAGTTTTAAAGATCGAAGTCCACGACTAATAAAGTTATTGTCTCCTAAAAGAAAGAATCGATTCTGAACAGCTGAAACGAGTCGTCAGTAATTCCAGTCTCACTTCCTGTTACATTCCTACATAATGATGTAACAAATTTGCATAAAGCCAGTCTATGGTCTTCATTGGCTGCTGGTGAACAGCGTCTGCTTTGACCCTCAAACACTATAGTTTATCTGAGTTTGGTTCGTGTTGTTCATGTTGAGAAGACGCTGTTTTCTGCCGAATGTAGTTTGATGAACTTCAAATGGACGAGGACTCGCGTTCGAGTTGATGTGGAAAAACCGTCGTCACCGTTTGTATCACTGTGCATCAACCACTGAGGAAGAGCTGAAAATCACCCCGGTGAAAGAGACGTACTATTAAATGTAGTAAAAATGTACTTGAGTATGTTTTTAGTACAATAAAAATATACTATAATGCATGTTTAATACATTTAATAGCACGTCTTTTTCACCTGGGATATGCTAATGAGCGTTTGGTTTCAAACACACGATGTAATAATCACAACAGACTGAGCCATCTGACCACAATTAAAGTTGTTTGTGTCTATGTAGTGTTTTTAATATGCTTTAAGACACACATGTGTAAGTTCATAAGTCGACAGCATTGCTGAGTATTTTCTGCTTAAAACTGCAGTGAACCAAAGACAGTCTCAAAAACACGGTGTGAAATCGCTGGTGTTTCTGACGTCACAAACGACCTTGTAACCAATCAGATCAACGTGTGCTCGTCAACCAGTGGATCTCTGAGTGAGTGAGTGAGTGGAGGCGGGGCTCATTTGCATATTCATAGAACCTCATATACTAAATGAGGCAAGGGTGTCGAGTTACAGTCAAGATATTTTTAGGCATGAAGAATTTTCTTCAAGGAAAAAACTTTTAAATATGTCTTTTTGATATTCCAAAAGTCAATATCACAAAAAATGTACCCGCTAAAACGATAGGCTAAGTACTGTTTCTAATCTCAAAACGGTTTTCATAGTATGTGTTTTGAGTGTAATTGCTTTTGAAAGATACCTAATTTATGATGATTATGAAATATATAAGAAAAAAAGTAATCTTAGGCCTACTCAAACACTTTACACCTCTGCAATCTAGCGTAATTTATTAGTTATCAACATGCATAAACTTCTATACTCATGCATTTCTAAAACAGCCTCGCATTCAAGCTCGAGAAGTCCAACGCAGCAGGAAAGGAGTTATGGCTAATTTTAGAGCGCAATGCATGTTTTGAAAATCCACGTTAATCTGGAATCATCCATACGCTGATTTCACGCAGCCGCCATTTTGGAATTGAAAGTGAGGCTCCGGTGGGAAGAATCCCGGAAGTAAAGATAAACAACAATGCCTTGGACTGCCAACCTGACGCTGCTGCCGCAATTTACACTATTGGATGCTAATATCCAATATAGGCCTATAGTTCGTTCCTGCTTCTTTTTTTACTTTCTGAATTATATATACAAAATAATTTTATTTATAAATTAATTTCACTGTATATAGTCTAAAGCATGAAATAAATGTATGTACAGTTTTAGAATAATTCATTTCTACATTAAACACAACAATACGCCATGGCATTCGCGACTCTCCTGTGATTAAAGGCGACACTTCCGGTTCTTCCCACCGGAGCCTCGCTTTCCATTTCAAAATAACGGCTGCGTGAAATCAGCGTATAGACCTTAAGCTACGTTCATACTACACGCGAATTTGCCGCTGCAACAGTCGCTGGCGATGAGGTCGCTAGTGGGCGTTCCCACTACTGGTTGCCTAGTGACTTGTAATGTTTATGAATGACATCCAAAAGACAGCGAATCAGCTTTCTTGCCGTCTGTAGTGAAGCATGAAGATGAACGAGACACAAAAGTCGATTTTTCTCATTGCGGCCGTTTATCTATGGCATAAACGCAACTGGGTTCACGAGACCATTCGGGGCTGTGGAGAAGATTCACGTGCGCTCCACTCCTATTGGTTGTCGCTCGCAAAAATCGCTCTTCATTTGCATAAAGTTAAAAATTTCTCAACTTTGTCGCGTCGCCAGACACGCCCCATCCAGTCGCCAACGGTCGCCGGAAGTCGCCCGCTCACCATTGAAAATGAAAGGTATCGTGTCGCTTGGTCTCGTGTAGTGTGAACGCAGCTTTATGCGCCAGAGAAACGAGGGCGCCGCCATCTTTCGAATATTGTCTTTGAACTTCCGTTTTTGCGGTCGCACTGTATATTTCTATGGCATCGCTATCGAGGAGTAATTAGCTGGTGACGTGGATTTACTTAACGAAAGTTATCACGAGCATTGTAATGTTTATCATAAGCATTGTAAAGCAGATGTCTTAAATGCCGACGGGGACATTTTTTAAACGAGCCGTTCATTCATAACTACGCTAGATCGCTGTGAAAATACAGACCGGAAGACTGAAGACAACAAGCGCAGCGCTGAAAAGGGGCGGAGCTACATACGGCCTATAGTATGACGTGAGCAGTCGTTACAGTGATCTGTGCTGTGATTGGCCAGTTACCCGGTTGAGTTTGATGAGCACGCAGGGTTTGCCGTCACTGTATCCGTACGTGCGGTCGGTGATTCCGGAGCAATCCTCCAGGATGGTGCGGTTGAACTGGCAGGAGCGTTTGGGGTTGTTGCGCACGTCTCCGCTGTCCTCCTGAATGAAGTATGTGTCTTGGGGGCAGTCGTCGTTGTTCATCACCTGCTGAGAGTTATTATAGGCTGCGGGAAAACAGGCCAAGACACAGGAGAAAGATCAAGCTTTCTTCACTGATGTTCCTCCACCGGGCTCATTATCGCTAACTACAGATTAGAATATGAGATTATAGAAAAATTTCTATGAGAACTGGAATAAATTAAAGTTGACCTGGAAATAAATGAAAACTAAAACTGAATTAAGCATAAATAGTAATATTCCAAAAGAACGAAAACCGAAAACTAATGAAAGTGACAAAAGCACATAACATAATGACTAAACTTAAAACAAAAATGGAAAATATAAAAATAACAGCTAATTAAATATATTATTATAACTATAATAGTGTATAAATCATGTAGCAACTAAGACTATTTAAATAAAGCTAAAATAACATTTAAATGTTAGATGAAAATGTAAAACTTACGAAAATGATAAATGTTGCCTGAAATTTTACCTACAAAAAGAACTGATAAGAATGTGTACCTTGAAATGGTAAGTCGCTTTTAATAAAAGCATCTGCCAAATGCATAAATGTATAAATGTAAAATATGTTGGAAGTTAAAGCTCTAAAATTATTAACTGGAAATAATAAATAAAAACTAAAACTGAAATAAACATGAATTAAACCTAAAGAGTCATATGTTTTTAAATGAACAAAAACAATAATAAATGTGACAAAAATAAAATATAAAAAAAGCTAATTCAATATATTAATAAAAACTATAATAATATATAAACAAAGTAGCAGGAATATTAGCATTAACTAAAAAAATAAAAAATATAATGAAAACCTATAATGAAAAATTTGAAATGTTGCCTTAGCAATCAAACTAAATAAGTTTAAGAAAAGCACTAGAATTACTAACTAAAAAAAAAAAGAAATTATAATAATTTAAACCTAAATATTTATATTTAAAAATAACAAAAACTAATAAAAATTAAGAAAGCACATTAAAAAAATCCTAAAATTATTAACATAAAAAAAGAAAATATAAAAATGAAAGCTAATTCAAATTATTAAAAGACCATAATAGTATATAAATAAAACTGCCCTGCAGAAACACGCTCTTATGATATATTATAGTAATTTTTGTACATGAGGGTGAGTAACTAAAAGTTTATTTGTGTGTGAATAATTCTTAAAACCACTGGATACTTTCGATACTTTGTCGAATTGCACATGAGCAAATTTGTCTTAATATTCATCCATGTGCCAGACGCTTTATCCAAAGCAATGCATGCATTTTTATTACCAGTTCATGCATTAATCAAACCCATGACCTTAGTGCTCTACTCCTCCAGATGAAAACATTCACATATATCTGAGATTGCGAGTCATTTTACTTCATTGCTTTATTTTTTTTTTTAAGTCTCTCTATTTACTTACGTGCAAGGAAGTTGTCCAGGGCCTGAATGTACGAGTCCCAGCTCTCTGTTTTATCAATATTATAAATGATTTCTAGAGCTTCTCCTTTTGGCCGAATCATCATGCCTAGAAACACACACATACACAGTTGCATCATAGTGTGTGTGAAGGTGATGGCATCTGTTTGTGCATGTGATGATAGTGTATTTGTACCTGGTATAGCCAGACGGTCCTGCCAAGTGGGCTTATAATCGTCCAGCGTCAGCAGCATCACATACATGGTGAGGCAGAACATGCCGGCCAGAAACGTGTAGAAGACCAGATAGAACAACAGAATCAGACCTGCAGGACACAGAACATCACCCCTTTATTATAACATTTCAATACTGCTTGGGACTAAATTGGCCCACTTTTAAGCCCCTTTCACACAGAGATTCCGGAAAATACAAGGATAAAGTGACCCGGGATTTGACCCGGGTTCGTTTGATTTTGCTTGATTCACACTGCCAGTGATTTGCCGAAATCAGAGAGCGCGTTCACACACAACCCGTGTATGTTCCGGAAAGATATGGGATTAAAATCCTGCCATGATTCAAAACTGAAAATAAAGTTCTGAAAGGTTGAAACTAAATGTTCAAAACGTCAAAATCTTACAAAAAAAGTTTTGCAAGATCGAAAAATAAGATTTGCAAGCTTGCAAAATATAAAAAAATAAAAATATCTGCAAACGTTTTTTTTTTTTTTAGATTTCCAACTTCAGAACTTCAACATTTTATTTACGATGTTGCGCAAACAAATTTTCAGAGTTTCAAATTTTGTCACTGTTCTCCCACGGTATTAGTTAGTTTTCCAGGTTTGAAACCTCGCAAATGGTGATCTGAAAACTGGTGTGCGAATGAATGAAAAACAGGTTTGTAACTCTGAAAACATAGTTTTGCAGGCTTGAAAATTGGTTAAAAAAAATAAAATCTCTGCAAGCATAATTTTATTTTTGAGTTTTCCCTCTTCACAAGTGCAACACTCTTTTTTTACGGTGTTGCACATTCATTTTTTCAGAGTTTCAAATTTGTCAGTGTTCTCCCACTGTATTTAGTTTGTTATAGGTGAAAAAAGTTTTGAAACTCTGAAAACTGAGGGTCGACAGGGCGAAACTTATTACATTACATTTGCAGACTATTTTTTCAGAGTTGAGTTTACACAACACTCACTTCGCGGAGATACGCCCTCACAGTTGCGAGCTTGCGACTCACGTGATTTGTGGCAGCGTTGTCACGAAGCTCTGCTCTAAAACTCTGAAATTCAGACTGAGCGCAAATGAAGCATCGCAACCTCGAAACTTGAAAAAAAAAAAAAGCCTGGAGGGCGGGCCTTCTGCTCTTGGCCAATGCTTCGTTGTCTGCTGACGTACAGTCCAATCACAAGTCGTATTTACGGGAAACATGGGATTGGCCGACTGCTCCGCCAATCACGAAAGCGCACAGGATACTCAATCAGGATGCACGACTCAGAGGGCGGGCTGAGAGCCGTGACGTAGACGCTAAGCGCCGAGTTTTACATTGTAGGTTAGAGAAATCGAAAACCGAAACGACCGCAGAAAAGGGAAACAAGACACAGGATGCAAGTCGCTCTGTTAAGGAGAACATTCCGGGGGTTTTCAAACTGAAGCAAAAGTCTGTGACCCCAGCATCTCCATAGGCACTATGTTAAAAGGATAGTTCACTTTAAAATGAAAATTCTGTAATCCTTTACTCACCCTCAAGTTGTTTCAAACCTGTATGAATTTCTTTCTTCTGCTGAACACAAGGGAAGATATTTTGAAGAATGTCAGTAATCAAACAGTTAACTGGAAACCATTGACTTCCATGGTATTTTTTTTCCTACTATGGAAGTCAATGGTTTCCAGTTAACTGTTTGATGTTAACTTCTTCAGTATTGCAATGGAATTATTTTTGGTGAATAATGTTATGCTCTCACTCCCTATTTTCTTCTCGTGTGATATACTCCCAGAGGTGAAAGTGAGCTCTAATCAGTGGTTATGAATCAAAGCAATATTTGAATACCTTACTGAGACCCAGATTAAAACGCAAACATAGGTCATTGTCATTCCTATCACCTGAGTTGTCTACATTTTAGACAACTATCCAAAGGCACTCAGATATATAAAACAATTGGTTATATTGTCCTCTTCAGCCACCAATAACTATCTTGTTTGTATCTGTGTGTTACGATTATTGCAGATTCTGGGAAGAACCGCTTCTCAGATCAGACAGATGAGAAAGGGCTTAAAAGAAACAGGAGTGTGGTCAATACTGTCAGAAAGAAGAGAAGTGGCTGAAGCTGTCTTCCCATGTGAAAAAGAAGTGATCTGCAGCCCCCAGGTAATACTCCTATAGGCTGTGTGCACAACCGTAGTTTCGAACTTCCGCTTTTGTCAGAAGTCGGCATATCAGTTTCCGGTCTACGACTGGTCATCCGCATCCACTAATAAACACACAAGATGAGTGCTGCTGTTGTACGAAAAAAAGAGACATCTAAGTTTCTAAGAACTGTTGGTGGATCTAACGGTGGAAAAAAAATATTTTTATTTTTTTATATTTTGCAAGCTTGCAAATCTTATTTTTCGATCTTGCAAAACTTTTTTTTTGTAAGATTTTGACGTTTTGAACATTTAGTTTCAACCTTTCAGAACTTTATTTTCAGTTTTGAATCATGGCAGGATTTTAATCCCATATCGGGTCTCTACTTCAGTCCAGTTTGCAGACATTTTTTTGTTCTTTCTTGTATCGATGACGAACACAAACTTTCTTCTAGAGTAACTGAGTCGCACGATAACTACTCATTGCAAAGGCTCGTGCATCATCACTACGACACACCCCTTATACGGCATTGGTTCTGGCTTTTGTTCACACAGCGCGCGTTCCGGGTCTGGACACGGCAATGTTACTAGGTCCCCAACCCGGCATCGATCCCGGCATCAATCCCGGGTCGTGTTTGCGTTCACACAGAAGGCACTCTGGCAATTAGCCGGCAGTTTGCCGGGTTCAAAGCCCTGTGTGAAAGGGGCTATAGTGTATGAAATATACTTTTTTAAGTATACTTAATGCAGTAGGCATACTAATATCAATGTACAAGTAGTATACTTGTAAGTGTACTATTTCAATACTCTGGGACTAAATTGGCCCACTTTTTAGTGTGTAAAATATACTTTTAAGTATAATTTATGTAGTTGGCATAATATCAATGTACTAGTAGTATTCTTGTAAGTGTTCTATTTTAATACTACTTAGGACTAAAGTGGCCCACTTCTTAGTATAAAATATACTTTTAAGTATACTTAATGTAGTAGGGATACTAATACAGAGACAATTTATATAGAGACATGCCACTTCCCCAATCCTTAATACAACTATATAGGGAAAACCCGTAACGCCAAAGATGGCGGTTGTATGCACATGCCCCGCCCCTCCCGCTGGAAAACCAATCGTCTGCTTTGAACAGTCAAGCCGGGAAACGGCTTGCCGGGAAGCCTATCGTCTGGTTCCACTGACGCATGCGCACAGTTGAGGTTTGCGACAGCGGAGACGAGAACCCTTGCGCATGCGTAGTAAAAGTATAACCTGTGGGGGAAAAGGCGTTTTAAACCTTATTTTGGGGCAAAGTCATCAAACTTTTTCAGCGATTGTGTACTAATTCAATACTGCTTAGGACTTAAGTGGCCCACTTTTAGTGTATAAAATATACTTTTTTAAGTATACTTAATGCAGTAGGCATTCTAATATCAATGTACTAGTAGTATTCTTGTAAGTGTACTATTTCAATACTCTGGGACTAAATTGGCCCACTTTTTAGTGTGTAAAATATACTTTTTTAAGTATACTTTAATGTAGTAGGCATACTAATATCAATGTACTAGTACTATTCTTATAAGTGTACTATTTCAATACTGCTTAGGACTAAAGTGCTCCACTTCTTAGTATAAAATATAATTTTAAGTATATTTAATGTAGTAGGGATACTAATATCAATGTACTAGTAGTATTCTTGTAAGTGTACTATTTCAATACTCTGGGACTAAATTGGCCCACTTTTTAGTGTGTAAAATATACTTTTAAGTATACTTAATGCAGTAGGCATACTAATATCAATGTACTAGTAGTATACTTGTATGTGTACTATTTCAATACTCTGGGACTAAATTGGCCCACTTTTTAGTGTGTAAAATATACTTTTAAGTATACGTAATGTAGTAGGCATACTAATATCAATGTACTAGTAGTATACTTGTAAGTGTACTATTTCAATACTGCTTAGGACTAAATTGGCCCACTTTTAGTGTATAAAATATACTTTTAAGTATCCTGTTTGTAGTACTAATATCAATGTACACTTTTTAGTGTATAAAATTACACTTTATTTTAAGGTGTCTGTGTTACAGTGTAAGTATATAGGTACATACGTATACAAGTACTGTGTAATAATAATTAACTACATGTACTTACTAGGGTTGGGGTTTGGTTTATGTAATTATGCATAATTTAAAGTTATTACTACAACTAAATGTAACATCTGTAACAAGGACACTGTAAAATTAAGTGTTACCAAATATACTTTTAAGTATACTTTAGTATACTAATATGAATGTATTATAATTATAATTGTAAGTGTAATATTTCAATACTACTTGGGACAAAATTGGCCCACTTTTTAGTGTATAAAAGTATACTTTTAAGATACTTTCAGCACATTTTTATAATAACAATAATAATCTATTATCTATGATCTATTATCAAGTTTATAAAGTTATAATTAATAAGGCATTTATTAACCCCCTGGAGCCGTATAGATGACTTTTATGATCGATGGATGCACTTTTTTGGGCTTCAAAATCTCAGGTACCATTCACTCCCATTATAAAGCTTGGAAGAGGCATGATATTTTTTAATATAACTCAGATTGTGTTTGGGTTAAAGAAGAAAGTCATATACATCTAAGATGAGGCTTAAGAGTGAGTAAATTATGGGATATTTAACATTTTTGGGTGAACTGACCCTTTAAGTCCTGTGTTTTCAGTTCACATTTGTCCGGGTCGTTCATGTATGGTTGTGTTTGCCTGCTTGTCTTCATGTGGATTACCTTATGGGTATTATTAAGTACTGTGTGATCCTATCATCGTCATGCCTTTGTATGCAGCTCAACAGTAAATGTAATACTTAGCTTGCGGTGTGTTTTTGTTTAGTTGTGTTTTAGTGTTATTTTTACAAATCACCACAGACCTGTTATTGTACTTTGAATAGGGAAATCATTCCCTCAAGGCACATATGGCAGAATTCATCAACCTAGCACATCAGTCGAGCTTCCCGGGAAGCTGCCTTTGTTTATTCCTCTTCTTCGGGAATTGACAAAGCGCATGGACATAGGCACAGTTGTCCGTGGAGGGACCTCGAGGGAGCTTCCCCGCATTGGTGCAGGGATCATGTGGATCGCCTTTCACAATCGGACTCGACGACGACACAAGCCCCACTCCCAATCCAGTGGCCAGCCAGGAACCTCCAGACATCGAGGAACTGCACCATGAGCCTCTCTCGTGATGCAGGACCCAGCGACTAAAGAATAGGGGAGCGAAACATCGCCGGGGAGCCGTAGTCTCGCGTGTCTGAGCAGATGTGTGAGCCGGCTGCATCATCCGTCGCAGAGGGAGTCTGTGATGGTGCGAGGGTGTAGAAAGGAGCCCCAGCCACACCCTCCACCATGAACAGTTATTTCGATTTTTGAGATGACGATCCCCTACCCCCATAATCCCTCTCGAGACTGTCTGTTCTATTTTGGACTCTCTGGTCCCACCCAGTTTCCTCTCCCACCTCCTCTTTTAGACTTTTGTCCAGATTTTTTTGGTGTTTTGTTCATTCTCAGTCCCTTCTCCAGCCCTAAGCCATGCCTGCAACCCAGTCCTCGCTGTCTCCCATCAGCCCCTCAGTTCCTCATCCGACTCCTCTCTGGGTCCGCTGTGAGCCACCTGGGCATGGAGATCCCATGGCTCCAACCTCAGATCCCATCCTGCCACCTCAGACCATTGCCCTGACTTCTCCGCCTTCCTCCCTCGACTCTAACAGCGACCATTGAGCTTTCAGCTCCTATGGACCCTCGGACTATTGGCTACGCCTGGGTCAGACATTGTCAGCACATCGTCACGAACTTTGGGGCCATTCCCTGCTCTCTCTCCCCAATCCCATGCTTCCATTTTGGCTCACCCTTCCCTCAAGCTACGCCTCAGCCCTCAGTCGTTTCAGCTCCACTGGACCCTGGGACCATTAGCTCCGCCTGGGTCAGACATCGCCATCACATTGCCACAGACTTGCGTCCCGTTCCGTGCTCTCCAGCCCTCCACCCCTATGACTCCATTTTGGCTCCACCTTCCCTGAAGTTACGCCTCAGTTGTTCCAGCTACACCTCAGACCTCCAGTACCCTGTTTCTATCACAAGGGGTCATCCCTGGGTCTTCGTTGCGGACTCAGGGGCCGTCAGTGTCACTCCGCTCCTTCAGCTCTCTGTCTGCGCCTAGAGCTCCACCTCTATCGGCTCCGTCACCTCCGCTCGTCCCCAGGGGGGCGTGGAGACCCTGAAACCAGGCCTTTGCTGCTCAAGGCCATCCACTGGATAACACCACCATCTGCACCTCCCTTGACTTCCCTCTGGACTTCCATCTCTCTCACTTCACTCATGACGGGATTGGTCACATATTTGTGACTGTAGGAAACAGTCTGTTTCAAACCACGTTTTTGAGACTGTCTTTTGTACAAAAATGAACTGTCTTATGAATTTGAACATGGCTGGTCTGAAAGCATATTAAATACACCACATAGATATAAGCAACATTAAAAGCATGATTTTTTTATCACAGGGAGACTTTAAAGGCTTTTAGTTCATGAATGCTTTGGAATACATATTGTAGAAGTGAAAGCACTTCAAAAAGTCAAAGTGTAAAGAAGCTTTAGAGGTTTAAGTTTACTGTAAAGCAAATGTACTAAACTAAATATTTGTATTTTATATAAAGTTTTTTACAAAATAATTGAAAACTGCTAGAAAATCAAAGCCATATATACATCTAACCAAGTTGTGCTCCAAATTTGAAGTTGATATCACAAAAAAGATGTGATTGGATAACTGGACTAACCAGCGGACCAATCGCATCGCAGCATATCAAATATTGGGTTGGTGGTTCTGAAACTCCGGAGTCAAAGTCTGTCATAAGAATGATGTGGTTTTATTCCCTCCAGAAGCGACTCACATAATTTGTTACCAAACACCAGCATCCGAACACCCTCTGAGACGAAAAGAGCCCGATTGCAGCAACTTACAGTTTTATTACTGATATTTTGCACCAATTTCCCAGGAAGTGACCAATTTGTTCTCTTGAACACATGGGATGGAAATGCTGCTTTATTCGCAAGTATAGACTTGCTACAGCTAATATTTACACAGAGACGCTGCTGTTAGCATGTAAGATATGCAGCTGCTGCATAAATATTAGGGGTGTCGAAATTAATCATTTCTATGGTGCATCGCGATGCAGACAAGGACGATTCGGTATCGGTTCAGTAATAGACCATAACCGATTATAATGTACTGACGTTTTCTGACGTCATTTATCGCGTATGTGCTTTGTCGCGGTAGCATACACCGACAGAGGGAAACGAGACGCGAGTGCGAGTAATTAAACATGCTCCAACTACTTTAAAAGCCTACATCTGGGCACATATGGCTTTTATGAACAACATGGTAAGCAGACCTGGAGAAGACACTAGGGATGGGACGATACACTTAAACTCACGATACGATGCACCTCGATATGCCAGGGTCACGATACGATACGTCACGATACGATATCAAAAAAGGAAAAAAAAGAAAAAAATATTACTGTATAACAACTTATTTATTTTTGTTTCAGCTGCACACAGGGAAACACAAGGCCTAACTGGCCAAACACAAACAAGAACACTCCCTTAGTGCTGCTCTAATCCTAGGTTAAGTTATCTCAGGACTGGTTCTTCTTCAAAAAAAACTAACATATCAATATGTTCTGGTGTAATCAGTGATCTTTGAGCAGACACAATGTCTCCTGCTGTGGAAAAGACACGCTCACTGGGCACTGATGTAGCAGAAATGCAAAGGTAGGCTTTGGCAAGGGGGGGCAAGTATGGGGTAAGCATATGCATTAACTTTCCACCACTCAAGTGGACTACTGTTGAGTGGGATAGGAATCCCATTTCTGTAGGAGAGGATCTCCATTTCAATCCCTCTGCTGGACTGCACTGTCTCAACAACAGTAGTGTAGGAGCTCCCAAGGAGATCTTCTAACGCTGTCTTTTTTGGTGGGGGAGGCTGTGTCACGTCCTGCATCTGCCTTTCTCCTTCCACTGGCTCTTCCTGGCTCTGCTCTGCTCCCTGTGCTGCCTCAACCATGACCCCGGCCCGCTCTGCTGCTGCCCCTGATGTTGAAGCACTGGCCCTAGTGGTTCTTTCATCTATATCACTGGTCTGAAAAAATTAAATAAAACTAGCTCAAACATTTCTGTCTTTCAATCCTTCACTCCCTCCCTCTCTCACAGACACACGCACACAGAGTCTCTCTCTCTCTCTCTCTCTCTCTCTCTCTCATCGACTAATAAAAAAACAAAATGAGAAATAAGTTTTCGGGCTCTGGCCTACACATACAGAGTTACACACGCGCAGGGCACCTCATTTTTTTTTCAATAAAAGTTAGCCTACCTGGTTGCGCTGCTCATGAAGTGCTGAAGCTTTTTCACGTATTCGGGCATAGACGGACTCGCGTTGTTCATCATTCAGATGGGACAGGCTTCGGAATCGTGGGTCAAGCGCAGTGCACTCCTGCAGCATGTCATTACAGTCCCCAGAGTACCGGCCCGAGATGTCGAGTAGAATAGCGCTTTTCATGTTGCCAATGGTCTGTGTGTCATTTTCGTCTGGTGACATGCTTTGCTCGATCATGAACTTCAGTGGCATTATCAGTGAAACAGTGGGCTCTTTTTCATCACAGACAACTGTTGTGGCTGTCTTCAGTGGCTTAAGCAGTTTCACTATGTCCTCGACATCTGATATATCAGTGTTATCCAGAGTGTCAATTTCTCTCGCATTCCTTCGGATTCCTGGGCAGCTCAGCGCTGCTGAGATAGCTGTTTGTTGCTCCAGGTAGCGCGCCAGCATGTCGTATGTGCTATTCCACCTGGTCTGGACATCGGTGACGAGTTTATGCCCAGGCAGCTCTAACTGGGTTTGCTTGTTGGTCAGGACGGCGGTGGCCGTGGTGCTCTTGTGAAAGAATGCAGTTATTCTTCACACACGACCAAGAAGGCGCGCGACGCAGGATACAGCCAAGCCTCGCTTACTGGCCAGATTCACAACATGCGCTAAGCACTTGATGTGAGGGTGGAGACCGCTCTCTCTCACAGCAATGTCCATGTTGGTTGCGTTGTCTGTGACACAAGCAATGGTTGTTTGTGGCCTCGTTAGCTCCCACTCAGTCAGTGCATTTCTCAACACGTGAGCTATGTTAACACCAGTATGACTTTCACTCAGCTCACGAGTTTGCAACACATAGCTTTTTCTCTCCCATTTCTCGTTGATGACTTCTGCCGTGATGGTTACATAACTCTGTGTTGCACGCGAGGTCCAGCTGTCGGTGGTCAGGGCGACACAGTCGGCATTTTTTAGATACTCTTTCACGCTTTGTTTGGTTTCATTGTAAATTTCCGGGATTACCTTCTCTGAAAAATGGCCTCGACATGGCATCTTAAACTTAGGCTCCAGCACATTGAACATTTGGATGAATTTTCTGTTCTCTACCATGTTAAATGGAGCCATATAGTCCGCTATGAATTCGCCAATGAGCCTGGTTATCTGTTTTGCACGCGGACTTGACGGAGGTAGAGTTGGTGTCAGCGCTTGTTTCATGGTCAGCTGTCCCTTCGGTAGGCTCGTTTTCTCCGGGGCCGTCTTCACATTTTTATGGTGACGTTGAAGGTGGTGGTTCATGTTTGATGTGTTGGATGTGGTGTACGGAATGACAGCATGGCATAGCTTACACACAGTCTTAGTCTTGTCAGTTACTCTATTGCCGTCTTTGTCTTTTTTAATGAGAAAGCCAAAATACTGCCAGACATATGACTTGTACCCAGGCGGAGCGTCCTCAATTTCGACCTCATTTGACTCCATGGTCGGCTGTTTGGGGGCAAGGCAGTTGGTGCTAATGCTAATATTTGTTAGCTCGCTGTAGATTGCAGTGTTGTTGTTGCAACTTGCAACATGCGCTGTCTGGACGTGATGACGTACCGCACCGTTCCCCGGATATACATTTTTTTTTTCAATTAGTTTTACCCTGCTTGATCAGCAGATGGTGCTGCCAGCCTGCCACCATAGACTGTATGTCTGCCCCATATACATACACACACACACATATAATACACTAAATTATTTATACACTACGCAAATCATGCAGCAGTGCCATCTATCTTTATTTCGCGATCCATTTTTTTCGACCTCGATGCGCTTCGTCACGTTTTGTATCGCAATATTTTGTCAAACGATATTTCGTCCCATCCCTAGAAGACACGCACGCGCTGTGTGCGCTCATGTCACGCACAAATAGAATATTCAGGAGGTAATACCACCAACTTGATAAACCACGTTAGCCGTGTTCACCCGAGTTGTAACGCCTGCAGAGTCTGAATGCTTTAGAGTAAGATGAGCTCCGTGGCCCAAATCCACAGCCAAAAACATCATCCACCCGCACTAATAATGTTCTCTGATTTAAGCATCCGCACCCGACGGTCAAATTACAATTATTCTGTGTTGTTACGCGTGATTATAAATGGATGATCGTCACCTTCAACACGGACTCGGCGACGGTTGATGCGCACATCTGGTAACATTATACACCGATGAATGAGCGCTGCTTTTAAATGCACATTTCTTTCAAACAAAATTGATTTAAAAGAATTTAATTTTCTTAATGGCATAAACAGGTGTTACTCCCTTGAAACTTAAACTGGAATGTCACTCCGACTTCCCGAACAGGCGAACACACACACACGCGGGCGCGCGCACGCACACATCAATTTGAAGTAAAATTGAAAATTGAGGATGCGGTGCATCGCAATGCATCGAGATATCGAATTGAACTGAATCGATGACATGATAATCGTAATCGAACCGAACCGTGAGACCAGTGTAGGTTCACACCCCCAATAAATATACATACATCAATCCCGCAGGTGGAGCTGGGGAGGTGGAGGGGTTCAGAGAAACTCTGATACCGCTGCAGGACTAGATTACAGCGAACACTGAACCAGAATATTGAAATGTTGAGCAAGCAATCTCATTGGCTGCAGGATCAGCAGAGGCCAATCAGCTTGTGCCGTGTGGTAATGATGTCATTGCCTGCAGATTGCATGTAAAGGACCATCATGCTGCGCCCTCTAGAGGTTTGTGACTGAACTAGATATTTATTTTACAAAAAAAAAAATTTGCCACAAAGTTTTAAAGTTATGAATATATGACGATATATATTCGATATATGTATAAATGTAGTCAGTTCTCTTCAGGTTTACACGGGTGTCCAGCAGAGAAACCACAGGTGTGACGACCAACATCCTCCAACAGACACAATACTGACTGTCTTGACCAATCAGAATCAAGTATTTCAGAGAGCCAAGTAAAATTTCAGATGAACTGTGATAATGTCGGCAGTGTATGTGACCTAGATTCCCCTGTATTCACTCCATCTTCATGTCATCTGCGTGTTTCTCATTCGTCTATCACTGAGCAAATGTCAGGACAGACTGCGAGTGAGTAAATCCTCTTACAGTAAAACCACAGCGTTATCTATCTCTCTCTCTCTCTCTCTCTATCTCTATCTCTCTCTATCTCTCTCTCTCTATCTCTCTCTCTCTCTCTCTCTCTCTCTCTCTTTCTATCTCTATCTCTCTCTCTATCTCTCTCTATCTCTCTTTCTCCCTCTCTCTCTCTCTACCTATTATACTCGTTCTGTTATCTTCTTTCTCTCTGTCTCTCTCTGTCTGTCTCTTTTATTTTTCTAGCATTTATTTTATGTCCATTTTATGTCTTTGTCTTATATGTCGCCCCATCAGTGTCTCTCGCTCTCTCTGAGTGGGGGGATGGGAGTCAGATTAGTGTCTTCTTCTCTCATTGGCTGCTCTGCCACTGATGTCATCAGTGTTCTTGGCCAATCGGATGCCTCAACACATGAAAGCTGGCCAGTGAACTCATCTGATTTAATTTCATACACACACACACACACACACACACACACACACACACACACACACACACACACACACACACACACACACACACACACACACACACACACTTGTTTATATCATTATGAGAAATTCCATAGACATAATGATTTTTATATTGTACAAACTGTATTTATAATCTATTTATAAGCTGTTTTTCTCATGGGGACCAAAAAATGTCCCCACAAGGATAAAAATGTCAGGTTTTACTATTCTGATCCTCAAATTGTAGGTTAAACAAGACCACACACGCACACACTGATCTACCTTTGATTTGGTCTGTTTGTATTAGCAGAATTTGATTGATTACTTTGAATGTGTCTAAACGCATTCAGATGTGTGTGTGCTGCTTGACTGTTCCATCAAAATCCATCAAAATATTTGAAAATCTGACATTTAAAACAAACTCTGATGATGAATTTGCACATTTGTTCTGTATTATTGGAAGGAATATGACAACTCATATCTTTCATTCTTTTGCATTTTGGGTTTTGCTGTCACTGATGGTGCTGCGGTGAAATGTTGAAGATTTAGACTGAAGAGAAATAAAAATCAAAAGCATACAGTAGTGAATTTAGTTTCTGTTCACTGTTTTCCAGTACTATCTTTGTTTATTAATAAATTATGAGAGCCACATCAGGACATTTGTGTGTGTTTCTCTCTTTGTGCAACACACACACACACTCATGATGTCAGTGCCTCAGCTAAAAGCTATTAACCAATACACAATCTGCATTACATGATTAATGCATGTATCACTGTAACAAACACACGCATATTAAATAACATACACAAACGATAGCAAATCTAAGCTCGTGGCAGACAGTGTAGACAGAAGTGAAGATGCACAGATACATTTACAGTAGGCTACATATGTGTGCATGTTCTGTATATCGTTATATAATAACCGCTGCTCCGGATATGAGCGAAATCACGTCATGTCACGTGAGCGCGCGCAAGCCGAGGACAGTCACCGAATAACCTTGCGCGCGCTCAACCTGCCGCTGATCGATTAGCGATCAGAATTATTGATTATGTGTGATCTATTCAGTGATTATCGCACGTAGACCGATGCTTCCTCACTATAATACATAATCTCGTTCATCTCTTTGCACCCGTTGACCTTTAACGCACACGGATGAGCGCGCGCACACATCCGAGAGCGCGCAGCAACAGCATCGTCAGATTGTCCTTTAATACAT